>PJEX01000081.1:0-46180 GCA_005350895.1 Colletotrichum tanaceti
CCCCCCCCCCCCCCCCCCCCCCCCCTTTCTCCTCTCATCTACTACTCCCCTCCCCAACTTTCACACGAGCGCCAAGTATGGGTTTCGCTCTTGAACCAAACAGTCCCGAAGAAGCCTGATTCCTCTACCTCGAGCTTCTAATAGCTCATATCGCTCGTATCGCTCTCTCATCGCGCATCACATGTCCGATCCCAATCCCGGCTCGATAAACCCCTCCATCGACCGCAGGCTCGTCGTCGGATTTGGCGCGCTAGAACGGTGAAGGGATAGCAGTAATAGTAGTAGCAGCGGCAGTGGCAAGTGGCAGGGGTAGCGGCGAGTGGTGCTGGTAACTGGGGTTCCCGCCGCCCCGGCATCATGGGGTGCCGCCCGTCGGCGAGCTGCTTCGCCTGCAAAGTCCGGAAAGTCAAGGTTCGAATAGCCCGCCCCTCCCCCCCGTCCATTGCATTGGGGGGGAAAGCTCCTCTAACGGCGGTGTTCAGTGCGACCTGCGCAAGCCCTCGTGCAACCGCTGTGCGGGCCTGGGCCGGCCGTGTCCCGGATATGCGGACCCGTGGGCCGTGATGCATCGCCAGCAGAACGCGGCGGCCGCGCACCAGGTCGAGACCCGCGTCGCCCGGCGGCTCAAGGAGAGGGAGGACTCCAAGAAGTCGCCAGGCGGCGGGGCAAACTCACCGGGGTCGTCTTCGTCGTCGTCGGCGGCGGAGGAGCGGAGATGGCCCGCCGTGCCGAAGCCGTTCCAGGTCGACCCGGAGCTCGTGTCCCTCAACATGTTCCACTCCACCTACGCGTCCGCCGGCGAGGTCGCCATGTTCGCCATGCTGCCGGGCCTCACGTCGGCCGGAAACCGGTCCGCCATCTTCGACGAGGTGCTCCGGGCCACCGCGCTGGCCAGCACGTCTCTCCAGACGCAGCAGCCGGGCCTCATGGTGCGCGCCAAACAGCACTACCACCGGGCCGTTACGAAAATCGGCGCGGCGTTGCAGACCCCGGCGACCGCGCAGGATGACTCGGTCGTCGTTGCTCTGCTCACGCTCGGCATTTACGAGGTAAGATTAGTTAGTTGGCTTGACAAGCAGTCGAGCCGGGCGGTCAGAGAGACACACTCACCCACTCACTCACTCACTCACTCACTCACCCATTCACTCACCCATTCACTCACTCACTCACTCACTCACTCACCCGGCTCGGCAAGAGGATAGTCATAGAAACCAGAAACGTTGACACGATTGCCAGGCACTAGTACCGGACTCGACACCGAAAAGGATCACGTCGCACTGCAGGGCCTCCTTGGTCCTCCTCCGATACCGAGCCGAGCAGGGTGTTGCGAGCTCGCTCGACAACGGCCTGCTGAGGTTTCTGATCCACGTCGGCGTAAGTGGCCAGACAAGTCGCCGACCTCGCCCTGCGACAGGCTGTGAGCATGTGCTAAACCTACGCGCAGATACTCGAGACGTTCATCGGGCTGGACGGCCGGTCTGCGGTCCTGCCCGTCGTGAAGAACGCCCCCTGGGCAAGACATTGCGCCATGGAACCCCTGCTGGAGCGCGCGATGGGGCTCAAGGAGACGATTTGCGACGCGCTGCGGTCCCCCGAGACCGGGAGGCCGTCCGTCCCGCACATCCTCCGGGCCGGTATCGACATTATTCGCGACCTCGAGGCCGCCGCCAACTACCGCATCACGTCCCCCGGCCCGCGCGAGACCCAGACCGAGACCGGGACCGGGGCGGCCGAGCGGGGGCTGAACAACTTCAACGGGCTGCTGAGCCGGCAGTCGTACGCGAGCGAGGCCATCGTGCGGGGCCTCTACCTGACCGTCCGGCTGCACGTCCTCGAGTACGTCCTCGGCCTGTCGATGGCGCTCGGCGAGCCGACGCGCGAGGAGCTCAGCCTACTCGCCAGCCTGCCGCACGGGCTGTCGGCGCTCGAGCAGGTCTGCGAGCAGGTCCGCGTCGTCTTCGGGTTCGACGGCCGGGAGCCCGCGTCGCGCGACCAGGGCACCGGCTTCCGCGCCTGGTGCATGTTCTGGCCCATGCTCGCCGTGCTCAAGTCCGGCTTCGCCGACGACGACACGAGGCGGTGGATCATGGACAAGTGCGCGACGGTGAGCCGGGCGTCCGGGTTCGGCATGGCCATGTACCAGATGGGCTGGTTCGAGCAGAAATCTTTCAAGGTGGGTGCGACTGGGTGATTTGGGGGTTGTTTGTCTATTTTGCTGTATGATCTGTGGGGGGGTGGATGGCAATTTGCCGGCGACTGGAGTTTGATGTGTGTGTAAGTGTGTGTGTGTGTGTGTGTGTGTGTGTGTGTGTGGGAAATACCTGATGGTGCCTAATCCTAATATTCCATAAAATAAAAGACTTTAAATACTATCGACGGTTGATGATGCTTGTACTCTCCGGTAGAAAGAAACCCCACAAAGCCGAGCCGGAGGACCCCCTACAGGTTCATGAGCCTCATCAACTTGACATCCCCATCATTTTGAGATCCCCTGCCATACGCCGCCTTGTTTCATTCACGCCCTGGCGACATCTTCCCTGGGTTGTAAGACTGATATCTGAGAAAGCGTACAGTAGGTAGTAAGGGATGTGTTTGTGTGTCACGTGTGTGGGTGTGTAGCTGCTTCACTCTGATTGCAAAGACTCTGGCATAATTTCCATCTCTACAAAGGGCCACATCGTAAGTCAAGCGGCCATACCGACTTTTCCTCCGCGGCGCCCGAGTGAGGCTATTCCCTTTCATCTCACCAAGGGCCCTATGCTCACGTGCTTGTGCCCAACTGCAGTAGGCACAAGGCGATTGCCTTCCTCTCCTTCCTCTCTCATGGTCCTCTCATGGTACAAGGTCATCACTCCCATCTGTCGGCTCTCTAGGCCTGGCTCTTAATGGGCCTCCGCTGATGATCCAAATCGACGAATTAGCTGGCCAGCAATAGTCTCTCGCCATTTGTATTGGTCTCGCATAGGTTTCCAGACTGGGTTGCCATCGCGCTGAAGCTTGAAGCTATCCGCAAGTGCTTCCTTGATATGGGCCGACCATACTTCAGGCATCGGGACCTGAGGCCGGGCATAGGGCTTGGCCGGGGCCGTGGGCGAAGGCGGAGCTGTGCTGGGTTGAGAGTCGGAAGGGCTAGATATACGGAGCCGCCGGAAGAGGGTTTCGACCCGACCCAGGGACATATACCGGGTGAATCCGTAAGTAACACCGCTGTTTTCAGATGCGCTAGCATACCAATATGTCTGGATGTCGTATGAGGGGTGTATGGCCATACAAACAAGAATCGATAAAAAGAGGTATACCTCATTGACTGTGGTATCACTGGGTGGGTACGGCTTATTGGGGCCGTCAATAGTTCTGCTGTAACTATTCGTCCACGTCACCCATTGCTCGACAAGGCGATACGGCACGTATTGGAAGAAGAGGTCTAGCTCAGTGTCCGGAAGCGCCGATACCTCTGCTGGGGCCTGGACCGGCGCTTGGAAGGGTACGGTGCCCGGGGGCCCCGGTTGTGGAGCCTCGTCAGGCCGGACAGTACAGTACTCGCACCGCTCCGGAAGGCAATTTTGGTTACAAGCAACGGCAAGGTCGGGAGGCTGGATCACTATACAGTCGGAAACAGCGCCGGAAGCTCCGGAGGGGTCTGAATCGTAAGAAGCGTAAGCAGACATGGTGGCAGTAATATTAAATGTTGAAATTGGTGGTGAAGCCGGGGTTGGTTGTTTGGGGGGGGGTATTCTAGGTTTAGGGGGGAGTATCTGCAGTAGAGACTTAAAGTTTAGGGGGGGGTATCTAGTTAATGTATAGTTTATATAGCGTATAAGTTTATATAGCACTATACTACAATTAAATAAGCCTTAGTAATAACTTATATTAATAATATACTATAGGTATACCCTTAATATATATACTATATATATAGACTATATCTTTAGTATATATAGTATATATATAGGCTATATCCTTAATATATATACTATTTATATAGACTCTAAGTTAAGAAATAGTAGTTAAAAGAATAGTAAGATAATAGCTTAGAAAAATATAAAGGTAAAAGGTTAGAGAATAAAAGAAAGACTAAGTTAGTAAATATATATATATATATAGAGTATTTATTTAGTATATACTTAGAAAATAACTACTCTATCCTTAGCTTATACTTACTCTTTATTTAAGAATATAGATACTATATAAAATAATATTAGTAGTAATAGAAGTATTTCTTCTATTTATTTATAATATCCCTCTAAAGTAACTAATAATAAGGATTAAGTAGATAATCTTAGATACTATAGTATTAGTAAAAATAAATCTACTAATAGTACTAAAAAGAAAGTAGCTAGTACTTAGTATATACTAAGTAGATAAATAAATAATATAAGTTATCTATATTTCTATTTATTAACTTTACTATCTAATATTAATAGGAATAATACTAATTAAATAAGTTTAATTAAGGTCTTAGCCCTTTAACTAAACTATCCCTACTATTATATATTAGTGTATCTTAAGTATAGTAGTAATATATAGTTAATACTCTCTTTATATATACTAAGTGTATTATAGAAATTAATTAATTAGTTTAGTATTCTCCTTAACTAAAGGGGGAAAGGTAAGACTACTATAAAGGCTATTAAGGACTATCTTACTATACCTCTCTATCTAGAGACCTTAGAGACTAGGATTCTTTATTATATCTTTTTTAATATAAATCTAATAGAAACTATATAAGAAGAAGTAAAAAAGCTTTTTAAGATAATCTTAGATACTATTTAGTACTTAATAAGCTATAAGGAGTATATTTCTAAGTAATTATATCTAGTATTAGGGTAATACTCTTTAAATATATCCCTAAAATCTTCTAAGTATATACTAATAATATTTTAGGGGAGATATATTAAGTAATAAAGTCTAGTATTAATTACTTAGATATAGTAAGGTTAAATACTATAAATTTACTTATAAATCTTTTCTAAGACCTAATAAGGCTTTTAATACTAGAAAGGCTATTTAGTTATATTAAAAGGTATAGGAGAAAGTAAATAATCTTATAATTATCCCTATACTTATAGAGAATATATAGTCTTAAACTATAGTATAAGTTATATCTATACTCTATATATATATAGGATATATTAAGTATATACTAAGCTAATAATATCTAGATACTTTAAGTTAATTTAGAAGCTTTAGAATAGAAGTTACCCTTATAAGTAAGTAGGTTAAGATAGGTTTAAAGATATCTATACCTACTAAGGATAGTAATTTAAGGTTTTTACTTAGAATAAGGTAAGTATATACTATACTCTATCCTTAGGTAAGTAATATATATACTTATATTAATAGGTTATCTTTATTAGCTACCTATAATTAAGTAATATAGAGCCTTAGTATATATTATAGAGTATTCTATACTTTTTAAGTTAGATTAATATTAACTACTTATACTAGCTTTACTATATTAGTTAGGTATATAGCTTAAGCTATAAGTATATCTAGGTTAGGAAGATATTAAGTATAAAGTAAATATATAGTAAGTATATACCTTATATATACTTTATATATACTTAACTAGTATTATATCTTAGCTTACTATCTAGGCTATTAATACCTATATAGTATAGGTAGTAGAGATATTTAGAAGTATAAGTGTAATATTAAAATAGATATCTATATCTTTATTAACTAGCGTTACTTCCCTTTTATTCTCCTCCTCTACTAAGGATCCTATATATATATTCTACTACTACTAATAACCCTCCTACCCTAGCTTTTAGAGAGAATTATCTTATATCTTAAGGATAAGGTAGATATTAGTTATCTATTAAGGAGTAAGTTTAGTATATATATAATATAGGTACTATATATACTAAGTATATTTAGTGCTATTACTTATAAATCTAGAGATCTATAAGGTATGTTATAAGTTTAGTATAAACTCCTTTTAAGCTATTTATATTATCTTAAAGAATAAGGATATTATTAGTATTCTTATTTATAGGGCTTACTTACTTAAGTTTCCTACTAGCTATAACTTTATAGGTAAGGAGTATAAGTACTAATATAACTAAGGATATACTAAGTATATACTAATTATATACTAAGTGTTATATATAAATATATACTTAATTAATAGTAGTTAAAGGAGGATAGATAGATCTATAATATTATTAACGTAGATAATAGTAGATTTATTATAATCTATGTTAAGTATATATATATATAAGCCTTTTTAGAGGCTTAGTTTCTTAAGGTTAATTTATCCTTTAAGATAGTTAAAGGAGAGGTAAATACCTTTGAGATCTATAGATAGAATAGATAGACTTAGAGTATATTTTATTAATATAAAGTATATATTAGGGATATATACTAATAGTACTTAGAAATTAACTTATATATCTATACTTATATAAACTAATACTTATAGACTAGATATTATAACCTATTTAAGCTATACTTTAAGTAGCTTTATTTAGTTATAAATACTAAGAGAAGCTAGTACTATATTAATCTATCTAGAAGCTTTCTAATCTATACTATTATAATAGATATAGATAGGAAGTAAGTAAGAGGTATACTCTAAATATACTTATTATATACTAGGTATATATTAAGTATATACTAACTTAGTGCTAGGCCTTAGGGATTACCTTTATAATCTTAATCCTTTAACGAACTAGCTAGAGTATTTCTATTATATTCTTATCTTCTATAAGGTTTATATATAGTGTAACTAGTAAAAGAAGTTTCCTAATTATATAGCTAAGTATAAGCTTTAGAGGTTATAGGAATATAATACTACTGTAGTATATACTAAGTATATTTCTAGTATTATTACTTAATATCCTAAGACAAAGTCTTAGTTTAAGGGTAAAAAAAAGTCTTATTAGATAATAAGTAGGCTTATATTAAATATTAGTAAAATTAATCCTAAAGCTAAGATTTTAGCCTTAAAGTTTAATAATATTATAGAATCTAGCTATAATTAGGATAATTAGGCTGTTAGAAAAAGACTTTAGTTTCTTACTACTATACTAAGGTAAGGTATTTTTAAAGTATACTCTTAGTATATAGTTAGTATATACTAACTATTATCTAGGCTCTAGCTTTATATATTCTAGCTTATAGTATAGGCTAAGGCTAAAGCTCTTAGTAGTATTAAGTCCTCTTAGTAAAATTAAAGTTAGATAGTATACTATACCTAGGTATTAGTAAAAACCTAAAAGAAACAGTATACTTAAGCTTAATAATACTAGGATAACCCTAGCCTTCTATTTAATCCCTATAATCTATTTAATACACTAGTTATTAGTATTAAAGATAATAGGGATAATAGGGATAATAGGGATAATAGAGATAATAAGGATAATAGTTTAGAGGGAACTAATAGAAGCCTTAGTATATTAGAGGCGCTTACTAAGTATATACTTAGTATACCCTATATATCTACTTAGTATACTCTAGCTAAGTCCTAAGCATTATCCCTACCCTTACTATAATTAACCTTAGCTAGATCCTCTTAGGCTTCTTCTTCTTAAGTAGGGTATTTATCTTAAGCCTCTTTATCCCTACTTATATACTATTTAAATAAGTAAACTTAGGAAGTTTCTATATTATAGAGGATATAAGCCTATTTATAATAGTAGTATATTTACTCTAAAAGAGAGTAGGATAAAGTTAGGATTTAAGAGCTAGAGTATAAGGTAGAGTAGTTAAGGTAAAAGAAGAGAATATATAACTTAGAGGTAGAAGCTATATAGCTTAGGTAGGATCTAGGTAAGGAATAGGTTTAGTATATTACTAGTATAAGTTTAATATATTACTAGTATATACTTAGTAAATTAAAAGTATTATCTTTATTATTATTAATTAACTTATAATACTAGCTTAGTATATACTAAATATATTTAAGTATAACCTTAGTATAATCCTAGTACAATCTTAGTATAATCCTAGTATATACTTAAATCCCCTCTAGTATATACTTAGATATCTCCTTAGTCCTTTTCTAGTATATACTTAGATACTATCTTTATAATTCTTATAGTAGATCTTCTCCTAGATCTCTATAGATAGAGCCTAGGAACCTACTAAGTATTAGTTATATATATACTAAAAAGGTATTAGGGATATATATAGGTCTTAAGGTAACTACTAGTAGTAGGCTTATACTTATTATAAGGAGCTAATTATATTTGTATTTTATATATATTATATATATATAGGAAATATACTAAACGTCTTAACTATAGGGGTATAGTACTTAGTAGGAGTCTTAGAGGACTCCTTATAGGTAGGACTATAATACTATATCTTATTAGTATATATAGAGTATATACTAAGATAATACTAAGCTATACTTGTATTCTTATACTTATATAAAGAAGGAGGAGTAGAACTACTATACTGTTCTATTATTAGTATTTACTACTTTATATTAAGTAAGTACTTAGTATATACTTCTAATATCCTAAATTTATCTTTAGTTAGTATTAGTTCTAATATAATATAAGGTTATTATAATAATAGTAGTTAGAGGAATTAGCCTACTATATTCCTAGTATATACTAAGAATATATCCTACCTATTAGGGTCCTTAGATACTCTCCCTATAATAACCCTATATTAGAGTTTAGTATTATAATATAGTGCTTAGTTATATTAGTAAGTTAGGGGAAAATAAATAGTAAAATAAATAGTATCCTCTAGATTTATACTAAGTATATACTTAGAATATTTACTTATAGGGTAGTAGAAGTAAGTACTATAAGTAGTAGTAAAGTTAGTATTATTCTAACTATAACTAAGAGTTAGTTTAGTATATATAGAGTATATATAAAGTATATTAATAGGATAGACTTATATAAGTTCCTCTATTATAGTAGTATAAGTATTAATAAGACTACTAAGGAGTCTAGCACTAAAAGAGTATTAGCTTTATATATACTAAAATAAAGTAGAAAATATATATAAGCTTATAAATATAATTAGTATTACACTAACTACTAAAGTAGACCTAATTCTAAATAGCCCTAATATAGTATTAGTATATACTTAGTATATTCTAAGTAGAGTATATACTACTTTCTAGTAGCCTCCTTAGTAATACTAATATTAATATATAAGTAGTTCTTAACTAGTGTATAGTTAGTATATACTCTATATATACTTTATAATTATACTTACTAGCGCTAGGGTAGGTAGGATAAATATAATAATAGAGCTAGGCTTTATATAAGTATAATTCTAGTATAATTTAAGTATATATAGAGGGTATACTTACTGCTAGCTAGGAATTAAATATAGTACTATATATAGTATTAGTATTAGTATTAATAACTATATTATAGCTAGGTATATAGTTAGTATATACTAAATAAATACTATATCTATATCTACCTATACTCTAGTATTAATTAAAGAAAGCTTACTACTATTATTAGGTATATCTAGGTATAGGGTTAGTATATACTAGTAAGTAGTATTCCTCTTTAAATTAATATACCTATATTTATCTTAGTAGTAATAGTATCTATTAAGAGTAAAGTTAGTATATACTAAGTATATACCTTAATAAAGTAAAAGACTTATAGGTATAACTAGTATTATAAGCCTCCTAGACCTCTATATATAATAAGTTAGTACTCTATATATATATTATATAAGTAAGGAGCTAGGATTATACTGTTAGAGACTTAATCTTAGTAAAGTTTGTAACGGCTTGCCTGCCTTTAGAAATAGCAGTCCTGACATTGCTGTTTGCGGTACCTGCCACATTAGGTAATTCTCGGCTATGCTGCCCCTCGCTGTTTTTACTAGCCTATAAAACAGCGTCTGCCCTACCTTAGGCTTAGATATACCTTAAAGTTCCCTTTATACCTTGTCTTTGTCCTGCTTGCTACACTACATTATTCTTTTATGCTGTTAGCAGCAACCTTAATACCTACTTCTACTACAATGTTTCCCCCCTCTTATCCTGCCTATATCTAACTATAATAATAATAAAATATAGCTTCTGCTAATGTTAGTTTAAATTAATAAAAGAATAATATATATATATCCTTACAGTAGCCTATATCTGCTATACTAAATCTTACATTAACACGCCCTGCTATATAAGGCCTTAACGTTTCCCTACTGCAGCAACAGTGTTTGCTAACTTTATTAGTGTTTTACTAGATAAGGTAATTTTACCTCTCTACCTACCTCCCTACACCTTACTACTTCTATTACTTATTAATGTTAAGACTTATAAATACTTAAGCAAAACATACTATAGCTCTAATCTTAATAGTCCCTTTTCCTACTTAGTTATATTAACCTTGCCTTACTGTTATAGTAGAAATTGCCTAGTCTAGTAATTTAATAGCTTAAGAGGGTATAGAAGAGGTTATAGGGTTATATAATAAGTTAGTAACAGTCTCTATATAGTGTTAATTATCTTAATGTAGGCGCCTAGGAATAAAGCTTATAGTCTAGGCTATTGCTTAGGCTACTAGAAGAGGTAAGACCTTACCTATAAAATTACTATATCTAGTAATTTCTAAGGCCTTAACCTTAAACTAGTAATCTATAAGGACTAATAATATATTGCATAATGCTAAGCAGGGTCTGCTACGCTAGTCCCTCTTACTTTAGCAATACAGTTAGGGGCTATAAGAATATATACTAGTGAATTGTCTTAATAGGCAATTTATATCTCCTCTATAGCTAGCGTATAACTAAGCTGTATACGTATTACAGTCTTAAACAACAATCTAGGGCTTAGCATCCTTAAGATAGTAAGTTCCTCTAGGAGGGATAGCTCTTATAAGGCTTATAAAGAAACCCTTTATCTAAGAACTAGCTTATATTAGCATCCCTAAGCTATTAGTTAAGAGGTAGCTTATATTAAACGCCTTAACTAGTTATATAGGTTACTATAACATTAAACTGTTAGAGATATAAAGCTACTAACTTCCTATCTTACTAATTATTTTTCCCTTTTAGGATAACTTACCCTACAGGAGGGACTATTAGTTCTTAGATCTTAATAACAATACATAAGTCTGCCTAGACCTAGTATAGGCTATAGATAAAAGGAAGCTAGGGTATATTAGATACTAGCTAAGCTAACTTCCTAAATTAACAAAATTACCTATTTAGGTAATTTATATCCTAGCCCTCCTAGACATTTAGCCCCCTAATATAGCTTTTTAACTAGGTAACGCTAACATTAATTACCTTACCTACATAAGATAGGGAATACTAGATAGCTTAAACTTAGCTTAAGGTACTAGCGTAGTATTCCTAAGATAAGTAAAAGCTCTACTAGAAACTCTTGCCTTATATAGCATAGCTTATAAGGTAGTATTATAATAGCTGTATGCTTACCTATGCTTAGGGGGTAGCTTAGTTATACTAGCTAAAAAGTTAACTAGGCTTAATAGAATATAAGGCTTACCTAGACAGGCCTTACTTAGTATCACAAGAAGGCTAAAGTTATACACTAAGTAGATAGGTACCTATTACAGTCTAGCAACTATAGTTTATACTCTAGGGATAGCCTAGCAGCTAAGACTATCTAGGTCTAGCTTAAAGCTAGTAATGTTGCTTTATATGTCTAGAGAGGGGCTTGTGGTCTCCTAATGCTGCAGATATAGCTAACCATTTGCCTAGCAAGTCTGCTATTGCAGCTGTCTTTAGGCGAGACAGATCAGCAATCACAAAGAGGCGCCTACTAGCACGTCAGGCGTATCGCCAAGGCTTAGAAGAGGATATTATATCATTCTATATACTGCATAATAAGGGAGCTCCATTAGGCTAACAAGCTAAGCAGTCCTAGCTTTGTATTCCTATCTAGAGGTAGAGGCAGTAGGCTCTTCTATAGGTTAATAGGTAGATGCTTAGATTAAGGGTTATGTCTAGGATAGGAGGAGCTTATTTCAAGACAGCTAACACAAGTATATAAAGCCCCCTTTCTGTTATTGCTATACCAGACAGCTTATACTAGATTATTTAACCTCCTTATGCTTTTTTCTCTATTAACAATAGTCCACACACAGTTCAAGGGATTAGACGTACAGTCTATAGAACAGTTGTATAAAAAAAAGGAGCGTAGAAAAAGGGAACGCGCAGAGCAGAAACGCTAACACAAGCAGGAAGAGCAGCAACAGCAACAGCAACAGCAATAGCAACAGCAACAAGTATAACTCCTATCAATAGCCCTCACAACACTACTTAGGCAAAACGTTAAAGGCCTAGGTATAATAGAGGCCTAGACTACAGGCTGTATATTAAATATACCCTAACTACATCCCTCTAATGTTAGCTCACAACTAATAGGGATAAGTCCTAACCTTTTTACTAGCATTAGCAATATTAACTTTAGTTCTATTAGGAATCTTGGAATTGCTGAAGCGTATATAGAATGCGACTTTGCGCCTACTGTGGAGTCTGTAGCACTGTCTTATAAGACTAGTAGTATTATATTAACAATAACTAAGCCTACCTTTTCAGATAATATTAACTTACCCTTAGCATTACAGTTCTGTTACGCACCTCTTCCTGCCTAGCCTTCTACAGTATAAGCCCCTTATAGAGAGGCAAATCTATTATTAGCTAAGGGACTGTTATTAGCTCCTAACCTTACTAGATAGGTAACTAGGTAACTTCACCTAACAAACTCTATTGCAGGCAGCATAAACACATATAAGTCATTAATATTTAATCTAGGAAGAAACTTTAGACTAATATAATTATAGTATAGCTATAGTTAAAGATAAAGAAAGTAGTGAGAGTAGTAAGAGTTATAATGCTAATAAGACCTTAGATAATAGTAGTAGTTCTAATTATAATAACACTAGTGTTAAGAACTACTATTAAGAGATAGCAGTTCTAAGATCTAAACTTATAGAAGATAGTACGCTAGGTAGTCCTATCCTATATATCCTATTAGAAAGTAACTCTACAGCGCCTAACTGCCTAGAGAGCTTGCCTGTTACTAGAGATCTATTTCTTAGTGACTCTATTAAGGTACTAGTTAGTTCTTTAGGAGGGTTAAAAAAGCCTTAAAAAGGCTGTTTTTTACTCCCTACCCTAGCGTCTAATTATGTCTTAGAGTTAGGGTAAGGTAGCTAAATTGTTACCTATTAGAAGAAACAAGGGGGTAAGCAATATAAGGGCAGAAATAAGAGCTATAAACTACGCCTAGCTAAACGAATAAGGCCTTAGAAAGTTAATAATAAGATAGGGTTACTAGCTCTGCTATATAGGACTTTACATGCATTACTATCTTAAGTCCTAGAAATAAAGTTAAGTAATAGGCTGTTAAACAAACTTAAAATATAGCCTTGTTGCTTAGCTAGGACATTAGAATAGTCTAAAGCAGATAGCCCTGTCAGTTTAGAATCTTATAGCAAAGACATGCTGTGCCCTAATAGATTACTTATACCTAACTTAGATAATCCCCTGAAAAAAAGCATATATAAGGAAGCATAATAGGGTTAATCTCTAACTATATTAGATATTCCCTTACTTCGCCTAAAACACCTTTCTAGTATATATAATTAGACTAAAAGTTATATATTAGTCCCCCCTCTACCTGTTACTACTACAGTAAACCTACCTGCAACTACATATTATACTTATAGGTTTTCTGCGAAACACCTACTACATATAATTAACACTTTTAAGGCTCTTAATAGGGGTAGCGCTTAGCTGCCTAACAGTAAAAGACAAATAGACATACTTAAGCTGTTCCTTAGGTTTATTAAAAACTATGCTATAGAGAGACTTCTATATAACAAAACAAGCACTAAGGAAAAAAAAACCTATAACGCAATACACTAAGATCTTGCAGTTCAGGCTGCTTTTAGGCTGTTACACAGTAATAAATTTAAACATAACGATGGCTTAGACAGCAACATCAATGACAACGACGACAACACCAATGACAACGATGACAGCCAAAGCGATCACTAAAGTGCCTGTGATAGTTCTAGTCATTACCCTAGTCCAGACAGTCTTAGGGGAAACGTCAAAAAGTCTAAGCGCTGCCGTTGGACAGAATGGGAAGAGGAACGTCTGCGTGTATACATTGCAGAGGGGAAGGAGTGGTCATGGATTGCGAACAGACTAGATCGAAGCGAGCCAGCTGTGACACAGCATTAGGTGATCATGGAGAGGCAAGACAAAGAGATGGCAAAGTGATTCGGGCACACTCACGATCGAGTTGCGAATCACTTCGGAGGCTGACATCAAACGTATCTAACCGAAGGCAGTGACATCCAGCAGGCACAAATTGACCTGGTGGAAAACAGAAAATTGCAGCTGAGTCCAGCGACTCTGATTTCCCTCGTGAAGCTGGAACCTATATTGTTGTGGCAAGCAGGCAGATAGTATAACTGATGGATGGCGATGGGTATACTGGTGATCCCCTCATTTTTGGGTTGTCGAAAGTGGGTATCCTGACTTATTGCAAAAATGCAAATAGGCCAGTGTTAACTACCTTTCATCCAGACATAGGCGCCAATCTAAAAACACTTATCCCCATTCGTTCTGCCACTGGTGACCATACTGAAGATCCGTCCCCATCTCTGTGGGGTTTGTGGTTCTCATTTATAACGATTCGTCCTCGAGAGGTTGGAGTTTGCCCTCCCAGATGGGTCGCGGTTGACAACGCACCTCGCAACCTCTAATTGAAAGTCCTGCTCTTCTCAGCGCACTGCGCCCATCTTTCCCCTCTCGCCAGAGTCCAACACCATTGTCTTGTAAATCCATCCCTTCACCCTTTCAAGCTGGATTGTCCCCTTATGGTTCCCCAAACTCTCTAGTGTATCCTCCTAGAACGTCAGATTATCCAGTTCGGAATTCGAATTTCGATCGGAAAGGGATTGGAAATTGTCGGGTTCGGTAATAGTGAGTTTCTCGTCGCGTAAGATTTGCCGGCCTGCCTCTCCAATCCTGTCTAGGCTCCATGCAAGGGCGTATATCTCTTTCCTAACCTAACGCCAAGCTGCCATGTGACTCAACATACAGCATCAATTCACATATTGATTCACGTGACAATGGCATATTTTCGCCTTCTGAGCCTAGCGAGCGGTCTGAAAAAGATAGCGCAGATGCATTAGATGCTTGTCTTTGTTACTGACTCCTAGACCTTGCGTGCAAAATCTTAGGAGCCCTACATGAAAGCTGCTATGCCTGTGTAGAGTCTTAAAGGCATTGTAGTCTCCTTAAATACAAGCAGCAGGAAGACTGCTATTTACTAAAGGCATGGAGATGATCGCAACGTTTGGCAAGCTAGAGACACATAGAACCACAGATAACGGAGAATCAATGGGAATTAGGTGGCAGCAGAATGTCTGTAGCCTATAGGCATGTCACAGCTAGCGGTTAATTTGCCTGACGGCATGCCATTAGGATTATGGAAGATAAGATAAGTAGGTAGGATAAATATGATACTAGTATTGGTTGCGTGAGGGTTAAAAAGGCAATAGAGACAAAAGAAGGACCTAAGGATAGTGAAGTGACGTTAATTCCACTAGCAGAACATAACGTAGGGATGCTACAAGCAAGTATGCAGAAATAGGTAAGCAACTAGGTAATAGATATATAGTAATGATAATAGCGCATTAGATGACTGATGTGATGTATTAGTAGCAGAGTAGGTATAGCGAAGGAGAGGAGGAAGGGGTCTAGTGACTCTGAGGTTAGTTAATGGATAGGGCTGGTGTGTGGAGAATAGCATCCCTGAGGATGTTAAGATAAACAGAATGTATACTGCTTTGAAGTTATTGCGCGACCTCTTGGCTGCAACCTGGTTCTATTGCGACTGGTGTTTCTTGTAATAAAACTGTTACTCTGTGTAGCTGAAACGGAGAAGTGTATGGTGGTGATGCTTGTCTTTAAGGAGGATGCTGCAAATGGGCGCCTGCGTCAGTCTAGGCTTTATTTTGGCAGCATTGCAATCTAGGTCTAGATTAATATTACTTAGCCCTGGCGCTCGTCTTTCATGAGGCTGTTGAGATAGCCATGGGAAGGTGGTAAGATGTCCAAGCTATGATAGATTAGCGGGGTCAATAGAGTAAAAGACTAAATAAAGTCTTCCAGCCTCAGGTCAGAGACCCATAATGTCAGGTCAAAGTTTGACTTAACAATGTGGGTCTTTTCGTACCTTGTTGGTTAGCAAATCATAGCGTGGTCCCATGCTGATTGGTAAAAGATCCGGCATCTCCACGGCACTCGTGGTGGACCCTAGATGGCGTCGCGCGAACCAAGTAGAATAGACGTCCAAAACGGATGTACTCGTCTCCTCCCCAGAGCTGGTCGTGCCGATTAAAGTCGCCGGCAATGACCACGTCCACTGCCCTGTCCGCGTGTTGTCTAGTATCCAACACTATTCCACGTAAGGTGTCGCATATGCTCCGCAGATCTGAGCGAGAGCCCTTGTTTTAGGTTGCATATACACTTTGAATGCATCCAGTAAGCCGGTCGGCACTGTTTGTTGCAGGGGCAACCGGCTTCGTTGACTGGCGATCCTGATGCTGTTCTTTGTTAGTTCCCAGGCAGGTGACGGGAACGAGAGGCCTCCACAACAGCTGAGAAACATCCTCAACCGGCGAGTTGCCCTATTATACGCTTAGAAATCCTCAAAGGGCGCGGCGTCGATAATGATCTCAAAATTAACACTGCCAGTAGATGTGCTATTGCCTTCCTCCTTGACTACGAGTTGTCTTCAGAGCATCCCGAAACCCTTTGCAAGCACTGGTGGCCAAGTCAGGACTAGAAAATATTTTGCTGAATTGACTCAGCTTTGAGCGTGACGCCCTGGCAGTACAGTACGAAAAACATCCACCAGTATGCCAACTTCCCCATCGTTTGGAATGAGAACCGACCCATCCGAAGTAAGCTGTGCTAGCTCCAGGCAGTCCCCATCGTGCCAGGCGAAGGGGAGGAACACATGCTCTTCGACCACTCCATCTGTGCTAATGGTGCATTTTAATCCGTCCCGGTCGATAAACGCCATACAAGTCCCATGTTTCGGATTGGAAGGGTGTGTGAGTCCTAAGGGTTTAGACACCCTTTCCAGAAGTGCGTGAGGGAGACTGGAAATTTGGACCGTTTGTTCAAGGCCCTGGCGGGCAGCGTCGATATCTTCGATAACAACGAAGAATAGCCCAAACTCGCAGGAACGTTCTACACGCCGAGTCTGGACGAGTACTCAAGACCCATCCCCAGCGACATACAGCATTGGGATCTCTGTGCCCACGCATGCCTGCATGTTTTGGGAATTCTGAGGCGTCTCTTGCGATGAAGCCCAGTGAAAGCTGAAATATGCCGGTGGCTCCGGACTGTCCATGTGTAATACACACAAGTCGAGGTGACCGAATCCCAACAGGATACCAGGTTCACCCGGGTGGATCATCCATCGGTAGGCTGCACCGACTGCAAAGTTGGATGCCTCTACGCCTCTTCTCCAGTCTAGCCGTGTGATTGAAGAGTCAACAGATAGGATGAGTGACTTGCTATCTTCGGTGAACAACACCTGGTGGACACTCCCACGGATCTTCATTCGGGCAACTTCTTCAAGGCGAGTTGCAGTGAAACCAAAGCGTTTCACTGACAAGGTGCCCTCGTCATTCATGACAGCGAGATACTTTTCGTTGTTGCTCCATGCCAGATGAATGATACTGAAAGGGTGAGGAGCGGACGCCGTAAGCAAAATGTTCCCATCTGCTCCGAAGATTCTCAACTTCCCCTGCGAATGAGCAGTACAGTAGATGTTCGACTGAGAACCAACTACAATAACTTCCACCGGAGCCTCGGGCGAGACTGACGCTTGAGAATCTGTTGGGGTGCTCTCTCTTTGGCTACCACGTGTTGCTTCGGTAATCTCGAGACAACTTGCCTCCTTATGAAACAAGTATCGAGCGAGGCAGGTTGGGCCCCAGATATCGCAGGTGTTTCCCCGAAGTCCATACACTCTATGACCACGAAGGCTGCCTCATCCCAACAGCTTGAGACTGTTGTACGGCTTCCGAGGTAGCATTCCTAACGGATCGTGCTCTTGGCCCTGGAGAATCACGGCACACGTCCCAGGAGAAGCAGCAGATGACCTCTCTCCCCCATGTCAAGGGGGCGATCATTACGCCAGCTGACAGGTTAGCCGAGCTCGATGGAGGATTGGGTTCAGTCAGACTGTCCTCCCTCGGTGCAACCACAAGTCCGAGAGTTTGCATCGATGGATCGGTGCCTTTTTTACTCCGCCAACTATGATCCATGCCGCTTGGACCGGGCCTGGTTTGCTCTGAAGATGGTGACATGGCTTGTTGGACGTGGCCAAGGGCTCAGGGCTGCAAGCTGCTGCGTCCATGACCAATCGTTGGCGTATTTCGGAAGAGGGGGAAACGCCGCCAGCGCGTCAGGGGCACCTCTGAGGCACAGAGAAAACAACACAGCAGGGCAGCAGCGTTGCCATGAAGCGGGGTGCCTGGCGATGTCACGTTTGGCTTTCACCGCGGATGTAGGAGCTGCAAGCACCGTTCTGGTTTGGCGACGGGGCGGTTTGAACCGACTGTTGTATCCAGAGATGGGGCCTTCGGCCCGAAAGAAAACCTATATAAAGCCTTCCTTCCACCGCTACTACGGTAGCCGACTGATTCCATATTGATCACTCTCAACCTCATTGTGTCTCTTCTATCGAGGATTGTTTGTTTTTTGTTTGTTTGTTTTGTATTTAACGCCGTGGCGGCAAGGGCGCAGCCGCCCTTGCGGCAAACCTCCCGAAGGGTATGTGGCGTGGAGGGCCGCAGGCTCTAGCTATATACTCTGTAGTACACGCCGCTTCCTAACTCTTCTATCGAGGATGGCTCAGCCTAACTTCAGAAAAATGCATAACGTGCAATCCTTTGCGAAGCTTTACCAAGAAAAGGAGCGCAAACGACAGAAACGTCAACGCCAGCTCGAGGAGCAGCAAAAGCTCCGGGAAACATCAACGAACTTGTCAACAGTACTCGCAACGCCACTCGAGCAAGATGTTGGCGCTCTCATTTTGACAGAGACTCAGGCTTCAGGCTTCACATCAGGTACACCTACATCACTTCCTAATAAGCATTAACTTATAATAAGTAGGTGGTCTTGCTAACTCTTTTGCTGGTATTGACGACTTCGGATTCAACTTTATTGAGGCCTTCAACACAGCTGAGTTATATAATAACGATGCTCTGGGTGACATTGCATACACGACCGAGCCTTTTGCTCCGATCTCCAAGATTGGTAGTGTTACAGCGGAGAATACGAAACCCAGCTTGCCAGATGAGATCAAGTCTCCGGTATCCTGGTCAACTTGCACCCCTGAACTAGCCCAGCCTCCGACAGAACCGAATTCGCAAGAAGTGGCAATTGCCTCTTCACGAAGCGAACAGCCCCTGGCTCTTGACCTGGTCAGACGTTCAACCGAGCAACTAACAAGTTGTCTTAGCGACATGAACGCATGTGAGTGACCAAAACCGCAAACTAGAGATATTAAGACTGAAACAAACATGCACAGATATTGCTGGATCAAAAGAGAGGAGCAAGACCAGCGACACCGGGGAAAGCTGCGATAATAACGGCTCAGCCAAAGATGGTTACGCCAGCTCTTACGATAACAACACCGAGAGTGAGAGCTGTCCTCAGCAGTTAGCGGTTCCAGGACCCAACCTTACGAGTCCAGATTCATCAGGGATCACCACATCACATATCCTCACCAGAAGCACCTCCGTGGCGCCCGACTCCACGGGGGGTCCGTCATGCACACCAAGCCCTGTTACCAGTCTCTCCGTCAACACTGCTGCCGCTTCCATGGATATGGTGGAAAAGCCTCAAACAGACGTGTTCGCGCTTCCTACTCCATCCTCGGATCACACCCACACCGCCGTCTCACAGCAAGGTGGTGGTATCATCACCAGCTGGAGGAAGCGAGGTTGTGAGGCAATCGAAGACAGCTGCGAGAGCCATAATCGCCGCTTGCCTAAACGACGCAAGTCACGGGATGCCGACATGGGGACAGTATCGCAGGCTCTTCCAGCGAGGACTTTACGCGCACTACCATCTCGAGTCTTGAAAGACAAGCTAGACAAGAGAAGCCTCATAACACAAAGCGACAGACAGCTTCGGCGCTCCTCTAGATCACAGGCACAGTCTCACGCAGCTATCTCTATGAACTGTGATAATGACCACCCGCACCTTGATGCACTACCTGCGCTGGAGGTGGACCACACTTTGATAGGAGAAAAGCGGGCGGGAAGACTACGGAGACGATCGCCAACTACACCGGAAGTTGCTTCACCTCGCCTCAACCACTCTTCAGGGGAGCCTAGTGCGCAAAGGTCCGGACAAGGTCCCCTCTCTCCCGTCGCCATCACAGCAGATCCATCCTCAACCACATGTCACACCTGTGGTTTTTCTGCAGAATATGTGCTGCGGATGACTGATACCGTCCAGGCTCTCATGGGGAGTGGCGTTGAACTGTCTGGCAGTCAAGGGGGTTTGGACATGCTTCAGTTGTTCCTTGGGTTCGTCAGAGATTATGCCACGAGGCTTCCACATAACGCTACAACCACGGGAAACAGTGAGCTCAGCGACGTAATGAATCCAGAACACGCATTGAAGTCAACTGTTAGGCTGCTAAGGTTAGAAACAGTCAATAATAACGAAAGCTCAGATGACAACTCTGGAGACGATAGCGACAGCGACAGCGCAAGTATTGGTTCAGACCACAGTGCCGGCCCAGATATTTCCGAGGAAAAGGGTAAAAGGCCTCAGCGTCGCCGTTGGACGTCTTTGGACGAATTACGGAACCAGATGTAGATCTGCAGTTTGGCGGCCTTGATGAAGTTGGGTTATTTGTTGCTGTGGAAAACAGCGTTGTATAGGCGGGCGAGGTCGGCCTGGCCAGTAAACTGTTAGAAAATTAGGAGCTGGCATTTGGTGGAGTTGCTCAAGTCGAAGGTGTTACCGACTGCCCTGAAAGGAGAGACCTTCAGACGTTGCTCCTTTTCAGCAGCGGTGGTGTTGAGGAGATTGATGAACGTTTTGAGGGCGCTGTGACCGGGATGGATCGTTTTGGGGAAGGCTCCAGGTTTGCACAGTATAGGGCGGACAGAACAGAGTCTTGTCTCTTCGAGCGGCGTTTCATTAGCTGAGAGCTTGTGATTTGTGGGAGTAGTAGTAGAAATCTTACCCAAGAGGCGGTTAGTGATTGCCGAGGAAGGAAACTGTTCCTTTGGATGCTCCCCTCGCAGTTAGGAGCAGTCAGTCGGCACCTATAAAGGAGGGAGCAGCTCGCTTGGCTGGGTAATGAAGATAGTTTTGAGAAAGGGAAGGAAATTCAGGCAGTCTCTTACTGCTAGTGACGTAGGTTCTCTAGAGGGTATCAAAAAGCATTGGATATTCATGAGGATATCAATACGATTGCGTATCCAAACATAGAGGAAGGTGAGCTATTAATATGGCAACTGTTGAATTTAAATAAGACGAGCATCTTATAGTATATATGAGTCATAGAGAAGTCTCTTTAGACAAAAGAAATCGTCCTCTATATCGTAGGTAATATCAGCTATAAACTGATCCAACTCGTGCGGCAACATGAACCAGAACGCCTGACAACATAACCTATCCATATAATCATCATGGGGAAGACGCCTCATCTGAAGGAGAATATCCACAACCTCCTTGTTAGATCTCCATACAGCCCGCATAAATGGGCTGAACCTATCGTGGTCTCTAATATCAATATCAGCATCATGGGCGTTCGCGAGTAACAACACTACCTCTACGTGCCCTTTGATAAAAGCCCAGGATAGTGGGGTCCGGCCGGTGTTGTCGCTAGAGTTAATGGCCGGAGGCATCTTTCGAATCGATATCGACCTTGCCTGTGTTGAGAAGCATCTTGACCACGGCATCATGGCCATACTCAGCTGCCCAAGATAGTGGTGTTCGGCCGGAGGCATCTTTTGAGTCGACGTCTGCTCCGTTGGTGAGGAGAATCTGGACGATCTCTTGGTGGCCTCTTTGGGAAGCAGCATAGAGAGCGTTGCCATATTCGCCACCCTGAGCGTTGACATCTACTCCGTTGTTGATGAGAATCTAGACGATCTCTTGACGGCCTCCAAATGAAGCCGCTTGGAGAGCGTTAATATATTCGCTACCCTGAGCGTTGATATCTGCTCCGTTGTTAAGGAGCATCTGGATGATCTCTTGGTGGCCTCCAAATGAAGCCACTTGGAGAGCGTTGCCATATTCGCCACCCTGAGCGTTGATATCTGCTCCGTTGTTGAGGAGCATCTGGACGATCTCTTGGTGGCCTCTGAATGAAGCGGCTTGGAGAGCGTTGCCATATTCGCCACCCTGAGCGTTGACATCTGCTCCATTCTTTAAGATGTCTTCTACTGCGGAAAGGATCCCCCCATAGGCCATATCACCATGTCTTCTCCCACCCAGATGTGGAGTCAGATGCGCTCTACCACCAGCGTCAAGCGTTACGCAAGAACATAGCCGAACCCACCAGCGGGTTGTCGAATCTCCTCTGGAGCTGGCGGAAGACGGCTCGACGACCATACACCCGTATTCTCCCTGTGGTTTTTCTCTGTGTCGCCCTCACAAGTGCATTCGCTCTCGCATCTGGCTACTCAGCGAAGCCGGCTCTTGGAAACGGCGTTCTTCTTGACGGGAGCAATTGCGGTGTGGTCCCACCAAGTCGAATGCCGAACGCGACCTTCGAAATGCTTTATTTGCAACCAGCCATATCCAGAGAGATGCGCGTCGCGTCCAACTACGCCCAGCAGTGCTACTCTGGCAGTGTGGTGGCGGGCGCCTAATCAGACCGTTGAACATTCTATGTGTAATAATCAGATGAGTAATGTAGCCCTGTCAAGTGTTCTGACCTTGTGACCTTGCGCAGGACAGGTCCACAACACCTATTATACTCAGCTGACTACGCCCTGCGGTTACAGAAAATCAAGAGCAGCGAATACATAACTTTCAGCCTGTTTGGGATCCTGCTTGTCTTCCTAATTGGCATAATTATCATTACAGTCTCCCAGTTAATGGAAACCGTGGCCCACTGGGTACAGAAGCGACGAAAGATAACGTCTTTCTCCCTTCTTGAGTGGTACGTTACAGACGTTATGCTCATATCTGCGCCGTCAAATAAGATTTGATGCACTAGGCACCAAAGTGGCTGGGTTATATAATAAGCTGACTATTTGGACACAGGTCGCTGAATGATGTTCTTCAGCTCCAGCGCCTTGCTCACGAGGAGCTTGGTGCTGGAGACTGGGGGCGAGGGACAAAGATGATCCCAATTACTACAGAGAACACACCACTTGCAACACTAGATGTGTCTAATTCATTGCATCCACGCCTATATCCTCTTATATCCGAAGAACATAATGCATAGAGCCTGCTCGACCTTTTTGAAAAAGCACAGGAACTAATAAAAATGAAGAACCAACAAGCAACCGACGACGTCCGTGTTCTTCGTGGCGGTTTACTTTGATGCCTAAGTGTGATTGCACCCTGTAATTGCTGACCTTGACGTAGCTGTCTTTACTATGCAAGAAAGGAGCTCACAGGTGACTAAGATGGCTAGACTTGTGATGAACTGGTTGCTATCATTTCTATTATTGCGAGGTACTCAAAAGGACGATTGGAATAGTTGATAGAGGCTATAGACTTTGGTTCCATCTATATTTTCTCTTTCTGAGTCCCCATTCTATGATTCAAAATATGCCTCGATCCTGCTCATACATCTCTCCCTATTGTACCTCTCCGTGAAAACTCCTTCATCCCGGTATATCTGGGCCAGAGGATTATCCGGGGAAGTAAAATGGACATGCTTACGATCCACAGCAGTCTAAATGGATTGATAACATGATTAGTATGTGAGGGAAGACGGAAACAAGCAATAACGTCTGTGTAGAGAAATCAACATCGACGCACCATTCTGAAGCTCCTGAACTTGTCCTTAGCCATGGCGAAGAACTCTTGGAACGTATACGTGGCGGATCTGCGCCACTCTTCTTCGTCTGGTGCGAACTAAGTTCAGACGAAATCAGCCTCATATTCAAGAGACAAACAACCAGGTCAAGGAATAAAACCTCACCGGATCTGATAGTCGGGTAGGTTTCGTGACGGTCTGGAGGTCCATGAGGACGATAGTGCCGCGTTCAGTGTCAACGAGAATGAAGTGCCCATCCCGTCCCTCGGGAACAATAGCGAAGACGAAGACCTGAGGCGGGAGCTCGTGCGGGTAGGCTTCCTCCGGTATCTCAAAAAGTTCCTCGTTAGCGTACTTGTTAGGCAAGCTCAGGACAACCTCCCCGGCGAAGTCGACCTGAGAGGACTTTTCGTAGATATTGAACGGCTCCCAATCGTCCTCCTTGTCTCGACGGACGTAGGGGATATGCCTCATCAGGTCTGCTACTGTATCGTTCTTGCCGAGGAAGAATGAATCGACGAAGTCGGGAGTGATGTGCTCCCACCCGCCCGGGGGAGGGTATCTGACCACCTCGGGAGGCAGGTATAGATAGGTCAGGAACTCGTAGTAGGATTTCAGCTCAGAAACGAACTCATCCCTAGAGTAGGTTGGTTCCTGCGGCTCACTTTCGGCCATGTTGATGGATACGCGCACCGCGAATATTGTGCAGACAAAGGACGGGACCAGCAAGTCTTGCGAATGTGGAAGGTCGATGTTTATTATTCACATGGGTGGATTGGACCCGCCTAAGTAAGATTTTAGAGACCTAAGCGAGGAGAGCTGCAGGGGAGTGGCTGTCGTTAAGCCGAGGGAGCTTTCGTCCCAGTTCATCATAGTGCACAACCGCCGGTAGCCTCACCCCGAGCAGCATTTGCCAGTTATGGCTCTAGTTTGCTCTTGTGAAATGCCAAGCCCGCTGTGAGTGAGATCAACCGGACTTCGGCGCCGTGCTCTGCCTGCCAAGACGTTGACTGCGCTGGACTCTTAGTCAAGGGCTTAAAGGCCAACTTCTCCGCCTAATCTCGGCTGAAACTTCCCCAAAGAGTTCGTTGTTGGCCCTGAAGTATTTGCCTCATCCGAGGAATAGCACATGTTCAGGTCCTGAGTGAGAGCTTTGAATTGCAATCAGGCAACAGCTCGATTCGACCCGCACTGCGCATCTCTAGCGCCAACACGGCTTGGCATGAAGTTGCACCTTGCAGACCGTGTTCCGTGCTAAAGAACCCATGCCAGCAGAGCCACAGTTCACAACTCATGGGCAACTCATGGGTATTCTATCAATTATCCACCTCGGAAGTCGTCCGGAAAGAAAATACTCCGTTGACAGACCTGTTGGTCCTCACAGTCGAACTGCCCTGCCCGCCCAACACCATGTCATCCACATTTTCACCCCTGTTGGTATCCTTGGGTGAGTTTCAGCCTTACTGATTTCGTCTTCGGCTCCGACGTCTCGACCTCTTGGCATGGGACTTTCGCGTTGATTTCATTTGGTTCTATTGAACTGACAGCTCACGTTAGCTTCAATCTTTCGGTCGGTGCGGACTATGACAAACAGTGTGTAAGTTTTCACACGTCTAGCCACGAATCCCGCCTCAACTGCTGCGCCGCTAACGAACTTGCGCCCCCAATACCAACCATGTGAAGCTTCCGTTTTGAGTAACTCGCGAGCCAAGCTTCTAAGCGAGCAATTAGCAGCACGAGAAGATTGGTCCACAGCTAGGCAAAAGCCACCTACAACCGGAGAAAGCGGCGTGGTAGAACCAACAAGCTCCAAATCGACCCCGTTGCCAAGGGCCCAGCTCTCAACTTCACGGGCCGTTACCCATGATGGACAAGGCATATTCACATTGCCTCACAGAACATGCCCCCAAAGTCTTTCAAATTTTCACCAGGCCCAGTTATGTTCGACTTGAAACCCCTGAGCAGTACGAGTGTGATGAGTTTCGAGTGGGACGTCGAAATGAACTTTGGCTAGAGGTCAGGGAACGTTATGACCCGGGCCTCAAATTCCAATACGATGATACGTTCTGATGGTCCGACGGAGGCGAGGTGTAGTCTGGTGAAAGATTATAATGGTACTTCATCCCCGTCTCTGAGATTTGAAAATCATCAAGTCTTCCATACGAAGTTGTCGTTCTTTTGCCAACGCTCTGGTCATCTCATTGAACATCCACCGTTCATTCTCTTTTGTCTGTGGCTCTCGTATTAGCCGACGCTCTTTTCGACATTGTCTCTCCCGAATTAGTTCATGACACATTCCTTACCTTTCCTCCGTTTCTCCGTGATGTCCCTGACACTCGGGAGGAAGGACACCTTCCTTTTGGCGTTATGTACCCTGCTAGCTTACAGCACAGGCGTGCAGGCAAAGGCGGTCTTCGCCCATTTCATGGTATGTTTACATATACGCATACATCATATACCACCAGTAAGCTAATCGCCCCGTAGGTTGGCAACACTGAGAATTATGTGATGAGCGACTATGAGTACGACATCAGTCAGGCCCAGCAGGCGCACATTGATGGGTTCGCTCTCAACATGGCGCGCGACGAGGCCACCAACGTTGAAAGCGTTGAGAACATGTTTAGCGCTGCAGAGGCTGTTGGCTTCAAACTATTTTTCTCTTTCGACTACGCCGGTCAAGGCCCTTGGAATAAGGAGGATGTCATCGCTATGCTGGACATTTATGCCGATAGCCCGTCATACTTCCGACACTCAACTGGTCAGCCTCTAGTATCCACTTTCGAGGGCCCGAAGCAGTCAGATGAATGGGTCGAGATCAAGCAGCGGACCGGAGCCTTCTTCATGCCTTCTTGGTCATCCCTCGGCGCAAAGCGGGCCATGAAGAAGGGCACGGCCGACGGGCTCTTCAGCTGGGGTGCTTGGCCGGAGGGACCCAACGCTATCAGTGAGGAGATTGATGCCTCCTATGTCGACTTTCTCGGCAAAGATGCTAGCGGCAAACCCAGGCCTTATATGATGCCCGTTTCGCCTTGGTTCTACACCAACCTGCCCGGTTACAAGAAGAACTGGCTCTGGCGCGGCGACAGCCTCTGGTTTAATCGTTGGAATCATGTGTGGGATATGGAGCCAGAGTACGTCCAGATCATCTCGTGGAATGACTACGGCGAATCGCACCACATCGGCCCCGTTAACGAAAGAGCTATGATCGCCTTCGAAACAGGCGAAGCACCTTTCAACTACGCTCTCGGACTGCCCCACGACGCCTGGCGAATGTTTCTGCCCTTCGTCATTGACACCTACAAGGCTGGAAAGACCTCATTCACTAGAGAGGGCCTTACCGTCTGGTACCGTAGGAACCCTGGTCGTGCTTGTAGCAATGGCGGCACAGTTGGCAACACCGCGGCCCAGGTTCAGGAGGAAGGAGACCCGGCTGATTTCGCCGAGGACAAGATTTTTTTCACGGCACTTCTCTCCGAGTTCGCCCTCCCACGAGTGAAAGTTGGCGACGGAGAGTGGACAAATGTGATGTGGTCGGTCACGCCTGATGGCGGCGTCGGTCTGTACCACGGCTTTGTTCCTTTCAACGGCAAGACTGGATTTGTTCGTGTGGAAGTCAACCCTAACGGCGACAAGAACACCATCATTGTAGTGGCTACTGGGCCTTCTATCACGTCGGACTGTGAACACGGCATGGTCAACTGGAACCCCTGGGTCGGGGGTGCCTGGTCCTCTCGTTCGGTCAACGCAAGCCCGAAGCTCTCTCTTTCGGAGATGGTATGCACCAAGGGCACCGGCGAAGGAGATTTCCAGGAGGTCTGCGAGTTTACCTGCGAGTACGGCTACTGCCCCCCGGGTCCCTGCACCTGCAACGAGCTGGGCGGTGCCAAGAAAGAGCCCAAGATCGTCGACGTCGAAGCCGTACCCGCCGCTGGCAAGTCCTGCGTCCTGGAAGGGCTTTGCAGCTGGAGTTGCAACCATGGGAAATGCCCGAAGCAGTGCTCAACCGACACTTCACTCAAAGGAAAGTGCGTCATGCCAGTAGATGAGCCCGAAGCGCCCGAAGCGCCGGATCCGCCGAATCCGAGCCCTTCGAAGCCCGCCGTCGTCGGTCCGGAAAATCTCAATCCTTACAACGATCCCCGGTGGCTCAACAAGAACCGCTGCCTCTTTTTCAAACCACCAAACTATGAATTGACCAAGCAACCGTGCGAGGAACAATGCAAGGCACAGATCGACCAGGCGAAGGAGGAGGGAAGGACTACCAACTACGGCTGTATTGGTTTTTACCCTCTTGACAAACCAATCCCGTGGATCGAAAAGGGCAAAGGTATGTTACAATTGAGAAATCATTCTGTATGACGTTCGTGGTATTGACTTTGAGTCTAGGAGCTGGTGGCGAGTATGACTTCGCCGTCGAGGGAAGGTGTTCCTGCGACAATTCGGCAATCAACTTCTTCGCGGACACTGTCATTGAAGCGCTCCCGAAAATTGCTGCGGTATGTGCTGGTCAAGTGCTCACTTGTCCTATTCATATCTGACCATAATTGTAGATCGGGTGCTTTATCCTCATGTCCACGATCAAAATCATCTTTGACCTAGGGACGGCCGTTCTTCCTGGAGTTGGCCAAGCCGTCAGCGCAGGAATGGGTAAGCTCTAGATCCCTTTCATCCGCCATGAACCTGAGAAAGGAGGATTACTGACTGAGATCCATCAAGCAATGACTATTGATGCGGCCTTGACTCTCAAACACGCCTACGACGACGACGAAGATCCGGCCGGTGCGTTTGACTTCTGGCTGAGTGCGTGCCCCAACCACGACCTCGTTCCCGATGACCTCAGAAAGGTCTATGGAATCGTTTCCGATGTCTCAGGGGCTGTCACTGGTTGGCGAGCACCCAAGAACATCCCCAAGGGAAGCGGCAAGAAGGGTGACAAGGCCAACCCCACGAACAGACCGAAGCCAACCGCCAGGCCGACGGAGACCGGAAAGAACTGCAAGAGACAGGCAGCAGGTAAGTTCGCGGATATCCGTCTTTCCCTCTTTCCAAGGATCCGTGCTGACCATATTTGTCTGAAGGAACCAACTGCCCTGTTGATGTGACAAGCACGAGGATCACCAGATCGAACCCCGTCGTGAAGACGTTGACCAAGACTTGTACTGCCAGCAAGTACACACAGGCTTGCTATCACTACTACTCGGTGATGCAAGAATACAAGTTCGGTCTGGCCTTGAGCTGCACGAACAGCAATGCGCGCGCCGAAAACCTGAAGTTTGCGACCAACTCCTGGAAAAGCCAGCACACGAACACGGTTTGGCACAGCTTCACGAAGGAACAGTACATGTACAAGAACGATGAGCCGCGGAAGCCCAAATGCCAAGCAGACGAATGGCCTCCGGCCTATTTCCTACCGGAGAACTACGCACAAAACCTACCCTTTCAGGGACAGCTGGTTCGATGGGTGCCGGGTGCCGAGAATCAAGGGGCGGGACAGATATGGAGAGGCTTCTGCAACTCGGAGGACGGCGGCGCCGGCAATGGTCAACTCAATGCACTGGGCAAGGTGAACGATAAGCTGGTGAAGTTGAAGGGGAACCCGCATAACTCAATCACGGTCCAGGGAGGTACCACAACGACGTACCTGGAGTATGAAGCCGACTTCACACGGGCTGTGGCTACGCTGGCCTTTGACTGGACAGGCGTCAACAATGGGATCCCGCCAGACGCGCTGGGTCTCTGGGGTCTGCGGGAAAACCCATGCTGGCCCATTGACATGGCCACAGGCGACCCGGGCTATGCCATTCTGACGGAGGACAGGTGGTACAACGGTCCCTGGATCCCGGCCGCGGACAAGGCCCAAAGGCCGCAGTACCGTCTCGTGCCATCCGACGCCAGCTTCAACGCGGCCGTGAGGCGCAAGTTCGAGAGAGAGTTCCCCGACGAGACCTTTCCGGGCGACGGCATATGGCCCTGGAAGCGCTCCTCCAACGGCGACGAGGGCCTTCAGAGGCTGGCCCCGCTCGCGGACGGCGGCTTCGCGCTCCACGGGACCAACTCGTCGCGCCGTCTGACCGACGAGGAGCGCCGTTCCATCGAAGAGGAGCTCCAGAGGGACGTCAACGTTGCCGAGTGCGACGACCCCTCCTGTGGCAAGGAGATCAAGGCCTTTGGCGGAAGCGGCATGGTGATACCGGTCGCGGTGGCCACCACGCTGGCGACGGTGCCATCGACGAACCTGGACGCGCGGCCCACGGAGGTGCGGGGCGAGCCCCGCTGGACGGCGGCGTACACGGATGCGGAGCGCGCGGAGACTGCGGTGGAAGTGCCAGTGGAGACTGGGAGGCACCAGCACCGGCACCATCGGCACCATCGCTAAGTACATGCCAGATTGAAGTTCAGTCATGCTGAGAACTAGTAATTACTAGATACCTGCCATTACGTCCACGATGGCTTGCGTCGGAAGCCGTTGAAATCATCACCTAGAAATTAAGTGGGTCCAGTGAAGCAGGGGGTAGAAGCCGTTGTTTATGGCAGTGAAGAAGCCGTTGAGATTTCCCGCAGTAAAATAGACAAAAGTAAGATGCAAACAAAGCCACAATTGAGGCAATTATATAAATCCAGTTTTCAGTGTCGTATTCAGTAATATGAGTCCAGAAATAGGTAAATAGGGCAGTAGATGTTTTTGTGATGTCGTCCCAGTCCCCGCATTAACCAGCCAATCACATAACAGCGGTATCAGCCAGGCCAGAGAGCCCAACCGAGCGATGGAACGTAGGTAGGGAGGAAAGTAGATCAAGGAGAGAGTATATTGAATTAAGGGGCAGGAAGGTGAGATTATAAAGAGAGGATAGGAGGAACCAGTCGTAAACAGTAGAAAGAAGAAAGTAACCAATATATATAGCCAAACATGGAGCCATTCGTCCACGATACGCAGTATTCCATTTTGATATGCATATTGTGTAAGTACGCCGTATTGGCCAACGAAGCCACGGCGCATTTGCGGAATAAACATCAGTCGATCCCCGCCGAGGCCAGGAGCAAGGTCGTCAGATTGGTTGGCGATATTCCTAACATCATCCGCAGCCAGGCCGATTTGCAGTCGTTCCAATACCCAGATCCCACAGCCAACCCAGTTGCCCATGTTGCACCACCCCAGACAGACGGTTTGCGTTGCCAGGCGTGCCTTTATGTATGCCGCCGCGTGCGAAACATGCAGGAGCATTGCCGGGCAGAACACGGATGGGAAAATGATTGGCAGAAGGGGGGTAATGTGCGCAAGAAAGCCACAGTGGTCAGGGATTTACCGTGGACAACAGGGGTGATATGCCAGCGGTTTTTTTTAACAAGGGCCGCAAGCGGATGGTTCGAGAAGGCTTCCTTCCGTTCCTTAAGACGGTACAGAAGTAGCAGGTTGAGCCATGGGCAGCCTTTGCCCCTAAATACGTTAACAACATCACCATTCAAAGAACATCAGGCTCAGTCTAGCGAAAATGAGTATCGTCCAGGTTTGCGGCCCACCTTGATGAGTACATAGAACAGTTCAAGCACCTGTCGATGGAGCGCGACGAGGAATCCTGTACAACACGACCCAAATGACAACAGCACAAAGGCACAGCTGACTTCTCTAACTTGCGATGATTCGAGCGTTTCCATGTACCTATTATTTTCAATCGCCGAACAGCTGACCCCTTGCACTGATCTGATGCCATTATTTGTCTTCCATTGCGTTCAGTTAGGTTTTCCAGATTATCTAGCCAGAATGTATTCTTCGGCATGTGGCCGGGTCTTTCTCTGCTTAGGACGAGGGTTTGAGCAATCAAATCAGACAAAATATACTTGGAGTCTTTCACACCGTAAAGAATTCATTGGCCCTTTAATTCCTTCACGACTTTCGTAATTGAAGCGTAAACTTCATCGACAGATCCCATCGCATCAACCTGGGCACAGTCAGATGTAGTTTACTTCGCACATAGAGCTCCATACCTTCCACAGTGGCTTCTGAGACAAGTAGTCCAGTACAGCTTGATTACTGCTTTGAAACGTATCCATCCTTTTGCGCAAGACAGCTGCATTATCATCGTCGCGCTGAGAGACTGAAGAGCGCTCCAGAACAGGTCCCATCATCGACTCTGTTGATGCTTCGAGATAGATTGTTGAATAATTGTCGGACACCTTCCATCGTGAGAGCGTGCAAAGACCGCAAGACTGGCAACGTACCTCTTGCTCAAACGCAACGGCTTGGCTCACGCTACGCGGAAATCCGTCAATGAGCACCCCTTTCCCCATCGACTGGATGGATTGAATTCTTTCCATCAAGAGGAGCATCGTGAGGGAGGGAGGCACAATCACCGAATTCCGAATGCTTTCGCGAATGAAATCGCCGAAAAGGGACCTAGGAGAGTCTTGCTCCTGCCGCAGCAAATCTCCCACAGACACGTGCTGGAAATCGAAATCCTTTGCGACATGAGTGCATTGTGTTCCTTTGCCTACTCCCGGACCGCCTGACACACGTTAGAATCTCGTGGCATGCGAGGAAAGCAAACTTACCGATCACAAACACCAATCCAGTCGAAGCAGTCTGGCTCGCATCGAGTGCTTCCCAGTCTGCGAGTATGCGGTTTGCCTGGTCCAATAGCCAGGGATCAGTCATCCTTTCTCGGAGGTACTTGAACTCTCCAAGCCTAAAATTGCCTTTCTGCCGCTTCTGGTACATGTAGGCCTGATGAAGACACTCCAGTTTGTCCACTTGACGGACCAGTCTTGCAACGCGGGTCTCCCCGCTTTCATACTCAAGCCAGATCTCGGGCAACTTGGTCGCCCAAGAAGGATTCGAGGTCTTCAGAAGACAGGACAGGTATTAGAGGCTCAGTTTCTCCTCGAGATGCTTTCTTTCTACTTCAATTTAGGGTGGGATAGGGTTCGATTTTACTATCTAGAGCTTATTCGCTAGGGTAGTTTATTCTACCTTATACAGGTCCCTTTTTATAAATAGAGGGGAGATTAGGTATAGTTAGTCTTAGTAGTAGTAGTAAGGAAACAATATAGTACTAATATAGGTGTGAAGTAGAGGTAAGAAAAAGTAGTTCCGTATATTAAATAGTAGTTAGGTGTGTTGAAAGGTAGTGTGGAGTGTTTGTAGTAGTTTGTGCGGTGTTATTAGTGGTTTGGTGTAGGAGTTAGGATACTAGTGTTATCTAGTGACTCTAATAGGCTTAACTTTACTAATTAATACTACCGAGGCGGTCCTTACTTTTAGTAGTGACCTTGCAATGCAGGTATCTATCTAGGAGGTAGCCGTAGGGCCTACTAGCTTCTGAATAGCTTTATAGGCCTAGGCTATCTCCTTTTCTATTAATCTACCGGCTAAAAGAATAATAAGTGTAAAGAAGGACCCTAGGGATCTATATTTACGCTTCTTCTCCTTAGCTACCTCTCGTAAGGTCTTATAGGCGTCCTCCTTAGAGGAATCCTTCGTAACCGCTACGATTTAGATATTGTAGTATTACTTACTACCCCCTCAAACTTCCCTCTTGCCTAAATTTTCTTGGCATCTGCTGTTAGTGAATCAGGTAATATACCACTAGAATCCTTAACAGCTAAAAACTCTTCACCTCTCTGCTCTAGAGCCCTTCTGCGATGGCCTTACAGCCTCTAGCAGGCATCAGACTGCTGCTGGCCTCACTAGCTAGCCCTACTTAGGGCTCTAGGCTACCTCTAGAGCTAACCTCTTTATTAAGGGCTAAACGCTGCTGCAATACTAAGACTTAGCTACTCTAGCCTAGCCTTACAGGAAGCTAGCCTAATGCCTTTAGTCTAGCTCCCCTAACAGTAAAGGGGCTATTAATCTTAACTTTAACTACTAGTAGGACTACTACTAGGTCTGTCTTATCTACCCTTAATAAGGAGGCTAGGTACTATAAGGCCTATAAGGATATCTTCTTAACTATTATATAGTCTATTAATAATGTTATCTCTAGTTTTAAGGGCCCTAGGAAGTAGATTGTAAAAGAGGCTATAGCCTATATAATTTAAGCCCTTAAGAAACTTATTAACAAGGAATATACTCTAACACTAAGCTAGAGCTAGGCTGCTATTATAGCCTTAGCACTAGCTATAGCTCTAGACCTCTACTAGGCTCTAATCTACCTATAGGCTAAACCCTAGCCTTAACCCTAGCTAAAAGAGGACCTCTAGGTCTTTGCCTACATCCTAGAGGAGGGCCTATTAGCTGCCTAAAAGAACGCTCCTTTTACCCTATAATAGACAGTTTACTAGACCTTTAACCTCTAACTAGTAGATATCCCTTATATCTACTATATTATAACTAGATACTTACTAAGGCTATTAAATAAGTAGATTTAGTAAGGCCTCCTAGCAGAAGAGTTAAAACTAGTAGCCTGTCTAGGAGCTTATAAGATAGAGACCTTAATAAAGTAGTTTACCTATATTATCCTACACTGCCTAGCTAAGCTATAGAGCGTTAATAGGGATACCCTAGACCTAGCTACCTTAATTAAAGATAAGGTCTTTGCCTAGATAAGACAGAAGCCTACCTAGGCCTAGCAATCCTGCCTTAGGCTAGACCCTATTATAAATAAAGTCTCTTAGGTAATCTTATTCCTTAAAGAGATATAACCCTTTAGACTCTTTAACTAAAGTAGTAGGTCCTAGCTTATTTAGAAGAGGAAGACACTTATTAGATATAACCCTAGCTGCTAGGGCTACTACTTAAACAGCTACTATAACTAATAGCTACTCTATAATAACTACAGCAGACCTTTAGACTTATATAAGACTAGGCCCTATATAGCTAAACCTTAGTATATAAACTGCTGCAGCCTATCCTAGGCTAGCTATAAGAATTATCTAGTAAGGCCTATAATAATAAACAGTATCCCTACTCTCCTAGACTAGAAGGAGCAGGCCTAGATCTATAAGGTTAGACAGAAGGCATATAATACCCTCTATAAGGTTAGTCTAAGTACCTCTTAGAAGAATACCTAACAGCCTAGGGAACTCCCTCCCCCTAGCTAGGATTAACTGCTTAGCTCTAAGTAACTACATATAAGGACACCTTTAGAGAGCTTAATTATATGCCTTAGGGATAGGGATACTAATAGCAGCAGCATAAGTAAAGACAAACCTAAGGATATAGAGGGTACTGCCTAGACTAACTGCGCTATCCTACCCCTCTTAAATAGGAGCTAGAGGGTAGCCTAGAAACTAGATTATAATATTACTAATGCCTATACCTACCTAGAGCTTAACCTAGAGACATAAGCTAAAGTAGGTCTCTCTATAGGTGTTATACATAGCCTAGTATAATATAGGGAAGTAGTTACTAGCATATATAGCTTTCCTAGAGCTCTGCTAGGCTAAGCAGATTAACATTATACTAGTCTAGGAACTCTAGATAGGCTATATTAACAAAATGCAAATTAATATATAACGTATATGCATAGTAAGCAATGCATTATAGTGAGCGACGCATATCCTCCTAACTCTTTACTCTTCCCTTTTATAACTACTTTTCTCTACATATAACCATGAGTTTTACTTTAAATGAAAGCCGCATTCTCCTTACACTTAAAGCTATTAAAAAAGACCTAAAACTATCTGTATAAAAGGCTGCTTCTATCTATAATATCCCTAAAGCAACACTCCGCTACTAACGCGCCAGACAACTACTATAACAAGAAACGCAATCGAAATTAATAAAGATAACTAAGCTAGAAGAAACAGTAATTCTTAAACAAGTTATTAACCTAATTAATTAAGGATTTCTACTATAACTTAATAACGTATAAGATATAGCTAATTACCTCCTTAACGAACGCAACGTAATGCATATTAGACCCTAATAGGCAGAGAACTTTATATAACGTTAGCTATAACTAAAGACACATTTTTAATGTAGAATTAACTATTAGAGGGCATTAGCTAAGGATCCTGTAATTATGCAGGCCTAGTTTACCCTTATACAAAACATAATTATAAAGTATAGAATCTATAATAATAATATCTATAATTTTAATAAGACAGGCTTCTTAATAGGAATGCTGTTATATATAAAGGTTATTATAACCTCTAATTGCTATAGAAGGCCTTATATAAAGCAGCCTAGTAATTACAAATAGGTTTCTATTATTTAGGGCGTATATATAGATAGCTAGGCGCTACCTCTATATATTATCGTTAAGGGTAAATATTACCTCCTCTTATAGTATACTAATAGCTAATTCCTACCCTAATAGTATGTCTACCCTAGCAAAAATAGATAGACTATAAATAAGATTAGCCTAGATTAGCTATAGCATTTTGAAAAGTGTATAAAGTCTTATACAAAAGGTGTTAAGCAGCTCCTAATCCTTAATAGCCATAACAGCTATAAGTCTACTAAGTTTAACAATTACTATAAGGAATACAGTATTATTGCTCTTTGTATACCTCCCTATTTATTATATAAGCTCTAGCCTCTTAATGTTAGCTGTTTTAGTCCACTAAAGGCGTTATACGGCAAGGAAATTAAGAAAATAATGCAGATATAGATTATGTATATTACTAAGGATAACTTCTTTCCTGCCTTTAAAGCAGCCTTTTTTACTTTAATAGGTGAAGAAAACATATAAGCTAGCTTTAGATAGGCTAGCCTTATCCCTTTTAACCTAGAAGTAGTTGTTTCCTGCCTAGATTTTAAGCTAAAGACGCTAACACTATCTAACTCACGCCTAAGCAGCTAGGGCTCCTAGGACCTAAAGACACTAACTATAGTATATAACGCTATATAAAGCTCTATATTACTTAAGAAAAGGATTAATAGTTATTAATATAGCTTACTAACCTATTTATATAAAGTAGTTAACTTATAGGCTAAAGGTATTAGTAAGTTAGCATATAAACTAGCTCTTGTTAAAGCTAAGTGCTGTAGGCTTTGTATAGCAAATAAGATACTAAGTAAGCGTTAGAGGGCTAAAAAAACCTAACTATGTCTTAGAGGGTCCCTTAATGCAGCTAAAGCAGAGGTAATCTAAGTAGAGAAGGGGGTTGTTGATGCTAGAGGCAAAAATATGTGTCAGGAGGGGGCTTGTATAGAGGGGGGTGAAATGCGCAGGTAATAATGTAGTAATTGCGGAAAGACTAGACATAACGTACAAACATGTCAGGTAGTTTAGGAGACCTCTAAAGAAGAGGATAATAAGTAGTTTTATTTGATTTTGTATAATGCTGCCTAATTAACTTACATAAATAGCTAGAGGGTAGGAGGATATGCATTGCTCACTATAATGCGTCGCTCACTATGTATATACGTTACCTAGGTTTTAATTCCTATATCCTAGTAGACTTTTAGAAGGATAGGGAAACTAGACCTAGGGTTATAACCTACATACAGAAAGGGATAAAGTAGAAGGCCTAGCAGTAGAGGCCTATATAGATAAGGGATATCTTATAGACTATAGTTAATAACGTAATTACTATAGTTAATGTATATAGGTAACTAGGAGATCCTTATAATTATATAACTATAACCCTCCTAGGATATAGGCTGCTAGAAAAAGTCCTTGTAGCAGGGGACCTTAACGCTTATTACTACTCCTAGGAGCCTAGTTTAAGGAACAGGAATAGGGGGGATAATATAGCAGACTAGGTAGATAGCTAAGGCCTGTCTTTTATTAGCAAGACAGGGACTGCAACCTATGCCTAAGGTTATATACTTAACCTTACCTTCTTAAACATCCCCCTAGCACATGCAGTGATTAGCCTACACCTACACCTAGGGGCTGATTATTAAGCAATTATCTTAACAATCCTGCTTTAGAAGTAACGACAATAACAGATAGATTAACCACAGTCACTATTAGTCCTAGACTTAGCTCTACCTTAGTTTAGAGACCTGATTAGAGCAGGAGCCTTAGTCTTACCTACTCTCTAGGACAAACCTACCCCTACTGAGTTAGACGCCTAAGCTAGAAGAATAGCTAACCTTCTCTCTACAGCTGTCTAGGCTGTAGGGAAGAAATAAGGAAAGCATAGGAAGGGGGCCCCTTAGTAGATAGAGGAGTGCGCAGTAGCCTATTAAACATACTGTAAGGCCTACTGCTAATAAGCCTAAGAGCTAGAGCAGACCCTATGCCTTCTTACCCTATGCCTTACTATCCTTAAAGAGCAGAAGGTCTTCTTAAGGATAGTTAGGAAAGCAAAGCAGGCCTACTAGGCTAATAAGATTAAAGGAGTTTCCTTAGACTAAGAACTCTATAAGATTATAGGCTAGCAAAAGGCTAGCCTAGGGGTTAAAGCCCCCCTATTAATAGTAGAGGGTTAGACAATTAACGATACTTAGGCTAAGGCCTAGGTACTCTAAAGAGCCCTCCTAGAGAGGTTTAGTGCCTAGGATAACCTGCTAGGAGACCTGTTTAATATCCCTACAGTCTCTTAACAATAGATACCCTAGCATAATGCTATTAGTAGAGATAAGCTAAGGGTAGCTACCCTAACAAAGACTACAACCCCTAGCATTAATAGGATTACAATACAGCTACTGCAGGCTTGCTAGGAGCTTATATCTAAGCCTGTTAGATAACTGTTCTAAGCCTATATACAGACAGGCTACTTCCCCTAGCCTTTCTGCAGAGTAGAGGTTGCTATAATCTAGAAAGCAGGGAAAACAGACTTCTTAAAGGCTGGATCCTAGCAGCTAATAGCCCTACTATTCTGCCTAGGGAAAGGTCTTAAGAGGCTAATATCTAGAAGAATGTCCTACCTTACTATCCTAGAAGGGGTAACTAGCCTATAATAAATAGGGGCTCTACTTAGGAGGTTAGCAGTTAACCTAACTACCTGCCTTACTTATAACATTAAGATAGCCCTTAATAAAGGACTTATAGCCACATTAGTGACGATAGACGTCTAAGGTGCCTTTAATTCTGTCCTCTAGAACTAGCTAATTGTCTAGCTACGCTAACAAGGTTAGCCTTATACCCTAATTAGACTAATATTCTACTTTACTTTAAACTGAACTGCTAGAGTTAGGCTAGAGGACGTAATAACAGAGGACTTCCTGCTAGCTTGCAGGCTACCCTAGGGCTCCCTACTGTCTCCTATTATCTTTCTTCTCTATATTGCAGATATCCTAGCAGATAACCTAAAGCAATAGTTTAGGTATGCAGATAACATTAGCCTTCTAGCTGTAAGCCCCTCACTTAAGAGTAACACTACAATCCTTAGCTAGGAGATCACATGTATCCTTAACTAGGGAGCTAAGAATAAGGTTGCTTTTAACTACAATAAGTCTAAAGCTATCTACTTTATAAGAAAACATAAGCAATAAAGAGACCTACTAGGGATTAAGGCAGGAGAACTAGAAATATAAGCATTTATTATGCCTATCTACTAGTTAGGGGTTTAGTTTAATAAGAAGCTCTCCTTCTAACATTATATTAAAATAAAGCTAGCTGTAGTAAAGAAAGCAGCTTAATATCTTAAACACCTAATAAATACAAAAGGCAGGCTCCTAGCTGCTGCTGTGCGTAAGGCTGTAATCTCCTGCGTCCTGCTAATCACCCTCTATAGGGCTAAGACCTAGTATAGAGGCATAACTAAGCTAGCCTCTAGCAGAACTACTAATACTAGCTGCAACCTTATCCCCTAGACAGGCTTAGTTAGTATAGGCTAGAAGAGCCTTACGTGTAAGGTTAAAAGCATTATTATAAAAGCAGTAAGGGCAATCCTGCTAGCCTAGAAAATAACTCTAATATACAGCCTCTTTAGGGACACTAGACTACTACTAAGTAAGGTAGCTCTAGAAAGAGTCTGCCTATACTTTATAGCATATCTAAAGAAGGTTAACCTATAACACCCTCTTGTTATAAGGCTCTCCTAATGAGGGTAGCAGCAGATAAGGCTCTAACAGACTGCAGACCTTGCACTGAAATGCCTAAGACCTACACTTATCTAACTGCAGTACCTCCTAGGCTTATAGGACCTAATAGTCCTGTAGAGTAAGAAAGAGGTATCTAAAGCCTTCTAGGCCTAGCTAAAGACTATACTAGACAGCTATATAGTTGTCTTTTTAGATAGCTCTAAAGCAACGAATGGAGCTACAGGATATAGGTTTGTTATCTACTGCAGCAACAGGCGTGTAGCCTAGGGCTGCAGCTAACTTAGTCTAGTAGAGGTGTTTAATGCTAAGGCTGAAGGGGTAAGGATAGGACTCTAGCAGGCCCTCTTAACCTCCTAAGGCCAGCTAATATATATCTACATTAATAACACTAGTGTTATCTAAGGAATATAGGGTGAGGCACTAGACTCCTCACAAGCAGCAGTGTTTAAGATCTAAGCTGCTGCTAGGATATACAATATCTACACCTACTAGGCGCTAGGGCACTAGGGGATTAAGGGTAACGAAGAGGCAGACTGTCTAGCTAGGGAGGGTATAGCGCTACTAGTCCCTCTAGGCTAACTAGCTATGCTCTCTAGGATTAAACAGCTTAGTAGAGAGAGATTGTAAAACTAGTACAGACAGTAGTAGGGTAGAGAGGCAATAGAACAGTACACCTAGCTTAGACTAAGCTTACACTTCTCCTGCCCTCCCAAACTCGCCCTACTACAGAGCACCCTCTACTACCTTTTAGCAGCCTGGTTAGGTTATAGGGACTTTAAACACTATCACTAACGCTTTAACTACACTAAGGCCTTGTTAACCTGCTCCTGCAGGGAGGTAAAGGAGGTAGATTATCTAGTCTACTGCTTAGCAACCCTGGTAAGGAGGCAGCAGTAGCCTACCCTCTACCTAACTGGTCTGCTTGATCCTATTAGGCCTATGGGATCTCTAGAATAATACTTTAAGGGACTAATGACTGACCTAAAAGGCTTTAAGGCCTTCCTGCGTGTGACACACTTCTTCTAGAAGATCTGTCTACGCTACTAGGGAACAGGCTTCAGCATAGGATCTAGACAGCTAACTTAACCCTTATAGGGAATAGACAGGAAGCAATGAATCTAGGGAACTAGCAGGAACTAGGGACAGATAGAACGTATAGTAGCAATCAGGCAGGATTTAGAGGACAAAAGGAAGGGTGATGTATAAAGTATGTAGCGCTAGCCTACAGCTCTCCACGCCACATACCCCTCAGGAGGTCTGCGACAAGGGGTCTACCCTTGCCGCCATGGCGTTAAATACAACAACAACAACAACTACTACCCCCTCTAGTGAAGGCAAAGTTAGCTCTAAGGCTATTATTAGCTACTAGGCCCGTCTAGATAGGTGGTTCGATTTCTGCGTTAAGGTTATCTTGGTAAGATAGTGCTTTGTAGAGTGTATAAGTAACCTCGTTATAGCGTACGATCTAGCCTCGCTAGGCTCCTTTATAGACGTCCTAGTGCCCTATTCGTGGTACGATTATATAGAACGAATAGGGTTATAATAGGGGTTGTATAGGCTGTAGTAGGCGGTTCCTAAGGGCCTTGGTGACGTCTTAGTCTTCGAGTTTGAACTACTACTAGGTCGGTAAGGTCGTGAGCTACTTGCGGCTAAGGAAGCTAGCGTTTTCTAGGTGTATAGCTTCTTCTGTAGGGCTAATAAGGGCCTGTAGCTCTGTATAGCTCTTGTTAAAGGTAGTAGTAACTACCTCTTACGCTAATTAGGCTATTAGGCTAATAAAACAGCTTGTAGCATAGATTACATTCGCTAACAGCACTTTAGTTGGAATGCGCACGCAGGACTTAATTTCAACCTGGATCTTATCCACGTTCTAAGAACGCAGCCGGATTCACCTATTTGCGTTTTGATTCTTTACTGTCTACTACAATAGTTAGCATGGAGAATCTACTATTCTATGATATCGCTTGATGGTAGGTACATGAAACTGAAGACAACTGCGACCTCATTATACAAACTAATAACAGACAAGCCTTCTATTGTATAGTCTCTCTATTGAATTTTCGTTAATTACCTAAGCTTACAGACTAGTACTTTAAGTGCTTATACCTACTACAGTCTAGAGAAGAGGAGCAGGATAATTTCTATATAGAGGATGCTTATAACTAGCTATTAAAGCTGTTTAAGCCTCTAATTACTTAGTTATTACTATTATCCTTAGCTGTTCCTAATAATAGGCAGCTAAGACTCTCCTAGTATCTATTCTTACTGTATTTTGTCTGCAGTCTAGAGGCTACTCACAAAGTCCTATAACTATACTAAGTGTAGATATAAAACTATAGCTAGTCTAGCCTAGTTATAGTTATAAAGGATAATATCCTTATAGACCTTAACTAGTAGGCTAAGTCTTATAATCTATTAGATATTAAGATAATGTATAATTGCTCTAAAGATATCTTAATTAAATAACTAACTAAGGTCCTTGTTAATAGTAGAGATAGTAGCTAGGTTAAATGTTACTTTAACGGTTTAGGCTCTTATTTAGTCTAGTGTATGTAAAGAAGGAGCTTATAATGCTAAAAGCAATTTGTCACAAGGAAGTCTATGTATATTTTAGCTCACTAATTTATTCCTCTCACGTACTTATTTACATGCTATTATGTATTTAACAGTATCTCTTTTTGTTACCTATTATTACAATAGGATAAGTATCTTTTACCCTAAATCTCCTATACCTTACTGTATACTCTAACTTGTGATAGTTATAAGCCTAGTTTTACTTACTATTATACACTACACTATAATACTCTATTATTTACTACCTTTAGAGCACTTTTTAAACAGTCTACTGTCTGCTAAAATAACTAACTATTCTATTAACCTCTTCTTAACAGTTAAGTTAATAAGCTAACGTGACTAGCTAACCTAGTACTAGGCGCTAAAATCTTAGTGTTAAGGACTAGGTATATAGGCTCTTATTAACCCTAACCTACCTAACATCCCTTCTAATAACCTTACTAAGGAAGGGATCCTAATAATTAAGTTCTTAGTAGCTAAAAAACAAGCTGCTAAGGATACATAATATAAGGGTACTCTTATATCCTACCTCTAAGATAAAGAGGTATAGGAAGCAGCCCTAATTCCTGCTGACAGCTCTAAGAAACCTCCCTTTATATACACAGAGCCTACTAGATCTGTTATCTTATAAGCAGATGTCTTAGAGGATTAGAATGTTACTGTTAAAACTTATAGTATAATAGCTCTAGTCTGCGCTTAATAAGTTAAAAGTCTCTACGCTATACTTAACTAGATAACTAAGACTGTAAGCATTACTCTCCTTATAACTGTATACCTTAAGGTAAGCACTAATAGCAAAGCTACAGTCTAGAGGACCCTTTATTATCTTAAAGCAAACCTTACGCCTAACAACCTTAGCACTCTCTCTACTATTAGAGAGGAGTATTAATAAGTTCTTAAACGCATAAAGGGAGGAGTTAACCCTATATGCTAGTATAAGGACTAGCAAGCAGCCTACCTTTAAGCTTATATATATAACGTTCCTAAGGTCTAGGGTAAGCTTATAGCAAAAGACTTCCTAAATATAGTTTAAGTTAAGTTAAACCTAACCTAAGGAGAATATATATACAAAACACTAGTTAAAAACCTTAAGCTTAGTTACCCTACTCTATCTATATTAAAGCTAAGATAAATCTTTAGCGTTATAACTTATAATAACCCTTCTAGGAAGAGCCCTTTCTGCTCTAAGGCTTATTTAATACTTACTAGTTAATTAGATAAGTATATACCTAACAATTCTGCTAGTAATAAGCTAGAAATTAAATGCCTATATAGTTACTCCTATAAGTAGTAGATTTAAGAATGCAACTACCTATACTTTACCTTTATAGGCTAATACTATAGCTAATATACTCCTAATATCTCTAATACCTAGCAGAATAAGATTTAAAAGGAAACTATAGACAGTAAGTAGAAATTATCCTACAAAAAGCTAATTTTAAAGAAATAGTTAAAACCTAATAGAACTCTCCTTCCCTTTAAGCCTAAATTAATTAACTAAAACTAAATCTAAAACCCTCTAAAAAACGCTAAGGACCTAGGCTATCCTAGAAGCATTATTACTATCACTATCTAACCCCTTCCCCTTCCTAAGAGCCTACATACAATCTTTAGTATAGCTCTTATTAGCTCCTATCCTCTTTCTAAGAGCACTATTATAGACACCTATAAAGCAGTCTACCTTATTAATAACAAAAGCCTCTTAGAACCTAGTTCCTATAAGCTATCTAGTCCTAATAACTTTATAGAGGTTAGTATGTCTTTACTTCCTGTAAGCAGGAGGGGTACTTAGGTTATTAAGGGTATTATTAATAGCCTATAGGGACTATTAACTAAAGATCTTACGCTTAATAACATTACTTTAGTAGAAGGCTTTTACACTAATATAGCCTCTAAGGCTCTTCTTCTTAATAGCAGTCTCTAGTACTGTAGGAAGGACTATATAATACACTACAGCAAGCTTAATAATAGTAATGTAGTTATAAAGCTTTATAGGAAGTATAACTTAGTCTTTATTTAATATAAGCTAACTTCTAACTATCTAAGCGTATATAAGAACCTGCTTCCTAAAAGCCTAGTAGGTATTCTAGCATTTACTGTATACTCTAGGCGTAGGTTATAGAGGAGATTATATTAAAATACATATAAGAGGGCAGATACTACGCTCCTTTAGTATCTTAGATTAGGTTACCTAGGTCCTAAGGGACTATATAACCTAGTCTAGAGGGTAAGGGGGGTATACATTAGGGGCCTACTACAGATTAAGTATAAAGACTGTAGTACTGTATATATAGAAAATGTTACCTTAAGAGGGCTATTAGAATTAAAGGTAACATACCTATAGTATAGGGTTTACTAGGATCTCTTTAACTTCCCTAAATTACTGTCTAGGATAAGGTAGATCCTTATTACCTATAACAAATACTTAGGCTTTATTATAGCCTACCTATTAGTATATAAGACTAAGTCTCTTATGCTTAGAGCCCTCTAGATAATTAAGGCCTAGGTATATAGAGAGAAAGGTCTTAATATCTATAAGTTCTAGCATAATAATAAAGCTACAGTTCTTAGCCCTAAGGTTATAAGGGCCTATAAGACATAGACTGCCTCTATTAGAATTAAAATTAAAATACTACTACTATATATAAAAGAGCCTATTAGAGCTGCTAAAAGAGCAGGCTATCTTATAATCGTTAAGTCTATTAAGATATATATTAGAGTAAATCTTCCTAAGGGGCTGTATAATAAGGCAGTATTTATAGCAGTCTATATACATAACATTAGCCTACAAGAATCTAACAGCTAGGAAACTCTAACAGAAATAGAGCTTAAATAGTTTTAGTAATATTTCTGCTAGTAGCAGGCAGACTCTCTAGTGCCTTTAGACAAGGCGCTATAACTAAACTAAGGAGGACTCTATGTATATAGGTATAAGGTATACCTACTATAGAGAGATTGTGAGAAGGGTATAAGATAAAGGGATTATAAGGTGCTTCCCTATAGCTATATTAGTTACTTAGTAGGTTATATACCTTAAATACATAACCTATACAGGATCTAGGTTCCTACGCTTAAGTAGGTAATAACTATATATAACGTATGCTTTAACAAGAGCTCTTTCTACAGTAAGGCCTACAAGAAAGATGCTATACAAGGCCTAGAAGCTTATAAAGTAATAGAGGTTATTAAAGAGTCTATTACAGTCTTAGACAACCTCCTTAGGTTACTTAGTATTATTGCTTCTAAGGATAATATTTAACCTCTAATGTTAGCTATGCTATTACCTACAGTTAAGGATTAATAAGTAAGTCTTACTTAAGACATTAAGTATACAGGATAAGCAAGGGAGGCAGCAGATCTGCTAACTAGTACTCCTACTCTTAGGGGTAAGATTAAGTCTACTAAAAACGCACCTAGGTTATTAATAGTTAATAGCATTTCTAGTCTAGGACTATCTCTTTTTTCTATAGATATATATATAACTAGCCTATTAGCAAACAGCAGACTAGACGCTAACAGCAGTTCTTAGCTACTGCCTATTAATATAGATATACTAAGTCCTAACTAATAAGTACGCTAAGCTATTACAAAACTCTAGAAACAGATATATAGTAGGTATATCTACGCAATTATGTAGTTTAATTAAAGAACTACATAACAGAAACACTCCTAGGATTACCTATTTAGCACCTTTCTGCCTAATTAGCAAAAGGCAGAGGAAGAAAGTAACCTAGGACACAGGACCCTTTATAAAGTCTTTAGAGGAGCTG
>PJEX01000081.1:46280-151993 GCA_005350895.1 Colletotrichum tanaceti
AACTACTAGAAGGATCTTAATAAGCTGCCTCCTAAGGTTAAGGCCTAGTTTCTTAAAGCTATAGAAATAGAGATAGGTAAGATCTAGGATAAAGATATATAGGAAGTTATTAACTGTAATCCTTCTCTTAATATCCTTCCCCTTAAATAGATCTTTTTATATAAATTTAATAAGGATAGACTCCTTAATAGATATAAGGTATATGTCTGTATATAAGGAGATTTATAGATACTAGACCTTTTATAGAGTACCTACACCTCTACGCTTACAGTAAAGGCTTTTTAGATAGTAATAGCTCTAGTAGCTTAATTTAACCTTAAGATTAGGTAATTTAACATTATAAATGCATTTCTTAACTTAGTTCTTAATAATAACTATAAGATCTATATTAAGCTCCTAGAGGGGTATAAGATCCCTAGTAAAATCGTATAACTAAAACGTACTCTCTATAGCCTCTATAATACTCCTATTCTCTAGTTCTTAACGTTTACAGGAGCTTTAAAAGATCTTATAATAGTTACCTATAATAAGGAGCAGTATATTTACTAATTAGCAGACAAGAAGGTAATTCTTATGTTCTATATTAATAACTTTAAGGTTATCTTCTACTAAAGTTATAAGAGGGAGGTAGATAAGATTATCTTAGGTATTATAGCTAGGTTTAAGATTAAGGAAAGCCTACTAGATTACTACCTAGGTATGTAAATTATCTATAATTAAAAGAATAGGAAGATCTACCTCCTTTAAGACGCTTATACTAAAAGAACTATAAAGCGCTTTAACCTTACTAATAGCTAATGTCTAGCTACACTACTTCTATTCTTTAAGCTAGTCCTAAATAAAGGTTAAGTAACTTATTAATAGGTAAAACGCTATTAGGAAATAGTAGGATTAGTGCTTTATTTAGCAGTAATAATAAGACTAGACATTATGTTTGCATATATATAGCTCTTACGCTTTCTTACTAACCTAAGCTCTAGACATATTATTGCTGCTAACTAGTATATCTATTACCTCTATTATATAAGATTTATTACACTTACCTATAGCTATATCTTAAGGGCTTAATCTCTCCTTATAGCTAGAGATATAAGCTTTATAGATAACCCTTTAATAAGGCGTTTATTATAGGGATACCTTATTTACCTCTTTAGAGGTCCTATTCAGTAGAAAGCAGCATACTAGAATACAGTTACTATATCTACTATAGAGGTAGAGCTTCTCTACCTTAAGCATACTATAAAGGAGGTAATAGCTCTCTAGTGTCTTTTTAGGGATATTAATCTCACGCTAGATAATAAGTAGAAAGTATACTGCAATAACCTTTAGACTATATACCTTATAGTTAACAAAAATAAACATATAATAACTTACCTATATTACATTAATATCTAGAATATATAGCTATAATAAGAGTATGCAAAAGGAAGCTTCTCTGTTATATATATACCTATAAATAAGATACTAGCTAATAGGTTAATAAAGAACCTATTGTATATAAAGTTTAAGGAATTCTGCTTATAGCTAAACCTTAGTAATACATAATACTTAATATAGGATAAGTAGAAACGCAGAATAATTTATATTATAGGCTATGCCTAGCAAGAACTTAGTAACTACCCTATAGGGTGTATACTAAAATAACTACTTTATATACTTATTAAGGTAACAGCCTAGGGGAGCTATAAGGGTATCCCTAACAAGAGGCTTAACTGCCTCTAGGAGGTAACTCTTTTACTCCTTATAAGGAGCACTACTAACTACTATAGGTATAGTAGGTATAGTAATAATAACTGCCTCTAGTAAGACAGCTTCTATAGGTATAATATTAAACAATACTACTAGCTGCTTTAGCACTATATACTTAGGAAGAGCATGCAGTACCTCTATAACTGTTAGCTAGGGGGTAGGTAAAGGGAGGACCTAGTCTAGGATATTAGCCTTAACCTTATAGCTATAGTTAATTAAACTGCAGATTATAGTCTGTAAATTAAATAACTTCTATATAATACATTAGTACTAAATAATATAAAACGTATATAAAACTTATAGTCTGCTTTATGTTTCCCTTAAGCTTATCTCTAAGCTTATCTATAAAAGCCTATAATATAGGCTTAATAGGTATATAGTATTTAGCAGCCTAACTGCTAAAGCACTAAAGGCAGCGCCTTCTACTACCCTCTAGATAACAACTAGTACCCTAGCTATAAAGGGCAGCCTTTAAGCATAGGAGGCAGGGAATCTTATACTCCTTTAGCTAGCTATTACCCTTCTTAGGAACTATATATATATTAGAACACTTCTTAATAGCTAACATATATATATATAATAATATACTATATGTAAAAATAGTCTCCTTTCCCTTCTTTAAGGGAGTTATAAGCTTCTAGCCTTTAAGATTTAGTTAGCTATAAGCTAATTAATAAACACTATATTACTTACGCTTTAGCTTAGGGGCTTTATCCTCACTCTTATCCTTACTATCCTCCTCACTCTCCTCCTTAGGGACCTCCTTTCTGCTCTTAGGATCTGTCTTATTGTCATTATCCTTATCCTCTTCCTCTAGCTAGGGGTACAGAGACTTAACAACAAAAAGGGAATAGCCTGTAAGAAGGTTATTCTTAACAGCAGCAGCAGCAATAGGGTTATTAGGAAAGGTAAGGGCAGCAACCTTACTTATAGCAGCAATCTCCTCCTCCTTATAGGAGGTACTATTACTGTTAGCTAAAAACAAAATTAATAACTACTAAGCAATATCCTATATATAGTAAAAGGCAGATATACTATTCTTTAACTTATTAGTTATTTTAAAATTATCTATTAGCTATTAGTATATTAATTCTTATTAGTAAAAATATACTTAAGGTATATAAATTTAACTTAAAAACACTTACTTTAATAATAATAAGGGCTTACAGAAGAAAGGAAGAAAATTTTATAGTAGTAGGCAGCAGAAATCCTACTTTTTACTACCTCTTACGCTCTTACTACCTTTAGCTACCCTTATTTCTATTTTAGGATAACCCTTAGTAAAATAAGGCTATTAATAAAGGCTATATAACATACTATAATAATACAATTACTTAGTTATTTTACAGTTACATTTTATAAGCACTTAAGGGATTAATTCTAATATACTATTTTTGTCTATTTATAACTAATTTTAATTACTTAATTGCTTAAACAATTAGGGGGTATATTATAAGGAAGTCTATATATATTTCAGCTTACTAATTCATTCCTGTCACATGCTTATTCACATGCTATCATGTATTTAACAGTATCTCTTTTTATCACCTATTATTACAATAGGATAAGCATCTTTCACCCTAAATCTCCTATGCCTTACTGTGTGCTCTAACTCGTGACACAATTGCTATAGCGTAAATACCTCCTCCCCCTAAAGCATAGATCTATTGCCTACATAGAGTTGTTTAAGATAGAGATAAGTTAATAGGTATGCTCTTAGTTTAGATTAACATAAAGGGAGTGCTGTTAAAAGCAAGAGCTGACTAGAGTTTACCTAATCTGAGGAAACGTTAGAAGACATAGATCAGTATATCTCTGGAGAAGCTGCACTAGAAGGGTATTATCTGGGGCGATGTTAAAGCTGAGAATGTCCTTATTGACAGTGACGACAATGCCTGGATCATCGACTTTAGGGGCAATTACACCTATGGATAGGTTGATAAGGAGAAAGCTGGGATGCTGGCAGGCGATACACAGGGCTTAGCAAAGATACTCAATATCCTTCATTAATAGACACTGCATTCGGTGCAAAATAGATGTGCTTCATCAGTACCTAAGTTATGAGATCGTGTCACGATATATTTGTGATGCTGTGGCGCAGTGGACGTGTTATTGTGGCACAGGGGCTTGGCTCTGCCAAGTCCCTTGTCACATGAAAACCCGTGGGACTCCTATTTCTATGCGCCGCAGCCTACATCTCACTCTTTCTTAATCAAGCACTTTACACACTTAATCTCTAATGCCTAACGGCGCGTCTTAACTCGTGAGAGATCGCTTGCGCTATGTTGCCTTAGCCTACCTTCCCCCGTGAGAACCAGAGAGGCAGCCTCAACTTGCCACAGGGCTTAGGTTCTATTGTCCATCGGGCGGCAGAAAGAACACTTCAGAGAGGGGTGAGGCACCGCAGCCCTGACACAAAAGAAAAATCCAGGAGGCAAGACAAGGTCAAGAAAATAGGCAGCAGGGCAGCACTCTTCAACAGAGAGCACAAACACAGGTAGTGCAGTGGGGAGCTTGGGAACAGCTGGCCTTTATCCAACAACAGGGCGAAGTGGGGCGTCGCGATTTATCGTGGACGGTTCGGTTGTTAGCCAAACCTCGCTCTCCGGGTATAGCTGCAGATAAGAAGGGGCCTCATACACGTGTGGGAACAAATCAATCAATCGAATCATATAAGCTACGGCCCATATCAAGGTAGGTACAAGGCAAAGGACCACTGCAGGCACAGGGGCCAATCCTCTCGTTGAGCATTTCACACGGGTCCTGGAAAGGTAAAATTCTACATGCCAAGTAGGAAGATTAACCACAACATGTCTGCCACATTCCTTGCCCGCGGTTATATGGCACAACTCCTTTACTTCTTCGTAACCAAGTGGACAGATTGAATAACGTTCCCATTGTCATCATTGCATACGGCGGTAATATGGGATCGAGAGTCTGATTCACTCTGATGGTCAGGCTCGCTGGTGAATAGAGTTTTAGCCGGGCAGGGGACGCCAGGGCATCAAAGGAGACAACGAATTCTAAATAACGAGGAGTCAACAGAGCGCTTCAAATTTCGGCTTCATCGACTCACTTACTTGGTGCGATCTCAGAACGACACAGTTTCTACCTCTCCCTTTATGACGTCAATGGACGTCGTTCCCGGTTGCGAGGTAGAGTCGGACATGCTTGCGTCTTGCGTGACGAAGAGCTACTTGAAAATAACTGGTATCACAAAATTCCTGAACCTGTGGTCAATTAACAATACAACCAAGCCGGATAAGACACTCTTACTGTAGGTTTGGTGTCTTTCTTGTTACGGCTTCGAAATGATGATGTTGCCAGCAGCGCCAAAGATAAACGAAATAGAATGGAATGCGTTACGCCCAATTCTTGATCCAAACGATATGGACAGCTCTGGGGATTTATATCCTTTTCCCGACCACACTGCGCATGGATCCGGTCAAGAGAGTGTGGCCACCTTTTTTAAAAAGCAACTACGCTTGTTGTCTGGTGTTCGATCATGATTTGCCATAGACGTTGGCCGACAAGGCCTGCAAGGCTTCATGGTGAGCCCGCCACTCAGCCCGCTTAGACCGTGTTGTCGACCGATCAAAGGTTCATGCAGAGGCGTTTGACGCATCTCATACGCAAGCGGTACCTATGGCAGCGATAGTGAAAGCCACACAGCGAGAGAGGTATAGATGATCCCTGTCGTACCCTTGCATTGCGGCCGGTTATGTAGCCTGCGATTCGGTTATCCTGGTGGTTCAGAGTTCAGACTGTAATGGTGTCAAGCACCAAAAGACGCCTGTGGTACAACCTCATTGCTCGACGGGTCCATGGCGAAGCAAAAGCCATGTTGCACGTATTGTCATCTAACGGCAAAGCAATGGGACATCAAGCATCAGAGGGCGCTGTTCGTTCACATGCAACGAACATGGGCCCTTATCTTCTCTGTGTTCAAACAAGCATCACAGCCAGTTCCCCCTGAGGCTCCGCAGATACAGTTAACTTGCGCTGATCAGGCCCTTCAACGGCCGAGTCATACTACATCTGCAGATATATATATCGATCATCAGAGTTTCTTAAAGACGTGTGATTCATATGCAGCAACCTAATTCTTCTCTCAGCTGGAGTAAAAGTCGGTTTTCTCATTTCCGGGCACTTGTAGGCTTGGATGCTTCTAGAGCTTGGGGGAGTCGTTAGGAACGATTGCTGTGCACCACCAAGCAAAGATTATCTCAAAATTTTATATCTGCTTTCGCGACCCAGCCTTCCACGCGGCCATTGGATCATGGTGCTGGCTCCGGCAATGCAACGAACTCTGCTGTGTGTCGACTATCCAGGAGCCTTGCCAAAACTGATGTTGATATCTCAGGAGGCGGGTGCTATCTTATTGGCTATGCGAATTTATTTAGTGTCAGCTCCCACGCCGCAGCTCCTTGGAGGGAGCCCAAGCTTTGTGATTGGCTATGCAGAGTTTCCGAGGACCCCGCTTCCAGCAATGGCCCAAAATTATCTCTCCGAAAGCGTGACTTATCCGCGCAGTTTTCATTACGGTAGCATAGACGGTTGGCTCGGCTGTTCACCCAAGACCACTATGTCGGATTGCGAAAGAGAAGAGCCAAGGAACTCTCCTTCTGGTGACGAGGCTAAGGTAAAGTGACAGGGACTGAATGCCGCGCCAGGTGGACTCGAAGGGAACTTGGGATTCACTATAAAAGTCCCAGAACATACTTCTATTGACCATCGCAGATTTGAAGTTGGTGCATATCAATCCCTTCACAAAGTTTGATTTTCCTTGAATCCCCTTTCAAATCCTTTCTCCTTGTATCTTCGCAATAATGTCGGCTACAGCCAATGATTTGTTGTACGACCACCCTCTAAACCAGATCATAAACGAGCATAACGAATCCTATTCAGGAAAAGACAAGTTCCGCAACACCAAATCTATCCCTGGCGGAAGACTCAGAGTCCATACCAGGTACGAACGTGGTGAATATTGCGGCACATCATGGGATGCACTGCTGCCGCCCTTTAGCGATGATTATTTACGACGTGACGCACCGACGTACATGCCGAATCCGAGGGCCGCATGGATATTGGACGTGGAAGCAGACGGGGCGGATTACTTTAAACAAGAAATATCAGCACCGGTCTTATCGAAGTTCACCGAACATCCTCAACTTTTTAACCAGTCTGAGATGGGACCCCCAGCTGGACGCAGTGGTAAATTCATCGACACCGTGTTCTATTGGAGGAAGGTTGGCGATGAGACTGGGAGCACGAAGCATGTTGCTTTCGTTGGGGACTTCAAAAGAAACGTCCTGATACCCCAGTTTTGGGTTCAAGGGGCAATAGAAAAGAATGCAAACCAAGTAGCACTCAGCCAAGAACTTCGAGGGTATGCTACATTTCTACTCCTGCTTTTTTCGTTCCCTCTACCTTCCTTTTTACTATTATTTCCTCACTAGTGGCAACTGCTGACAACAAGGTAGACTAGCTATTGAGTACGAGTGCCCTCAAGTCTTCTGTTTCGACATGAACGCATATGTTTTCTTGCAATTTCGCGCAGACAAGCTATCCGACCTGTCAGACTCAGAATGCCCAGTCGATTGCTGGGTATTTAGACGTGCTGAGAGCGACGCCGACTACCTTGCAGAGCCAATACGGGATGTTCTGTACAGGTTCATCGTGCAAGGTATTCGAAGGTCACAATGCTACGGCGTCCCGGTTGCTGAAATTGACGGTTTGAAGGCCACTAAACGGCGCTTCTTCAATGGCGAACCAGTCTGGCGAATAGCCCGCGGCAAATCGGCACCACAACATCCGTCGGGGTGTTACCGGTCTGTTGATGAGGGGAATGGAGCACTCGCTTGGAAGTCTCCAGATGGTAAATGGTTGCTTGATTACAATAGTGGTGGCAAACTTTATGACTCTTTTCCGCTCTGGTGGGCCGAAGAAAAGAGTGAGGAGGAAGAGGAAGATGAAGATGGAGACGACGAGGAAAGCCAGATGGAAGAAGAGGACATTTACGATTAGTATGTTGCCTTTTTTTCCTTAAGTTCCGGGGTACAACTAAACATCACTTCACCACAAACAAACCAGCACGTGTGAGACAATTGTCAGGTGATATTGGCGCACGTGCCACTTGTCCAAAGTACTTAACGCAAGGCAATGCCTCTTGTTACGGTCGGGGTTTAGTGCTTGACTATTGTTGCAAATGTGATTGTGTAATCATGGGGGACGCCACCGTAAGTTTCTCAGACACTTGCCCTGAAATCCGTTAACATTTTCAGTATGTGTTCGAGTTCAATTCAAGGGCTATTACTGCATATGGAAGGCCTGTTGCTTTACCACCCGATTTAGACTTTCAACACGTTCTCAGGCTGTCTCTCGAAGATAACGACTCTGTCAACCTACCCCAGCAAATTGTTCTCAAGAAGGAGCGCCTCGACAACCACGATCTTTTTGATAACGAGCTCCGCGTGTATCACCAACTCCAAAGCCTACAAGGGACGATCATACCCAAATACTTAGGCCTTGCAACTATTGATGGCGTGAGGGCATTGGTATTATCCGACATAGGAGGTATTTCAATGCTTGACCAGGGAATGCCGCAATTCGACCGAATGAAGTTGGAAACGATGTTGGCTTTTCCAGTCCGCACGATTCGCCAAAGGGGTGTGCACCTTGGTGATCTCAGCATGCGCAATATTCATTGGTGCCGGGATGCGTTTCGTTTTTTGGATTTTGAACAGGCAGAGATTCTTCCAGAGAAAGCCGATGTCGAAGAAGAGTATGTACAGGATCAGGTGCTGTGTGTCAGTGAGCCATTCCAGCGACGCCAAGAGGCGCGGGCGAAAATGAAGATATTGGCAAAGCGCAGGCCTTTCGGTTCGCTGAGGTCTGCAACTTCGCGTGTTGGACGCCATGGGAATAAGGAACGGTTGCGTCCAAAAGCTCAAGAGGCACAACAGATTTGTTGAGGCAGTAGCCTCACTTAGTTCTTTCTGTCTGACGCAAGCCCTGGAAAGTATGTCGAAAGGGGTTTCTTCAACAAATCCACAGATTTAAAACTCATTAGTTCCATCAATCGTTCCAGCAGCGAAGTGTGAGATACGCACCTGCAGACGTGCGCATTGTCTGGGCGCCGGGCTCTCTCGGTGGTACTCTTTCTCCGGCGTGTTGACTGGGCCCAATGCAGGTGGCTTGTTTGTGCGAACGCCTGATCGGTGTGATTATAATGTTTCGCTGCGATATGGATGGTAGTTTGGGTGCTAAATGCGCTGTAGCTCTTGGTTAAGCCCCAGAGAGCTAGGAGCCAGCAAAGTGCGAGGTGTGCGAGAAAGCTGGGGAGTATTTTGCTAAGAGGGAGAGGTGCGCGATTCCTGACCAGTTTTCATCCAGAAGGCTCCAGCGCGTCTTGATTGGATATGCGGGATTTCTGACTGCCAGTCTTCATACAGAGGACTCAAGTGCGTCTTGATTGGCTATGCGGAATTGCTTGGCTACTCTTCTCCTTTTGGGACCGGAAAGAAAACAAATGTACGCAGGCAAGCCCCTTTTTATGTTGTAGGTCTCATCTGGGGGGACGTGCTAGCAATGATTCCGCTAAACCACCATCTGCCGAATGCGGCTCTATTCGGTTAGCCATCTTTCATTTCCTTAGCAGCCGGAGGCGCGAAGAAAGAGGGGGTTTTCGTGTTTGTTGCAGACAGTCGCTGCGATGCCGAATTTCCGAGTTAGAAAATGGGTACCACGCGGCTTATCCACCCGAAACTCGGACGTCGTCAGCGGTACATTTCGGGGCACGGCGCGGACACAAGGGGCCGTCTGGCTCTACCTCTATTGCTGCGACCAAGCAGGGATCAACCATTCAAAGGATCAGCAACGAAAAGACGAACGTTCAAGGACAGCGCAACACGTTATGTGGATATACAACAAAATCTGGAGAGAACCAACGAATCATGCTTGAGGCATGAGATATTTTGCATAGACTACAAAGTCAAATTACGCAATTGACGGACACTCGTTGACTCTTCCCTCTGTCTGCCACTTTGTCTTCTGTCTACATACGCATGGCAGTCCAAAGCCCTGGGTGAATAGTGTCGAACCTGGTGGCAGCAGGTGGTCAGTCTTTCGGCTACAACGAGGCTAACCTGGTGGTTCAGGTCGAGTTGGTTGTTGAACACGCTCGTTGCACAGCCGCCTTGCTCGACAGGGCCGTGCGATGCAGAACCCATATTGCATGCATCGTCATCTAACAGCAATGCAATAGGGATATAAGGCGTTGTTAGTTTGAATGCAACACACCTGGGACCTTTGTCTTCACTCTATTCGGTAACAACCATCGTCAACAAATTCCCCCTGAGGCTATATTAGCACATTCGAACTTTCCATCCTTTACCACTTCAACAGTTGAGTCCTACTGCATCTGCAAATATTCCTATGAATAATTAGAACGCCTTGAACACGTGTGACTCACAAGCAGCAACGTACTTCTCCTTTTGGCCAGGGTAAAGGTTAATCTTCTTGTCTTGGATACTCATAGAGCTTGGAGACGGGAGGTAGCCTTAAGCTAACTTTTCTGATTGTGAAGTTGACCAAAAGGAACTGTGGCGAGGCAGTCAGAAGGGCTTTCTGGTCGTTCGGAACCGAATTGTAGTGCTGCCCACAGGCATCACCAAGTAAAGATCATGAAGCCGGTACTATCTGATTGGCTATGTAGACGTCTTGAGTGTCAGCTCACACGCCGCAACACCTTGTCGGGAGCCCAAGCTTAGCGATTGGCTATGTGGATTTGCCGAGGACTCGCTCTCCAGCAACAACTCCTGTGTGTGATTATAGTGTGTTTAGCTGTGATATTGATGGTGAACTTGGGTGGTAAACCCGCTGTCACGAGCCTAAAGCGTACCCAGAGCGCTTGTGTAAGACCCAGAGAGGTGGGAGCCACGAAAGAGTGGGCTGCTAGAAAGCTGAGTATTTAGATGAGGTACGGTTTCCCGAGTGCCATATTTTATGCAGCGTCTAGCGCGTCTTAATCGGCTATGCTTCTTTCCTGAGCTCCCGATGACTCAAGACTTCTCATCAGCATCGAGCAGGAGAGCTTTTTATTGGCTACACAAGATTACTGAGGGTGGAATCAGAGCCATTCAATTAGCCATGCAGGATGATGAAGACGTATACACGCCTGATTGGCCATGCTGGTTTCCTGAGTGTCTACGATGTAAAATATTGATACAATAGTTTGTGATTTCGGAGAGTAAGATATATTTGATTGGCTGCGCAGGTTTCCCGAGTGCCCTATCGGACTCATAGAGGTTCAGGTGAAGAAAACCAGAAATACCTTCTATTGGCTATGCAAGACTAGTGAGCGGGGTAAATGCAGAACCAGAGCCAGCCATGCGGGCTTCTGAGTGTGGAGTGCCCAGTCTCACTGTGCTCAAAAGATATGTGTTTCTGATTGGCTATGCGGGGTTCCCGAGCGCGTCTCCGAGGTCAGCTTCTTCTGTGGGGTATCCTAAATAATCACCTAAGGCAACACACTGGTCTGGTTTTGGAATCAGACGGATTGCTTCGTTCTGCCTCCTAAGCCCTTACCAGCCGGATAGATGAGAAAGGACGAGATGGAGACGTGCTCAATAGTCTAACATGAAATGCATTCTGCTACTACGTCCAGTATCCATTGAATTTGCAATGATTGTTGCAAGTGGCGGATGGACCGGAACAAACTATTTCCTTTCCCGTAGCCAGCGCCAACCCCGCCAGACCATCATCTGCTTCTGATGCCTAACCTCACGAATTTGCAGTTTGACCCAAGCACAACATTTCCAAGCGATACATTTGATGCCCAACTCATGAACCTCTTTATATCACAGTCGAGCATTTGCGATGCCTGAGGAGACTGGGTGCTATTTTTACTCATACATGGATCATCAGGATGACAACTGAATAGCTTGGGCAAAAACCCCGCACCAGCACCCGAAGCACAATATTTCGCCGATAACGACACTACGAATTCCTTTCTTGCACAGATAGAAGTTTGAACCCTCACACAACAGCTGCTATGGCTTCACCGGTTCGTACGGATTGACTTCACAGTCGTCTTCGATTCCAAGCTGACGTTTAAAGTTGGACGTTGCCAAAACAGGAGCTTTCGCTTTTATCGCAATTGCCAAAATCAGTTTCGACGAAGAAGTTACATTACATTGGAAGTCTCGAAGGATGCCAGGGAGGAGTAAGATTGTGGTTGGCGAAAAAACATATGATACGGAACTTGAAGAAAATGGCCACGCATCGATTCCCGCAACAACTGTTGTTCAGGTGTACGAGATGGATGTGAAGGTTACTACTGAGTAATAATGGATGGGTAGCAAAGCCTTTGGATAACATCTTGTCCCTTGTTGAACGGTACCCGTATCGTTAGTTGGGTAACCTGCTTGATGGCCACTTCTCCCCAGGCGTCTTGCCGAAACACATCCCTTGCTGAAGGTGCTGTAGGGTGTCTCCAATCAACTTCAAACTCAACAGCGTCTTCCAATGCATGTGCTCGAATGCAGCTGGTGGTTCTATCCATACCCCATGCCGCTGTGCCTTGCAACCGTTCGATAAATAGTGAAGCAAAAAAGTTCGCCATCTCAGCCTTGTACACATAGGCAAGGGTGTACTTCACGGGCGAAGGAGTTGTGGCCGGTGCAGTTGTAACCGTTGGTTCAGTATTGCGGACAACTGCGTCGGATTGACAGTTCTGTTTCGGACTATCTCGTGAAACATGAACGCCCAAAGAAGTGTCAATCGATCCTGAGTTTGCTGGCCTAGAGCCATTATCGTCGTCCGACGAGGCTTCCCAGTTGTCTGAGCCCCGGCTGACATGGCTTGGAGAGCAACTTGGTACGCCCGGTCGATTTGTTTCCATTCGTTCGATGCGCCGCCTTTTCCGTGATCGAGACTCGATGATGTTTGGGGGTTCTTGTATGTTGTGCGCAGCTTTGATGGCCTCAGTGGCCTCTGTAGCAAAGCCAGTGAGAATAAAGATGCCTCAAGAGGGAGAAGGACATACCGAGGAAGAAGTCATCGGCATATTTAGAGCTGGAATTCCTCCATGTTGTGTAGCAACTATACCAGTGACTAGGGAAGTCTTTCTCTTGGCTGAGAAACTCGACAGCTGCCTTTAGTTGTTTCTCTGAGGCAGATACGTCTTCAATCTCTGTTTTGGTGAGGTATTTAGTGAGGCGAATGAAGGCCGCGATGGGGATTGATTTGAGCCTGGCGTTAGGTGTTGAGGAATAGCGCTGGGGTCGTAAATCCCCGCAAGGACGTGATGGTAGATTCTCTTGTTTGCTGTACCTCCTCAAGAGTGAGTCGTAGACGCCTCGGGCCTTCTTCTTCTGTTGTCCCTTTTTCTTCAGTCGATTGAGTTCTGCCTCTAGTTTCGCTATTTCCCCACTGTCGTCGGAGGACTCTGCTTCGAACGGTTGGTCAGGCGTGTGCATGTTGGCATGAGCTGTGGGGGAAAGCTATCTGTGCAGCTTGTTGATAAAATAACAACAGTCGGATATTGGTTTGGCCGCCATCCGGTACATCTGAACGACGACACAAACCGAGCGCTTGGGGGGTTGAAGTTATGCATAACTAAACTTGGCAGATGGAGCTTATGGAATCGAGTCAATGACTTGCAGCCCAGTCCCTCGCAGTTCGTCACAACACTGTGCGAAGGGCAGTGAGAACCCGTTCTGCTGAACACCGCCGCCATCCCGCCGGTCTCATATTGCAAATCACGTAGGCGAACTGACAGAACCTGGGATACCCTCGCTTGAGTAAAACCGACCCGATACATTCATTACTCGCTAAAAGGCATAATCGGACCAGGGTGTCCCTACAAGGGTTAGATGTCACTCGTATATATAGATCTACTGCAGGCCTAGCAGATCACTCTAGGCAATACAACCACACTTATCCCCATTCATTGTGCCGCTGCTGACCATACTGAAGGCCCGTCAGAAAGGCCACCCTGCTCCCGCCCCTCTGATTGATCAGCATTCTCGCTTCTGATTCGCCAAATTTACTTGCCTGTGATTGGTCATTCACAAAAAATCATCAGGCTAATCACGTACACATAGTGGTTGGAAAGTTCTTAGGCATGTTAATACTCGGTCGAATAATACTCTCTAGGGAATTACTATCGTTCAAGAACGCCTGAGACAGTACAGGAGCTTGAGTCCTATTTCTAGGTTAAAAGATAACAATTCGATTATGCTCTAGAATACTGCCAAAACAATTAAGCAGGTTGCAGGTAAGCTATAGTTGTGAGGAGAGTGTGGGTAGTAGTGCTGTCTGTCCAGCCTACCTAACCTAGGCTGCAAGCAAAGCTAGTAGTTACTATATATTAAGCTCTATTATTAGAAAGATACTAGCCTAAGTAAGCAAAAGGTTATTAAGGAGATATAACCTAAAGGGTTGCTATATATAGTAAATATTATTAGAGGTTAAAAATAAGCACTAGAGTTATTTAATGTTATATAGATATAGATAACAAACTAATGTAATAGCGTTAGTTATTTAAATAATATTAATCCCTAGCTACTTATTAGTAACACTATAAGTCTACTTCTTTACTAACCTAAAGGAATAGTAACATAGCTATACAGCTATAGTATAAAAAGTATTCTATTACTTATATAGTGTATGCTAACATACAGCTAATAACGGTTCTACTATAGTAATTAGTTTGCCTTAGCAGCTATTAGTTAGTTTATCTTATATATAGTTACTTATCTAAACACTCTATAAGTTCTAAGGTTATTACCTATTATAAGGGATATATATAAGGCTAAGCCTATTATTATAAGATTTAGAGTTAAACTAAGTTACTGCTGTTATGTCTTAAAGCAGTAATTTAGGTAAATGCATTTACCTAGCGCTTATAATCCTATAAAACAAGCCTTAGTTAGGGCTGTTTTAAAGATAATGTAATAACATAAGTATAGCTATATAAGACTGCATATCCTTATAATTAGTTATATAGGAGGGAAGCAGGAGGTATTAAGCTAGGCTTAGGCGCCTGCATAGCTGCTTTTGCAAAATCCCTATAAACTAACTATTTTAAGGCAGTTATAACTATTATTAGTAACAGTTATATACCTAGAAAGTCTATATCTAGGCAGCAATCCTGTTTTAGAGGTACCTATAGTATTTATTAATTATAAGAAGCTTTATTTTTTCTCTCCTTAATTTAGTCTCTAATAGAGTAGTAACTTATCTTTTACTAAATCTTCTGTATTATTTAATAATATATTCTCCCCTATTTTTTACTCCTCTTGTAGTAATTATAGCCTATATCTTATCTAAGCTCTATCTATTTCTCTTAAGTAATCTATTATTACTTAGTTACTAAGAGCCCCCTAGCAAAATTCTAGCTCTATTATAACAGTTATAACTTAAAGCCCTATAGTTATTAATAGTCTTTATATTCCTCTTACTATTAAGGACTTAAAACTATTATCCCTAATGTATATTTAAAATAAGTAATATAAGAGCCTTTTACTAATTATTCTAAACTAGGTATAACCTTCTCCTAGATAATAGAGACTAGCCTAAGGTACAGCAGGTTTACCTCTAGAAGCTAGCTAACCTCTTTAAGCGCTTTAACGTTTAGGATAAGTTTAGAATACACCTTATATATAGACACTTCTAACTAGAAGAAAGCAATATTATACTTAAGACTACCCTTATGTCTGTTTGTAGATATTAGACTAAGCTTACTTATATTATAGATCTTAAGCCTATAGAGATCTATAGCTATATTTTTAGACTAACTAAGAGTAGTGAGATATAGGCCTATAAGTATTATAATAGACTAACTACTAATCTTAATAGCGTTAATCCTATATTTTTCTAAGAACTAGTTAAGTATCTATATATTAATAACTTAATAAAGATACTTAGACTTAAAGTCCTTGCTAAAGAAGTTCTAGAGATAATATATAAGTTTATCCTTAAAGATAATAGCACTGTTATGTTAGACGCAAGAGATATTAAGAAATAGATATCTTATTGTTTTACTAGATTTACTATTAATAGGCTAGGTATAACTAAGCTTAAGGGTAATTAAAGCTATACTAAGACTATAAGGAATACCTACTAGGTTTTTACTAATAGGAAGATTAGTAAGGAGGATTTTCTTATAGATATCCTCTAGGCTAAGGATATTATTTACTAAGTTTTTAGATAGATATTATTTTATATAGCTTAGAGGATTTTAGGAAATAACTGTTACTACTAGATTATCTCTATATAGCTTTAGATAACTTAATTTAACTAACCCTATTTAGTATAGCTACTTAACTTCTACTACCTAAAACCTTTATTAATAGCCTGCCTACCTTAACTCTCTATTTGTAGTCTTAACCTATTTCCCTCTAGGTGTTTATCTAGAGTCCTATAACTTTATTTAAGCTATATCTAATTATAAAGCTAGTCTTTTTAGGATAAGTGCTATACTTCCTTAAGAGCAGCTATATCCTCCTGCTAGATGTTTTATAATAGTTAAGCTATAAATAAATCTACTTACGCTCTAGGGGCCTAGTTATTAGTTATACAGAATGCATTAAGATAGGCTAGGGAAGAAGTATTAGATATATCTACTATACCTTTTATAACTTTACCTTCTATAATAAAGCTATACTAGTAGAATAGGCTAATTATTCTTATAGCCTAGATTAACTATAAATTAACCTCTAAGGTATTTCTAGCTTCCTTTAAGAAGGTTTACTAAAAGAGATCCTTAAGTTTGCAGTAATTGTTATAGTAATACTATCCCTTAGAATCTATATATCCTAGTATATTCTTAAACCCCTATAGCAAAAAGCTAAATAGAAGGATTGCTGCTTTAGCCTAGTTAACAATCCTAGTAATTTTTCTAGTTTTAGAGTTTATAAGGAGGTTTATCTTATAGAGGTTGCTATAACTAAGAATAAAAGGAAGTATCCCTAAGAAGAGTAAAGGGAGTATTTATTAGACTCTGCTTAAGTTTAACGCAAAACAGTAAGGAAGTAATTAAGTAAGAAGGTTAAACTTAGAGCTAAACTCCCTCTATAGAGTGTCTATATTATCTTAGGATAAATATTAACTATTATTCTATAACTATATAAAGAAACTATTTATATATTAGCGCTAGCTATATTAGCATAATAAATATCTAAATATACCTTATAAGGTCTGTTATAGTGCTACACTATTAGGAAATAGTATTAGCTAGCTAAGGAATAGAGATATTATATATAATAATATAAGTAGTTCTAGGAATACTATCTATCTTATAGATATAGATAGGCTGTAATCTACTAATAGCTCTATAATATATGCAGTTAGTAATAAGTTATAGATAAACTGTCTTAGCTAGTTCTATAATTTCTATGTTAATACTAGAGTCCTAGATTTAAAACTAGAAGATTTTAGACTTATTAGTCCCTACTGTAACAGTATAGCTAAATATCCCCTATATCTACACTAGGCTAACCTGCCTACTAGTGTAAGAGAGGGTAAATTTATTATATTATTCTCTTGTTATAGTTATATTAGTTTTAAAAAATACACTAATTGTATTATTAAGACTATAGTAAGTAGCTATAGTAGTAAAGTTAAAAGATAGTAAGGGATAGTAAGAAATAATAAATAGTGTTAGTGTTAATAGTTAACTAAGTTAATAAATTAATATAATATAGGTTTTAGTACTTTAGTAAAACAGTAAGTATAAACTATACTCCTAATAAAGTTATAAACAAATTAGCATTAGCTTAAGGTATACCTATACTACTGCCTAACCCTTTAATAAACACTATTAATTATCTAATGTATCTAAATATATAGATAGCTAAAAGGCCTCTCTTAACCTAGTTTGTTTTAGCCTGTCTTACCTTACTAAGCCTGTAAGCAGGGTAGAAGATAAACTTAGTTCTATATATACTCTTATCCTTACTTACTGTCTAGAGTTTCTGCCTAATTCACTAGAAATATTAGCATACTACCCTATGTAGCAGAGCTTGCTACAGCCTGTTGTTAATTTATTCTTTAAATAACGTTATCTAATAGTAGGTTATTGCTAAGACATAAAAAGGGATTTAAGTTAAATAATATAGCTATTAGGTATAGTACTTTCCCTTATTACACTTCTCTTATTCTTTCTTAGTAAGCTAGTGTTATTAGTTAATAAAGATACATTTAGTACCTAACTAGTGTTAGCGTAATAGGTTTAACTATACTTGTTAGCTAAGCAGGGATTTCTAGATACCTACCTATAGAAACACAGCTGTAAAGTACTAAGCATATACTATAAATGTGTCTTTAACTTTGCTCTGCTTGTAAGCGTACTAGACCTATTATTACAAGTCACTACTGTTAAGACCCACTTAAAATATTGTAACCTACTAGAAGGGGGGGGGGTTTTACTTTAACTTTACATACTTATTCCTTATCTGAAAACACACTATGCTATAGGTTAGCTAACTAGAGTGTTAGTCTAGGGCAGCGCAAGAGAGTAACTATCTATTTCCTATACTACTTATAGCCTTTCTAACAGCTAAAGCTTAAGCCTTACTAATAGCGCTATACTAAACAGATTAGCAGCCGCATATAACAACCTCTTAGCTCTATCTTCTGTCCTATTAGAAGATATACTATATACACTATATAGCTAGGTAGTATAGGCTGCTAGCGTTTCTTTCTATGTCTAACGATGCAGACCTAGCTCCTACTAAGTGTCTCCTACTCCGTTTCTTATGTTATCTTATTTGTCGTAGAACTAGAAGCGCCTGTAGCCTGCTTCTTATAATGCTAGGGCAGAAGACTAGGCCTAAAACTATAGCATAAAGCTGCCTGTTACAGGCGCTAGACTGCTCTTTAGCCTAAGCATAGCTATTAGAATAGCCCTATTTAATGCTAACACCCTAGGTTAATAAATAGCAGGGTGCCTTTTCTAATAAGGGACCTCTTAAGGTAAAGCAAGATCTACTATCTATTTTAAATTGTATAGAGGGTGCTTACGTAGCCCTACAGATTATCTAATTAGATAGCAATAGCTAAAGTAGGTTATACCTACTCTTAGAAGTTAGTTATATTATATCTAGCCTTTTAATATATCTATATAGTACTAGTAGAGGGGCCTAGCTATACCCTTAGTTATATTATATATATATAAACTAGGGTAGAGTAGGTAAATTACTTATAGATTTTAATAGTTTCTAGTTATCTATGTTAACAGTTTATTACATTTTAGGCTATATAGCTAACATTTAGATAGGGGGTCTATATATAGATATAAAATGTAATAGCACCTTTACTAAGTCTACGTTCTAGTTTAGTGTATAACAATATAGTTATCTCTTATTACTATAGCACCTAACACCTATATTAATGCAATAGTTAGTTAAGACTTTCTAGCACTAACAAACTAATAAAGTAATTAATAGGCTAAAACAAATAACTATTTCTTAGTGAAGTCTTAGTTACCCTATACTTAAGTATATCTTATTATTATATTGTTCTTCTAGCACTAGTTTATTCCTAGCTCTAGCTGTAAATTAGCCTTAAACCTAGATAAATAGGGGCCTGCCTAATCTACTCCTCTACTAGGGGACCCTCCACACATCCTTACACTAGAGAGACATCTAGCTTAGAAACCCTTATCTACTTATCTATCTAGACCTAGATAAATTGCTCTCTATAGGCATAAAAGTCTACTATTACTAGGCGCCTATATATATAGGGATATATATTAATATAAAAGTTACTAGGCGCTTAACAGGTTAATATTAGGTAAACACTTTATAGTATATACGCTAGTAATAGAACCTATACTTTCTTTATTTCTTAGTCTCTAAATCTAATATTCTTCTAAGAGGGGATACCTTTAAAATATCTATAACAGCTGTTTATAAAAGGTAAACACTATAAGTATTTAAGCTAAGTATATAAACTGTCTTAGATATTAGACTTAGAAAAGATAGCCCTACAGTCTACTCTTCTAGTAGACTCTAAGTCTTTTAGACCTAGAGGGTTCTATATATATACTATAGGTATTATTAGCTAGGTATAGTATCTAAAGTACCTTAAGTTAAACTAAGAAGGTAACAAAAGAGATATTTTAGAGCTAAGTTTCTAAGACAGGGAATAGTAGCTTTAAGAACTCTTAGGTATTTTACATAAGGTGTAATAGAGGATAAGGTAAATAAGGAAGTTATTTAGAATAATTTAATATTAAAACTACTTATTTATATTAGTAAAGGGTAGTTCCTAGGCTTACTAAATTAAAGTATGCTATAAACTAAGTAGTTTTAAATAGAGCAGGGAATAGATCAGCTGCAGTAATAGGAAGCTAGACCTAGATTACACCTAAGTTTTCTAGTATGCTATAGTATTATAGTAGTAACTAGAAGGCAGCAAGAGAGCTATATTCCTAACTTATACCTAGGCTGTAGTATAGAGAAATAGGACTAGTGTACTAGGAACTAGCGCAATCTTAAAGCCTAGACAAGAATGTCTATTAGTTAATAGTAAAGTAAGTCCTCTTTAATTATAAGGTATTATTGTTATAAAGATATTATAATAGTAATAGGTTATTAAGTTATTTGTCTAATATCTCTAGTCTAAACCCTATAGAGTAGGTAGTTAAACTGTAGTAGGGATTTTCCTGTAATAGGATTTAGAATAAGTGTTCTAGTATAGTTCTATTAGTATGCTTTAGTAGGAAGAGCCTATAGTTCCTACAGACTTATAAACATATAGGTCTAGCTATTGCTTACTATTACCTTAGGCTTAGTTATCTTAAAATTAGACTTTAGTGTCTTAGGTTAAGGTTTAAGTGTAATAGGTATAGGCTTAGGCTCTTAAGTATAGTTTATTTAGAGTTATTATAAGGAAGGCGTTAAGCAGGTCCCCTATCTAAGACAGGCATTAGTTAAGCCTTCTAAAGAGGCGCTTTTAGGACTTTAGCAGCCTCTATTATTATAAGTATATAGCCTCTTATCTTTAGCACTAATTAGACATAGCTTAAGTCTCTATTAGTATAGTCTAGGGATTAGTTCCTTATTAGGAATAAAAATTTATAAGTATTTAATAGGTTTTAAGGGGCTCTAGGCTGCTAATTAGTATGCTCTTTCTCTAAACTTTACAAACTTATCTTCATTTAAGCTAAGGATATTCTCTAGCTTCTCTACAATAATATTAGGGTAGTTAAGGAATGTTTTATTATTACTACTATTATCTTCTAAAGGATAGTCTATAGTTCTAATTTAAATGTTATAGAATACAGCAAGATATACTAACACTAACTAGTGTTAATTTATTTAAGGGTCCCTCAAGGAATAAAACTTATTTATATTTTAGGGAAATTATAAAAGTTTAGGTTTAAGTATGCCTTATTTAGGGTAATATACTATAATAGGATAGATAGGGAGAGTTAGATTCTTTAAGGCGTTATTCTGTATATAGGTATATAATTAATGTATCTAGGCTTTAAGACGCTAGTTCTAAGCTTTAAGGCGCTAGTTCTAGGCTTTAAGGCGCTATATCTAGTCTTTAAGGCGCTGCATCTAGGCCTTAACAAAACTGATGTCGTTTTTAAGTTCTTACTGCATAAGGTTAATAGAGCATTAAACAGATATAAACTTAACTTTTAGCTAGTAGTCCTAGATATTACGTAAGTCAATATAATTATCACATAACAGTAGCTAAGGATGCTACTTATATAACTAAGAGAGAGGAGAGGGTAATGTCATAGTAACTGTAGTAGTAGAAACAACTATATAGTGATTAGGGATTCTCAGTCTTCAGGTTATAACAAAGTTAATCGCTAAGGGTCTAGGTAACTGGTTAGGGGAGGGGAGGCTAGTATGTATACAGCTCGTCGCCCAATAACTAGTAGGGTAAACTTAGACATTGATTGGCTTGTAGTCAGAAGACAGACCTCCTAGACAGACCAAGCGCACTGCCTCCATGAGTCAGCGAAAGCGTACTGGTTAATCACGTGACACTACTCAATCTAGTCTATGACCGACGTGCTGGCTAACGTGAGGGATACTGCGTCCTTCGTGGGAGATGTGACGAGCACTGCGGCTAAGGTAGGACAAGCAGCAGCACTGCCGGTGCTCACCTATATCCCCAATCACCTAAAAGCAGGATTTGGCTGCGGTATGGAAAATAGCTTCCTAAGGCGTTGTGGGTCAAGGCGCAGGATGGTCTCTATCGTACGTAAGTAACCGACCCCAGTGGCGCGCTATCCTGATACCCCTATGGTCCGGAGGAGTGACCGTCGACCACGCTCAACGCGTCACCCGCGGCACTGTTGGACAGCGCCAGATCGGCCGATCAGCTCCCGCGAGCGCTCGGCGCCTACTTGGGCCATCTATGCATATTCCGCTGGTCATCCTGACTAACCGTCAACTTTCTTACTTTCTTACTTTCTTGCATTGATTGGTCGAACCGCATGCCAAGTATTTGGACTAGGGCCGGAGCCAGCCCGGCCTTATGACCTCACCGACATTGCTGACCAAGGCCCCATTTTCGCCAAGGGCGGTGTAGGCCCAATAGGGGCTCTCAGATCTAGGATCCATCAGAGTCATCCAATTACACGTCAAGCCCACGTGTAGCCACTAGAATAGCATCAGGAAATCTTACCTGTCCTTAGCGTATCATCGACGAAGCAGGAAACATTGGCCTAGCTGCATTTGAGGCAGGCCATAAAGTCGCCCTTGAAGCGCGATATAAACATTGTTCGTTGCAGCAGGGTAGCACAAATTTTGCTTCGTATCCGCAATTGTTCGTGCAACAAATGCGCAGTAAGAGCTGAGTGATTTTCACTTCAACAGTCTCTGAAAGCACAAATTCACGAACACGTTGAGATCATAAAAGGACATAATTGAAGTTGTAATATGAAACTACTCTGTGCTAAAAACTCGTTCTTAATTGCATTACAAGCAAAAAGAATTAGTCCAACCCCAAGGCTGCACTCGTCTTGCTCCATTCTCTGAGACAGTCCGACCATGAGTGCGGAATCTCCTCATCCTTCAAAGACTGCTTGGCCTTCTCAAAGCAGGAAGGATCTTGGGCGAGCGTCAACACGTCATGTCTGGACAGGAAATGGGCAAGGTTGGTGAAGACTGAGATTGTGATGACTTCTTTGCCTAAGTCGAATTTCCGGTCTGACGCGTAACGATACGAGAGGAGATTACCGCAGATACGACTCGGTCGTCTCTTTTCGCCACGGCGCCTGGCTTCCAACAAGGCCATGATGTTCTGTGCCGTGTTATCAGGAGAAAGCTCTCTCAATTGAGCCAGGAGCTCTTTCCGTTTCGACTTCTTGTCTAGTGACATTTGGGATGGAGGAGGTAACAATCAGCTGAGGAGGCCGAGCAAGGAAGAGGAAGCAATAGCCCGGTGGTTTCTGCACAGCGAGAACACTGCACCTAGACTGATTGGTGCGGAAATAAGTGCGTTAACGCTGCAGAGTAGATGGGCAATAAGCGCATTTTATAATGAGAAGAATGGCCCGTAGATCCTTGTAACACTGCTGCCTACGCCTGGGGTCTGTAATCTATACCTATCTGTTGGGGACACTCTCGGCGAAGCTCGTGCTCGGCTTGGGTTGAGAACGTAGCAGTACTTGAGCTCAGGCATGGTCTCCTCTAGCCGCCAGGTGAGTGGGGCGGCCCATGTTGGCCATGCTACATTTGAACCATCGATGTGCCTGTTGGCCGAGCCTTGTCAACATCATCGAACCAATGAAGTCTTACATGGACCGGGTAAAGCCTAGCCCTGTTGCGGCGGAATCTAGTTGCGCCGTATTTGCATGAACCAGGGAATGCATCAGAGGCCTCAGCCAGTCCTGGGCCGGATAGCCCGGTGTTAACTAATGGGCCGAGGTTGTATTCCGGTCTATTGCGTACCCTGTGCCTCCCCTATTTGAGAAGGTCGATGAATCTCAGCACGAGCTCTGTCCAACGCTCACACGGTGAAGCGCCAAATTTCATGCTGGTGGCCGCCAATAAGCCAACACATCATGGATGAGGTCGCTAACGGGTCCAATCACGGGAATCTTGCCAAGAGCTCCCGCTCAATAATAACATCCTCGTTGAAAGCTCGAATAGGACGTGTAAGTATGGATATCTACGCTGATCCGCCCAAAGTGTATTCAAGAGCCCCGTTTGTGACGTTTGCCTATCCTCGCGTGCACTTACATATCGCTTTGAGAAGCATCGTGACACGGAAACCCCTCCTGCTAACCCGTTCCCTGCCTTTGAACGCCATGTCGAGGTAAGGCTGTCTGAAAGAGTTGTAGTACAAGGGGTGTTTCTTGTATTGCATTTAATCATTGGCCGGTGAAGGGCGGAGTATGCTTGAGTTATGTTTCTTAATAAGCTGAAACAGCTGCTGTCTGTATGTCTGACGAGGAATAACAAGTATTTAGGCTAATTCTAAAGAATACAAAATCAAGGAGAATATTACAGCATAGAACCCCCCCCCCCCCATCCTAAAGCTAATCACTCTAAACCTATGAATCTCCTGTTCTTAGGGCTCTATCCTCCCTCATACAGGACACCTAGGCCTTCACCTCAGCTAAAGCACCTAAGGGCAAGTCCCTGTTTGCTAGAAGGAGGGAAAATATGTCAGCAGGACTAAACTCTAGCTCTAGTACTTAGGCTGCAAACTAATCTGCTAGTCGTTAGGCTTTCTTGTTACTATCTATTTGCTTCTATAAGTTAGGCAGCTCCTCTTCTAATTGCTAGAACATAGTATTAAAGATTTTCCTAATAATATTAGTATCTATAAGCTAGAACTTAATCTTTTTGTTAATACAGCTAGATTAAATTAAAGCCTTATTAAGATTTTCTATATAGTTTGTTATTATAATAAGTATATACCCCTCTTATAACATAATGCTATTAAGAATATTAAGGAGTCTAGATAGCAAAACAGTCCCTTTTAGCTTTAGTAACCTCTATAAATCTTCTAATCTAGTTTTAAAATTATTAGCATTAGATATATAGGACTAAGTTATACTAACTGCATTAATATCCTTAAGTAGGATAATATAGCATTAAGGAAGCTCCCTAAATAAGGCACTAAGTTAGCTATTATTTAAAGCAGTAAGGCTAAGAATGTAGATATCTAGTCTAAAACAGCTAGCAATAGATATACTAAGACTAGATTTTCTAGTTCTAGGATAGCTAAACAGTAGGTAGCCCCTTTAGTATAGCAGCCTATAGCTTATATACTAGGACTAAGCTTTAGGATTAAGAAATGTTTAGATATCCTTAAGGAGTATCTCCTTAAGCTATTTATTTATAATAATAGTATTAATAGGTCTAAAGTCTTAGGTAGTAGTTTATTTCTAGCTATTATTATAGTGCTTAAAGATTAAGGTTTTATTCTTAGAATACCTTAGATATTTAATGTAATATTCCTCTATAAGGTCCTATAGAACCTATAAAGAAAGCCTAACGCATAAGATTAATATTATATTATATAGAAACAATAATAATTTATCTTATATATATTATAAAGTAAGATAGTACCCCTAATACTAGAAAGACAGTAGCTATCCCTAAGGTATAAACTAAAGATATTTCTTAGCAGTAGTATTAGGGTTTAGCTAGGATAAGGGTTTTCCTTATCTGCTTTTAACACTAATAAGTAAGGAGCTAGTATCTTTAGAGAAGTCTTAGACAGACACCTACATTTCTAGTATGTTATAAGCCTTATTAGGATTATAGATATTAGTTATTAAGGCTAGAGAATGTTAAGTATATATTATAGATTTAGAAAAGGGCTCTTACTAAAGTAGTTATCTACAAATCCTCCTATAGTTTAGCATAGGAACTTACTGCAAATTAATAACATCCTGCAGGCATATAAAAAACTAGTATAGCTATCTAGGTTTCTATTAAGAAGCTAATAAAGCACTATAGTAACGCTAGTAAAGCTAGGAAAGAAGATATCTATCATAGAAACATAAGGAAGAGTTAGAGGACTTAAATAATCTATAATATAAAAAGAGTAAGCTTTAGAATATATCTAATAATATTAATAACACTGCTTACAGAAATTTAAGTTTAGGATATTAACAGATTTCTAATATTTACACTAGCAGAGATATAGGCTAGGGATAATAGGAATAATAGAGCTTATATAGGAAAGAGGATATACTAGAGGTTTCTAGACTTATAGGGGTATCCTAGAGTAACTATAATAGCTAGTTATTATTACTACTTAGCTAGTAATTAAGACTAGAGAACTTTTTAACAGACTAGTAACCCCTATACCTAGCTTCTCCTTATCCTACTAGCTGTAGGAGCATAACTAGGTATCTACAAGCTTTATTAGTCTCTAGTGTTCTTAATTTAACTAGATATAATAATATATATTAGATTCTAGTAAGTAAGATAGATTTACTCTTACTATTATTAACTTAAGAATCTAATATATCTAGTAAGCTAGGAACCTAACCTAAGCTACTATTAGCTATATTACTAGTAATATAGAATATAGAATTTAGGTTTATTATATATAGAAAAAGATTTTAATTTGCTAATAACAACTATAGAACTAGGATTACTAGCTGTAATCCTAGTAGGTATTAGATCTATATATACTGTAGTAGGTTATATTGTTTAGCTAGGATTATAGCTAGAGATCCTAGTAAGAGCTACTAGGATTATAAGCAGGGTAGTCTATATATACTAGGATTATAATTAAGGATCCTTATAAGGGCTTCTAGGTTACAGTATTCTATATGTTAAGGATAATAACAGTATGTTTTAATAAGGGTAAAACAGGGAACTAGATAACAAAGTAGTATACCCTAATAGTATAGTTAGCTGTAACTAGATAAACCTTTATCTGATTTTAAGCGTTAATACCTTATTAAGGGTACTAAGGGGTTTCTAGTAGGTATAGCAAATAAGTTACAGTTCTAAACGAAATTTTGTTCCTATACTATTTATTATAGCTATTTCTCTATAGCTTTAGTTACATTTTTAATAGATAATAATAAGGGATCTACTCTCTAATCCTCTAGCTTTCTATATAAGGAAGACATAAGGCTAGGAACTGTTATGTTAGTAATAGGGAAAAGCCTCTTACTGTTATTAAAAGACAGCCTAGACTTTTTAAAAGACAATATTCTAAATAATAAGGTTAGTATACAGTAAGTCCTTCTTTTACATCCTTTCTAATATTCTTTAGTATGTATAATCTATTCTCCTATCCTTCTTTCCCTAATGCAGCCTTAGATAATTTTAAAGATTCTACAGCAACCCTAGATATATTTTTTAATTTAGGTAAGGGGGTAAGGAGTTAGGTCTATATATTCTAGCTGTTATGCTATAGGAACCTAGGTTAAGATATATTTACTATAATAGTTTACACTAAAAGGCACTACCTAGTATAACTACCTCTAATAGGTTATAGGAAGTTCTATTTACTACCCTTATATATATAGGTTACAGTAAAGGTTCTAAGCTTACCTTTAAATATAGTAGTTTATATATAAATATATTTAGTTTTATTAGTATCTACTAACTGTTTCCTATAGATCTATTTATAATAGCTAACTTATATTTAAAATAAAGGAGGGAGCCCTAATTACTGCAATATTTATAATACTAGAGGTACTTATAAAGTAGTCTAAGATAGTCTTACCTAATATATTAGAGATAGTTAATAAAGTTACTAAGCTATTAAGAGGAAACCTAAGAGTTATTCTATATATACAGTTTAATATAATAGGTATATTTAATTAGTTTTCTCTAGTTATAAAATTAGACATTAAATCTCTTAATGCTATATCTAGAGGGAGTACTTAGGGGCCTAGCTAGTATTACTTAATAATATAGCTATAGTGCTAGCTAGCAGATACCTACTGTTCCTAATCTTAAACTAGTTTGCATAACTTAATATTAGTAGGGGAGCTTTAAAGAGTAGTGTATTATAGTAGTCTATAGATACTTAAGTATTATTATTAAATAGCAGAGGGGTAAACTAATCTACTATATTATAAAAGGATAGTACTAGAGATTACTCTAATAATATAGGCTTAGTATAGATTAGTATATCTTCTATATATTAGAAATAAGATATAGCTAGAGGTAAGGGCTAATTATACCTAAACTACCTTACCTAGTAGTTATAATAGGAGTTATAGCTATACTTTTAATAGATTTAACTTTCTTAAAAGTCTAGCTTATCTTAGTAGCTAAATTAGCTATATTAAGCTCTCTTTTTATAGATATTGTCTAGAGATAATATATAGGGAGCTAAGTATTAAGTAATTAATCTAATTTTAGAGTAGCTTAGGCATATAGGTTATCTAATATACCTACTATAAAAGTGTTTTTTCTGCTACTAGCCCCCTTATATAACTAAGCGTATTTTCTAAATTTGCTTACAGTTATAAAACAATTAAAGCAGTAGATATATACTTCTAAACATAGTGTATCTAGGTTTAAATTTAAAGTTAGTAATTTACGTATCTAAAGAGCAACAGACAGTATACGTTTTAAAGTGTCTTATAAGGGTTTGCTGTATCTTAAACAGTAGTTAATTGCAGCCTTTATAAGGATATATATAACTACTATAGGATCTATAGTTATTAGACTATATATTAGTTAATAGATTCCTATTATTAAGATTATAAAACTTATTTAAGTCTGTAACTAAAGTTATATACATATAACACTAGTTAATCTACATAGATAAGGCCTATTCTTTAGACTAAGGTAATGTTAGAGGAAATGTAGTTAAATAGGGAGACAGACTAACCCTATAAGCCTTAAGATAAGCTTAGAGCTTATTAGGCCTTAAGAAGGTAGCTAAGTATGTCTGGTATTATTGCTGCACTTTTAAGTTACCTAATATAATGTCACAGATTAGAAAAGAGAGCTTTAAACAGATAGGTTTAAGTAGTGTTTAATAGCTTGCGATTATCTAATTAATACGTTTTAGGGAATTATGTAACCTATTGTTGGAATTACTATATAGGTTTAGATAGGAACGGTTATAAGTAAAGCTATTTGTAGGCGTATTTTGCTTAAACAAATAGTTCTTCTTAGTAGTGACTAGGCTATAAAGAGGAAGGAAATAACTAGTAGGGGTTGCGCAGCAGGCGTAGGGGAAATAGGCTGTTTAAAAGTAGGGTAGCTCCTAGCCTACTGCTTAACCCTAATAACTACCTGTTATCTCTGAAAGGTCTAGCTAACAAACTAATACTAGATACACTCTCTTTTTGTTGTGAGAGGCTAGGTTTGTTAGCTTAGCCTAAATCCTCTAAAAATGCAATAAAAGCAGAAATATAATACTTTTGTGGGGCTGTAACAAACCTATGTGATCCCTAATTCCCTAGTTCCCCTATTTCCTCTATGTATACTTAGTCCCTAGGCTGTACAGTTACTAGCAAGGGATAGGGCAGGCTTATAATATTATAATTATATATATTTCTCTTTAGCTAAAGCTTTAGAGGTGTATCTGCTTGTTTAACGATTTTCTGCTGCTTATCTATCCCTCCTGTTAACTCTATATTCCCTTATAATATCTATTCTATCTATTCCTTGTATCCTTACCTAACTGCAGCCTTAGGGCTCTTCTTAAGTTAGGTATAAGGGATAACTTTATCTTACGCTTAGGTAAGGGCTTGCGTAGGAGAGGTTAGGTTTAGCTAACCTATCCCTCTATTTAGACTATAAGGGAGTTATTATTAACTAGCTTCTCTAGCGCTGCGTTAGGGGTGCTTTTTGTTATTATATCTACTAGGTTATCTCTACTGTTAATCTATTATACCTCTATTAATTTATGTCTCTTGTATGACTAGTAGAGCGCTATAATATTAATTATAAGTTGCTTCTCTTAGGTAGTACTAAGCTTTATAAGGCACTTATATAAGGAATATAAGTCTATGCAGACTATAGTAGAGGGTGAGGGTATTCCTAGCTAGTCTATAAATATCTTTATAGTAGTAGTAATAGCTACTGCTATATCTATGCCTGCAACTATTCTGTAGACCTTAGAGGCTAGCATACTCTAAGTGACTTACTTTAACTTAGTAGAACTATAATAAACTATGTTTCTAGTAAGTATAAAGGTATTATAAGCCTTATTAAGGATCTTATTAGCTAACAGGATAATAAAGCTAATCTAGGAGGAAAGGTCTGCATTATTTATAAAGGACCTATCTATAAAGACAAAGACCTTAAGGGTAGATATATTAAGCAGGACATAATAGAGCCCTTAATCTAGGGATTTCTGCTACTACTTAAGACATTAATTTAATGCATTAATCTCCTTTAGCCCTAGATTCTAGTGTTAAGCTGCAGTAGTAAGGTTAAAAGCAGCCTCTAGCTAGTATACTGACGTAATGTATACTCCTCTTGCATACTAGGTTACGTAGTTATAGGTAGCTGTTATTAATATATAATCTATAAGCTTAATCTTCTTCCCTTATCCCTTCTGCATAAGGACAATTAATCTGTTATCTGCTATGCTTATAATGCTGCTGTTAAACATTAAGGGTATCTCTAATAATAGGTAGATCTTTAGCTTAGCTAGTAGGGCAGCCTCCTCTAGCTTAGAGTCTTCTAGCTTGCTAAAGGATGTATCTAAGAGGCTAATTATGTTATTAGTCTGTATACCTATAATAGTAAAGTTAGGGCTTTGCTAGGATGTTATAAGGAGGTATAGATTGTATGTAGTAGTTTCTATAAGGAGCTAGATCTTGTAATGCTAGTAGTAGGTAACCTACTAATGTATACTAGCTTTAGTAATACTATATAGGGGTTTAATTACTTCTATAATAGTTCCCTTAGGGTATTAATTATAGAGTTAAACTAGAAGCTACGCTAGGATTGTTTAGTTAAGGTGTAAGGCTAACTAAGTGTAGGCTTAAGTAATATCCCTTAGCTATATTATAAATCTAATAGCTAGCAGTAAGGGGGTAATAGCAAGAATAAGATACTAGCTTAATTGTTAAATAGTTAGCGATTGCATTAGGATTGCTATCTTACTATTATTAGCATAACCCTAGATAACTAGCTGTGATTTCTTGTATAGGGTACTAGTTGCTTTATCCTTAATCTTATTAATAATATAAGACTTAAAGATTTAGATACCTTTATGCTTGTTCTTGTTATATAGGATAAAGGCAAATACCCCCTGTTTAATTAGGGTAGTAACCTCTTTTACAGTTAAGGCCTTAAAAGGGGTGCTAGGTACTATAATAATACCCTTAGCGTAAAGCTTCTTAGTAAGTAGCTAATTAGAGTTCTCTTTCTCTAAGAGAAAAATAATGTTATCTCTATCTAATAAGTAGATATAGGCAGGATTGCTAGATACTAAGAGGTTGCTAGATGCTGAAGGGCTGCTAGATGCGCTAGATCCTAAGAGGTTGCTAGATGCTTAAGGGATCTTAACAACTACTGTTAATCTTATAATCCCTTAGAGATCTTCCTTAGTGGTAGGTATAGCCTAGAGGTTATTGTTGTCTTTAATGTTATTATAATAGTAAAAGGGCTTAATAATAGTAGACTAAAAGGTCTGCATACTATTAATATTAATAACGCAATCCTTACTATTAACATTAATAAGCTAAAAGGGGCTAGTCTAACTATCTTTTTTACACTAGATATATATATCTACACTAAGGGTAAGCTTCTTTATAGCTACTATGTTAGGCCTATTATGTGTAGTAAGTATGTTATTAACCTAGTGTAATGCATAGAGTTTTCTAACTGCGTTAGTAGCCTTCTAAATAGCCTTAGCATACTAGGTAATATCTAGAGAGGGCAGTAAAGTATCTGTTATTTAGGGGTAAGCGCTAAAGACAAGGAGAGTAGGAATAAGGCTATTAGGTCTAGCAGTGTTGTTAACAGACTTAACAGCTCCTTAGAGGGTAGATTCTTATAGAAGGGTAGGGCATTCCTGTTAGATGATTTTATACGCTCTGCGTACTAAGGCATAGTATCTTTTAACCTTCCTAATACTATAGTAAGCTTCTACAGGGATAATCTTAATATAGATAGATATAGCCTTAGCTTTAGCCTTAAAGTTAGTAGAGGCAAAGTTCTAGCTAGCGTTAGCTACAATCTAGTTAGGCAGTCCCTAATATACGTTAATCTAGTAGAGCTGCAATGCTTCCTATATAGACTTAGCTATTATATCCCTAAGGAAATAGGTAGCATTAAACGTAGTAGTAGAGTCTATAATATATAGTATAGGCTTGTTTCTATTAAGATATATTACATTAATAATAATCTTATAGTTAAATAAAAGGTCCTCTATATCCTTAATAGCAAATTAGAAGTAATAAGGACTCTAACTGTAGAGCTAGCAGTGCTTATAGTACTTAGCAAGCTTCTAGATAGCGTTAATGTAGATATCCTTACCTACCTTATAGAGAAGCTTGTGAAGTTAATAGATAGAGGGATGACTGAAGCAGCAGTAAAGGCGCTAGAGCTCTATATTAGTTATAAAGTTACCTATAGCTATAACTTTCTTAGAAGGTTCTAAGAGTATCTATAGGTAACCCTACTTCTAGATAGTAGGTATAGTGACATTACCCTTGCAGATAATGTTGTTAAGGCTCTTAAATTATATCTTAAGGCAGTCTATATTATATAAGTAGAGTAGGAAGGGGGTATTAGAAGGGATAACGTAAAAGTTAATAGGGCCTAAGGGGGTCTTAGCTATAATAATGCCTAAGGATTTAACAGGAGGGCTATTACTAAATCTTATAGAGACCTTTTAGGCCTTAGTGTTAATAGGTATATGTTGAATGCGCTAGAGTGCTAGGACTTAAGGGTAGCTAGCAGTTAAGTGACTAGCTACCCCTGTATCTAGGAGGATGCCTTAGAAAACGTCTAAGCAGTATTATAAGGTTTAATTAAGCGTAAATATTAATAAAGGAGGGGGGATTGTTAAAGGGTTAATTAGATAAGTATGCTATTTAATATTATAGTTAGTCTTAGTTAGGTAATAGGTAAAGGATTAATTAGCTAACTGGCTAGTAATAGTGTTGCTATTAAATTCCTTCTAGCTAAAGAAGGATAAGCTTATGTTAAAGGTTATAGGAGGGAGGTTGTTAATAGTATTGTTAGGGGTATTAGGAGTAGGCTTTTTATTATTACTGCTATTAGTAGTGCCTTTAAAGTTTATAAGGAAGGTGTAGTAAGCTAAGCTGCTGATTTTATCCTTTTCTCTGTTAGCCTTCTTAGCCCTATACTTCTTATAGGTATATTGCTAGTCTTTATGTAAATAATTTATTAAGTAATAACTATACTTGTAATAAATAAAGCACTTACAATCTATAGGGGTAGGTTAATTAGACTTCTAACTAGAAGAGTAGCCCTTATTACTGTAGTAGGTATCCTTGCTGCTACCTTAATAAGTTTGATTAGTAAAGTATTAAGGGTAAGGTTTATAGTTATAATAATAATGCTAAGGATAATATTAAGGATAGCTATTAGTAAGATACTACTGTTTTTCTGAGGCCTTATCCTCTATAGTTAAGAAGGAAGTATAGAGCTAGGTATATAGTCCCTTAAGGGTCTTAGAGGGGTTGTAAAGGCAGAGCCTAGCCTTATAAATGCCCTAACAGGCATAAATAATCTAGAGCCTTATAAAGTTATTGTCTTAATAGGTCTGCAGAAGGGCTCTTCTAAGGATGTAAAGACAGGAAATTATAATCTTAAGGATCTTAATGTTAGACTTTCCTTTGCTGTTAGCTAAGGCTGCGATCTATTAGAAGTTAGTATTATGCTACTTAGTGTAGTAGCCCTTAATAACTTTAGCTGTTTTAAATTGCTTACGTAGGGTAGTTATAAAGTAACTAAATAGGTAGGGACCTTAGCTATAGAGCTGTTAATAGTAAAAGTTAGATACCTTACCCTTAAGTGTAGTAGGGAAGGTAACAGCTAAGTAATTATCCCTACCCTTAATACCTAGGTTGCTGCAATTCTTATAAAAGATTATAACCTTAATGTTAAGGATATTATACCTCTTACTAGTGTATTTTAGCTTAGAGTTTAAGTAGGTCTTAGTAAGGTTAGCTAATTACTTTAGTAAAGGGCTGCTAGATAAAGGGGTAGGCTTGCGATAGTCCTGCCTAGGAGGGTATCTATAGGTCTGTTAATTAGGTTAATAATATTAGTAATTAGGATAAAGGGTAGGGCGCAGGCTCTTGCAGGCCTAGGTTCTAATAATGTAGTTACTAAGTGGAGGAGGTTAAACGAAGCTGCTAGGTAAGGGAGATTAAGAGAGGGTAGGGGTAACTTATAGAGTTAGTTAAGGGGCAGCCTATTAATTAGGCTAGGGTAAGGGGCTAGTTTTCTTAAAGGTATTTACCTTTACTACAGGAGTTAGAGGAAGCTGCTTTTTAGGTGTAATTAGAGGATTACCCTAGTTAGGCTAGGTATATAGGTTTGTAATACCCTTATAGGAAAGGGCTAGAGAAAGGGCTAGGGATAAGAGGTTTAACTAGGCTATAATAGCTAACTAGGCTAATGTTAGAGTTCTAACTTATAACCCTACCTATTATTATTATCTTTAACAGAATTCTTGCAGTATATCTATGCCTGTAGGCTGCTTAGCTATAAGATTGTTAATAAAGTTATTATAGGTATAGTTAGCAGTAAAGGCTACATTAGTCTTAAAGGTATAGTTAAACTTATCCTTAGTCTATTACTAGAACCTCTTCCTTATAATAATATTTATAGCAGCTTCTGCTAGAAGGATGTTTCTGCTAGAGCCTATAAGAACTTTACTGCTTATAAGCTAGGCTTTTATTGCCCTTAAGACCTTGCAATAGGCTATAGTAAAGGTATTAGCAGTCTATCCCTTAAAGTTATTAATAACCTCCTTCTATAACAGATAGCTGTAAAGGTATCTAATACTCTATTTAGATATACACTTAATAATGTAGGTATTAACCTAACTAGAGGTTACCTTCTTAGGCATAACATAGGAATCCTACTATCTGCTAGGGTTAATAAAGTTGTTAAATTTAGAGGGTATCTAGATAGTCCTATTAAGGCTAACTTCCTAGCTGCTGCTAGACCTGCTGTTAGGTGTGCTGCTAGATCTGCTAATATTAACAGCCTCCTTAGTTAACTGCTTAAGGGGTAAAAAAGGTGAGATAAAAGGTATATGTTATTATTAGAAGGGTTATAGTAAAAAGCTTCTAGGGATACTTTAAGAAAGCCTATAGGCTTAAGGCTGAGGTTGTAAATACCCTTAAGACTATATAGGCTCTAGAGGCTATAAAGGCTCTTAAGACAAGCCTTTACTATTACTGCTTATAGTGATAAGATAAGGGGATATAGAGTAAGAATAAAGGAAAGGGGTAAAACAGGCAAGTAGGAAAAAGGTAAAAAGTGAAGTAAGGAAAAAGAGAGGAAAATAAAGGTACTAGAGAGTAAGTTATAATAAAGAAGAAGAAAGTAGTATAGAGTTTTTATGTTAGTTAAAAAAGGTAAAGTAAACTAAGTAAACTAAGTAAACTAAAATCTTGTTGTTATTATAAAGGAGGAAAAATTTAGTTATTAACTATAAGAAAATTCTAATAAAGGTAAAGAGGTTAGAATCTTATATAAAGGGAAAAATAAGAAAGGGATAGAGGAAGGGTTCTTTCTATTAGGTTAAAGGAAAGTAAGAAAGTAAGGTTATCTTAACTGTTAGTTAAGTAGTTAAAATAGGAGTTATTATAATAATAGTATTACTAGTATAAGATTGTCTTATTATAGGGTAGTAACTCTATAAGAAGCCCTATACCTATATATTAATAGGGTAGTAACTAAAGCCTTATACCTATAAAGTCTTAATCTTAAAGGTATTAATAATAGTGTAGTAGATACGTTAACTTTCTAGGGAGGCAAAACTCTTGCTAGATTGTTGTTAGTTAGTACTTCTTAGGGAGGCAAAACTCTTGCTACAAAGCCTCTTCTGTTAAGGTGATTTTATCCTAACAAATCTGCAATAACTGTAATAGCTATCACTAATTAGTGTTAGAATCACTACATAGGTTTGGATAGGAACAGTCATAAGTAAAGCTATTTGCAGGCGTATTTCGCTTAAATAAACAGTTCTTCTTGGTGATAACTAGGCTATGAAGAGGAAGGAAATAACTGGCAGGGGTTGCGCGGCAGGCGTAGGGGAAATAGGCTGTTCAAAAGTGGGGCAGCTCCCAGCCCACCGCTTAACCCCAATAACCACCTGTTATCTCCAAAAGGTCCGGCTAACAAACTAACACCTATTCCTAGGTTAAGCGTAATAAATTAGCGTTAAGTTATCTAACAAAATCATAAATACCTTACCCTAGCTAGCTAAGGAAAGTATAGGTAGTATATTTAGTACCTTTTTATCTATAGCAATATCCTAACAGTTATATCTACCTAATTTCCCTATACTAGAGAAACTATTAATATCTAACTTACTTAACTATTTATAATATAACAGTACTAGCCTAAAGGATAGCTTTATCTGCAGTAGATATAGTAGTAAGGGGAAGTAATTACTAGGTAAGAGCTTACTGTAAGTATACCTACTAGGTATATATTTACTAACAAAACTAAAGACTGCTATAGTACCTACTTTAGAAACTTAGCCTATACCACCCTAGTAGATAATAAAATACATTAGTAAGAGGTAATAGCTAGGATAGTTAACTTTAATATATATAAAGTTAAAGAATTAGATATAACTATAGGAATTATATAATATTAGAGTTATTTTAGTTAATAGTTAGGATTATGCTTATATATAGGTATAGGGAAACTAAGTTAGATAACTTTTATTACCTTTTACAGTACTGTTTATATTAAGGAGTTACTTAAGTAGATAAATAGTAATCTAAATAGACTCTAACTCTAATAACTATAGGGTACTTATATCCTATATATAAGTAAGCTATATAGTATATACTAGACCTTACTATATCTAGCTAATAGTATAGATCTAGCTAGAGGGTAGCTAACTGTAAGATATACTTACCTATAGGTATAAGGTAGATATATATAGTTACAGTAGGTAGGGTAGTATACATTTAGAATTAAGACAGTTTAACTGTCTAGCCTATTATAGACTATTTAGTCTAGAGGTAATTATACAAATAGTAGTTATAGCCTAACTATAGGTTCCTTATTGCTAATTAAGGAGTATTTTAAAGACCTTATCTTAGAGTAGACTAGCAAAACTTAATAATACTAAGTTATTTAACGCAGCTGCTTATTTACATGCTTTAGGGATTAAGTTAGAATGCTAGCTAACTAAGGATAAGGGAGAATAAGACAGAGACACCCTAAAATAGATAACATTAGGAACTAACCTATACTTATACACCTTCCTAGCTTATACTCTTATTTAGCTGCTTATATTAACCTATAGTTAGTAAGTCTTACTATGCCTGCCCTTTGCCTTAAAGGTAAGGTAGACATAGCCCTTACTAAGCTAAGTTTAATGCATTACGTAATAGGTTAAACCCTAGCAAGCTATGCTATATAGCCTTATGTGCTATAATCACATTCCTTAAAGTGTAACTTATGCCTATGTTCTCTGTATTAAAGCTATAGAAATTTCGCAACAATTAAATCTGTTGTTTTATTCTTTCCCTGCTTGTGAACTGCTAAGCTACTACTACTTATATCCCTAGTTAATTTTTACTTTAATTAGACTAAATAAAGCAGATAGGGCTTAGCTTAGCTAGTAGTACTGCTACTAGCAAAAGATATCTACGCTTACCTTAATAGTAAATGTTACAGAGACTCTAGCCTTATTATATATGCTAGCACCTAGCAGCTATTAAGATAAAGTTAGCTTGCTAGCGCTAACAGAACTTAAGCCTAGCTAAGTACCTTATATACAGCTGCTATCCTTTATATAGCTAATAGCTAGGAGTCCTATTAGACTGCTAGCTATAATGCCTAGGATATAATGTAGAGGGAATCTAAATACACTAACATTCTTAGCTAGTTAGACTAGTAATACTTCCCTAGGTTTATGTATATATAGTGTAACCTAGAGTCTATTATAGTATAGGGTACCTTAGTTAATTAGTTAATTAGTCCCTTTATACCCTAGCCTATTTTGTAGATATAATAAAGGGCTAGATATAACCTAACTAACCTATAGTAGAGGGTAGTAAATGCAGCTAGTGCTAAGCTAGGTAGTAATTCTCCTAGCTAAGGTAGGCTTAATGTATTATATATATAGATCTACTCTTAGTCCTAGGCAGTAATGTTATGTATTTTTAAGTACTATTTCTATACTACATAGAGTAACTTTAACCCTTCTCTTTACAGCATTATTGCATACCTTTCTTTATATAATAATTATACTACTTATAGTATATTTTTACTCCTATTTTTACCTTATTATTCCCTTCCTTATATCTTCCTAATATTCTTATATTAGTCCCTTTAAATTATTAGTTACTACCTATATTGCTAATTAATATATCCTAATAGCACTAGATAATAAGGCAAAACGCAAAGCACTCCTTACCTAATTAAGAGAGCTACCTCCTAAGAATAGAGGAGAAGACATTATAGCCCTCCTGAATAAGAGGTGCTATAGAGAGAAGAGATAACTAAGTTAAGTCTATAGAGACCTCCTTCTATATTATTATATAATATACTAAGAAGTAGACTTAGGGGCTAAGGTTATCTTAGTTTTAGTGTTTATTAATCTTACCTATTATCTATCTAAGCATAATATATTAGCTCTTGCCTAGGACACTTCTCTCTTTAAAAAAGCTAAGGAGTTATTTAAGGATAAGGAGCTTCTATTATTATAGTTAGATTATCTTAGAGAATAGAGTAAGATAAGTCTAGGACTAGGGTTACAGTTCTACTGTAGTATATTTAAATAAATCTATAAGGTATTATGTTACTAATAGAACCTCTAAGAGATATAAGGCTTATAGGTAAATCCTTAAAAGTAAGGAACTAACACTCTAGTCCCTAAAATAAAGAGGTAATATATTATCCTGCTAGAGACCTATAATACTCCTTAGGATTATCTACTATCTATTATAACTAACTATACTAAGGAACTATTAGTTATAAATAAATATATACTAAATATTACTAGAACTATCTTAATAAACACTATAACGCTACTATATATACCTAAGCTAGGAATATAATAGACACTAGATACTTAGCTAGTAGATAATATAGCCCTAGAGGATTTAAATTATTCTTAGCTAACTAATACTAGTAACCCTAGTAACCTTAGCAAACATCTAACTTAGATCCTAGAAACTTATAAGAAAATAATAGCTATAACTTTATTATAATATTATATAGCTATCTACCTAGTTTAAGTGTTTTATAACCTAATTTAACTAATAAGATAAGATATATAATTTTAACGCTAAGAACCTAGAGGGAAATTTTTTTTGCTTAGATCTTGTTAGAAGTAGTGCAGGCTAGTTCTATATTATAGTTTCCTAAGGAATTCTAGATAAGCTAGGATAACATTATAATAGTAAGGTGCTTATTATATCCTACTTATTAATTATACTAATAACACTATAGACTATAATAATATTATAGTTCCCTTATAACTAGCAGTAGCTCTATTTATAGCTAGAGACTACTATTTTGCTATATCTATATTTTAGCCTACTAGAGGAAGCATTACTTATATTAGGAAGGGCTGTAATGTTTTATAGGAATTAGTTTTAGATTAGGTACCTTTTTTAAATTACCTATAGACTAAATAGTTATATATACCTAAACTATATTCCTTATAGGTAATGCTCTTGTTATATCTAGTAAGTAAGGGATAATTAGGTATTAGATATGCTGCTCCTCCTATAGCTTCTTTTTCCTAATGTACTCTATATAAGTATTATCTATATAGAGACTGCCTTTTAGAACTAGATAGAGCTAGATACTAATTACTTCTATATACTCTCCTGTAATAACTGTATCTAAATCCTTGTCTGCAAACAGTATAATACCCTTATTCTGTATTCTTTTACCCTTCCTATTAGTTATTATATATATAAGTATAGCAACAGTATTGTTAGATATATTATAGAACTTAAGATTACTAGTATCTACTCTATTATTAACCTAGTACTTAAGTTAGCCTAATTACTATAATAATAGTATAGTTTATACTAAACTAGTAGCGCTCTATAAAATCTATATCCTTTCCCTAGCTACTACCTTTTCTATTATATCTTCCCTACCTAGGATCTTTTATAAAAACAATAATAGAGTAGTTGTTATAGTATGCAGGAAGCTATATAAAAGATATCCTTGTTAATACTGCCTACTTACATACTATTGTTAGGAGGGATTTTAAACTATAGAGGTTATAGTTAGATGTTGTAGGCTAGTAGGGTAGAGAGGGGTAATCTTATTGTTTATCTTTAAGTATAAGGCTTAGTAAGGCGTTAGTAGTAATAAAAGTAATATCTTATATAAATAACTAGTATTAAATTTAAGACGTTTTATAGGGCTTAGGTAGCTTTATAGGCTTGTATAATATCTTTAGTTAATAATATAAAGTCTACTTTATAGGTAAGGTAAAAAATAACTAAGTTAAGTTCTGCTAATAGAGTAAATATAGATGTTACTAGCGTTAGATAAACTTTAATCTAGAGTAAAGACTATCTGTTAGTATAAGAACTATACAGTCTTTAATATATATTTATTACTTCTCTAGTTATATAGATCTAGCGTTACCTTTTTGTAACTATATAGCTAAGAGTCTTAGGCTTCTAACAATTAGCCCCTATCCTAGCTAGCTTTATAGACTGCAGGCTGCTATACTAAACCCCTATCTATTAATTGTCTAATAAGGTAATAACTAAACTTAATGTAGGAAGCAGAATTAATGTTATTGAATAGACTCTCCTATATAAGTATATATAAGCTTAGAAGATTCTATATCTCTCTTTGCTCTATAAGGATATTTAGACTAGTATAAGTTGAAATTTAGTCTACTAGACACTACTTAAATACTATCTCTGTCTTTACTATTTTATAACATAGATCTACCTTCTATTCTACTCTACAGGACTGCCTAAGTAGTAGTATAATAACCTAATAGAACTCTTATAATAACAGAAGGTAAAGAACTATAAGTTTTATATATTAACTAGGATAGCATAATAGGTAGAACAGGCTAAGTTATAATACATTTAATGTAATATAAAATAATAAACATTTAAGCAGAAATTATTTAGGTTTCTACCTATCCTATACATAACTATATCTAGAAGGTTAAAACTAATTATTAGAGATTATAAGAGTACCCTCTTGATTTTAAGTATTAACCTAACAAGAAGCAGATAAGTGAAATTTATATCCCTATAGCAGCCCTTTGCTTAGCTAGCTTAGTTCTTGTCTCCTAAAGGATCTTAGTGTATAGCAACAGCCTACTTTTCTTACTCTCCTAGCAAGGTAGCTGTGTAGATAGGTCTATTAGGCTAGGTAGTTAGCAAAGCTACTTAAACTCTTATTGCTAGTTATAGCTTACCTACTACCTATTTAATCTATATTAATTACATTACAGAAGGTAACTTAATTGTTATTTTTTAGCTAGATAACCTAACTTTAGCTCCTATACTTTCTTAAGTATATATAAGAACACCTACTAAATAGAATATAGAGGCTGTCTAGCTAACTCCTAATTACATTAACTACACTTTCAGCATACTAGACTAAATTAATATAGTTAATATAACTAAAGCAGTTAGTTATATAGACATTTGCTTCTCACTTTAGAGCAATAATATCTCCCCTATTAAACTATAAGCTAACTAGTAAAGTTACGTTTTACATTAATATTAATCACTATTTACAGATAAATCCAGTTTAGCTTTAGATTTAACACTTAATATATGCTTAGATAATTAACTTAGTGTATAGTTTGCTACCATAAATAAGGTTAGAACTTAGCAGGATGCAGTTAATAATAGATATATTGTTATTAAACTTCTGCTATAAGCAAATAAATAGGGATTTATAGCTAGAAAATAACGTCTATAAGGAGATCTATTAGTTAATAAAATGTTAGAAGTAGTAATTATTAAGTTATCTATTATATCTTATTTAATATATATATCCTAAATGTTTAAGTAGGATGCTACATACAAACCTTATTCCTAGCGAATTAGCTAGGCACCTATGACTTTCGCTAATATATCGTTTTAAACTCCTAACCTCATTAATTTATAAGACTTTAAATATATACTAGGATACTCTTACCTTAACAGAAGCAAAGAATCTTATAACTGCTTTATTACCTTTAAGCTTATCTACTCTACTACTCTTTACCTAGGCTATAACTAGTCTAGCTACTACCTAAATATATATAGATACACTATAGGTTATATCTTTGTTAGTAGTCTTTAGATTTTACACCTAGGCAATAATAACTTATAGCTACTATTTAATAGTTAACTATTAGAGGATATAACCTCTAAGGGCTAAGGTTTACTTACTATATACCTAGAAGATAAAGTAGATAGTGCCTAAATTAAAGAAGACTGTCTAGCTAGGCCTAAGAATAATATATTACTACTAGCTACTAGTATAACCTTAAGGGTTAACTATCTAGTTAGTCTGTTCTTAAACTGTTAGGTATAATATCTAGCTAAAGCTAAAGTATCCTTCTTAGGAGGTAATCTATATTATAAGACTATAGCTATTAATGTATAGTACTATATTATAGCCTCCTTCTAATAAAAGCACCTATTTAAGAATGTCTCTCTACTTATTCTATTATTCCCCTAATGTAACTACCCTCTCTATATAGCTCCTAGTAAGAACTATATCTTAGACCTAAGGGAGAAGTTAGCAGTTTTCCCTAGTTAAGAATATAGGTAAAATAGAGGGAGGGAGTAGACTGCGTAGGTTAAGAATATTCTAGGGGTTATTAGTTTCTAGCCTTTTTAGAAACTAGTTTCTAACCTAACTAAGTTTCTAGCTTTTAAATAAACTAAGCAAGGAGCTACAAGAGGGGACCTACACTAAGACAGATTAGTTAAAATCTTCTATACAGCAGAAGAGCTCCTTAATTAGACAGTCTTAACTATTCTATTAAAATTACTACTAGCTTTCTATAAACATTAGGATGTCTAAAGACCCTAACTTAACTTAGCTTATTGCTTTACCTATAGTATAGAAAAGGGTATTAACCTTACTATAACTCTTATCTATTTAAGGTTATTAGGCTTTTTAGAGGATATTATAGACTAGTTTGTTAGCTTCTTTACTATAGGTATTAAGAAATAACTTATTTTATACTAGCCTCTCCTATAACCCTATAAGTACTTATTTATAGTAGGCCTTATTAGCTATCTAATTATGCAGTAGCTAGCTCCCTATATCTCTTAACCTAGTCTAGTATATATATAAGCTACTAAGTTATAGTTTCTTAAAGAAAGGAGTAGGCTAGTTAATATTAGGAAGAGAGGCAGTATACTGTTAAGGGGGTAAGGTCTTTAGGGAATTAGAGAGATTAGCTAGTAGTAGTATATTTAATTAATATCCTGCAAAATTGCCTGCCTAATAATTAGAAGCTATTATAGACTTAGTAAAGAGCTAAAGATATTAGAGATAAAGTTAATTAAGGTTAGATAAGTATACCCTTAATAGGTCTATAGAGAAAGCTAATAGGTTATTAAGAGCTATAAGTAATATAGATAGCACTTTAGGCAGACAGTAACATTAAGGTACCTTTAGGGTAGTAACTAATATAGTAGTAGTATGCTTATTTAAAATTAGTTTTCTACTAGACAGTTCTTAATAGGATAACTATATCTATAGCTAGAGGGTTCTCTCTACTTAGGTTAGCTTTTCCTATAGAGCTACTGCCTCTAGTAAGTTACTAATATTTACTTTAACGCTAGCTAGTTATTTAGTAAGGAATTTGCTAATAAACTTGCTTATAATGTTGCCTTCTAAGACAGCTTCTAATACTACTAATAAGTAAGTATTGTTTTTAGCTAATGTAACAGTAAACTCCTTTCTAACTATAAGTCTAAACCTATTAAAGCTAAATCCCTAGGGTAGGTCTATATCTATAAGCTTTTTAAATAGAAGGGAATACTAGCTACAGCTATTCTGTTTTATATAGGCCTGTTTGCTTATCTATGCTTTTAGAGTATCTAGATCCCCCTGTATAATTAGATTAGCTACTAGTTTAATAAGGCAAGCTCTAACATATTAGTATTGTCTAAGCATTACCTAATTTAATTTAATTGCAGCCTTAGCCTATTTAGGAACAGCTTAGGCTGCTATGTATAGTACCTTACAGTACTTCTCTCCTCTAGAAGCCTAGTTATAGTGCTAGACCCTATCTAGTCCCTAGTAATAGCTTACTTCTATTAGGGCTAACAGACACTTATACTTAATCTCTATTCCTTTAGTTGCTATACCTATAAAGCGCTCCTATACTAAGATATTATCCTCTTAGGAATTTATTAGTTAGCTTAAAGGCTTGTTTCTGCTCTTCCTCTAAGTATAGTACTTAGCGTACTTAGCAAGCATAACCTAGTTAAATATAGCAATTAGGAAGTATAGGCTTAAGTGTTAACTAAGTAGATTGTCTTATATCTGTAGGTATAGCCTGTATTTTATTATGTTATCCTAGCAGAGATAAATCTTATTATAAAACTAGTTAATTTACTTAGCCTAGTAGGCGTTAAGCAGTAAGGCATTATTACTAACAGTAGTTAAGTTTAAAAGGGTTTTAAGCAGCTGCTTAGCGCTAGTTAGTTATTAATGTAGTTTAGGTAGGTTATATTATATACCTATAAAAGAATTATCCTTAGCAGTAATAGCTATTATATATGCTTAGTAGATAGAGTAAGTAAACTATACTAGTGCTGCTACTATAAGATGCTTTAATTACTGTTTGTAGCAATAGGATAGAAGATAGAAGTTCTATAAACATATTCCTGCCTCAGGTGTAGGTAAAAGACCTATAATGTTAGGTCAAGTTATAACTTGATAAGGTAGGTCTTTTCTTCCCCTGTTAATTAGCTAATCACGTTGTGGCCTCATGCTGATTGGCAAAAGATCCGGCATCCCTACAGCACTTGTGGTAGACCCTAGATCGCACCGCGCGAACCAAGTGTTAATGGTTACGTGCACTAGAGTGATAGGCTAACAAGCTAGGGGTATGAAGGTAGGTCCTAGGTAGTGATCTTGCTGAAAGCTGCCTCCTAAGCTATATATGTGCGAACTCCCTACTTGTATAATGCTCCTAAGCCCTATTAGGGCTGCGTGGCCTATGTAAGTAGGTCTCTTATATAAGGAGTATAATTGTCTCCTAACATAGCGCCCCTTCTTTTTAAGCTTATATCCTATAAGCTACGCCTATGCTACCAGTCAGTAAGGGGCTTTAGCATACCTTTATTACTCCTTCCCTTACTTATATAGTGTTACTCCTTCTATTAATATTTTTGTTTAGCAGGTTATATAGGGGCTGTTAGTATAGCCTATACTAGCCTATTAGTATAGCCTATACAGCCTTAAGGTAGCTCTATATTATAAATTAGCTGCTATAATTTCTTCTTTTCCTTTTCCCTTTTTTCTCTAGCCTATTTAAATTTATTATAAGTTATCTAATTAAGATTATGCTGCTAGTATAGTGCTGCTGTTTAGCTACTATTTTGTTATTGTTTCTAACTGTTATTACTGCTTAGATTAAGTGCTTTTAGTGTTTATTACCTATATACCTCTAGTATAACTTACTTATTCCCTACTCCCTTACGTCTCTTATATATGCTAACCTAATTAGCGTAGAATTAATTCTTTCCTACTCTTCTACTCCCCCTACCTCCTCCCTCTACTATAGGTGTTACACCCTATTATTATTCTTGTTACTTAGTTACTAACCTTTTTAATAGATACCTCCTTATAAGTGTAATACCCCTACTGCTAGCTCTATATATAGCGCTCCTTTTTTTTTTTTTTTTCTATAGTATTGCTAATTTATAGCTAGTCGTATAAGAACAAGCAGCAGAAGAAGCTAGTTAAGTATAGCTCCCTCTATACTGCCCCCTACGCACCCTATATACATTATATTGTTAAGGATATAGACACTAAGCGCTACGCTAACTAGCTAGGTTTACTCTACCCTTTTACTACTTACTTAATATACTTATTGCTTACTTAGTGTATTAGGCTCTAGTATTTACTATACCTAGTGCACTAATAGTAGCTACTATTACCCTAGTCCTATAAGTTAGTCCTTTACTTAAAATAAGCCTCTAGGTAGCTACTAATTAGCTATTAGATTTCTAGTACTACCCTTACTGTATTCTAGCTGCTTACTAAGCTCCTCACTAAGTATAATGCTTATAAGGAAGGCGCTAAGATTAAAGATATAAGTATCTTATTTACTACTTATTTATTTATTCTATACTAACTGTTAGTAGCTTATATAGCGCTATAAGTTAGTTAGTAGTAATACTAGTTATATGCTAAAGCCTAACGTTAAGGCTACTATCTCTTTACCTATACTGCCTGCTCCTGCTACCCCTACTACTCCTGCTATTAGTCTAGCTATCCTACCCCTTATACTCCCTATACGCAAGCTATACTCTAATATTTATATCACGCTTTTTAATAATATATATACTAAACGCTTTATTACTGCAGTTAAGCTAATTATATACTCTATTACTGCTATATATATTGCTTCCTTATTACTTAGTTAGGGTATATAGCTAACATATAAGCAGTACTTTAGTACTAAGAACTATATTTATAATACTACTGCCTAGGATACTACCCCTGCTTACGCTGCCTACGCTGCTCCTTTAGGGGAGGAGTTCCTAGATCCTAAGGATATAGAGGATGCTGCTTAGGAGCAGTATAATCTTACTTAGTTTAGTAAGCAGTTATGGCTTTTCTTAGTTACTGCTTGTTCCCTGCATTTATATGTTATTTCCCCTGTATATACCCCCCTTAGACTTAGTTATTTAGCCTGTAGGCCCTTAACCTTATAATTTCCCTACTTATTTACTGCTTGTATTTATTAATTAATTTATTATCTTTAATGTGATATTACAGCTCCTAAGTGTCTTCTTTACTGCTATACCCTTTCTACTTAATTAGATATTATCTCTAAGCCTTTAGGCCTTAGTAGCTAATAATATAATTAACTTTATATAGGGGCTCCTTATTAATGTCGCTAATAGGTAGCAGCTATATTGCTTCTCCCTCTCTCTATTTAAATAGCTTAAGCAGTAAAATAGGAAAAACGTTATATATATAATAGTAGGTAGGGAGGTCTAGCTTATATACTAGGCTGTATACACCCTTAAGCTCTATAACGTAGAAAGGTCTAAACTACTTATCTATAAGTTTCCTACTTAGGCACTACTACTTAATGTTTTTACTTAAGAGCAGTACCTAGTTACCTACTGCAAAGCGTTTTTATACTTATTTTTTATTATAAGCTTAGGTTTAGATAACTTATGCCTTTTGTAAGGATAGCTAGAGCTCTACTTATTTGTTATGTAGTCGCTCTACTTACTCTATAGCTACAATATTGCTTAACCTTAGCTTACCTACTAGCAGTATGTCTCCTAGCAACAGGAGGTCTTAGCCTATTAGTGCCTTATTAGGGGATATCTTAATTAATAAGTGCTACATATTATTATATATAAATTGCATAAGGTAAAGTCACTATGCCTAGTCTGCTTAATCTTATATATAAAAGCAGTGCAGGTAGTGCTCTAAGTTCTAGTTTTATCTCTTAGTTTGTCTGTCTGTTTATAGGTAGAAAGCAGTACTTAGTTATTGCTTAGTGCCTAGGAGGTAGTAGAGATATATCTAGAACTTACTAGTAAACAATAACCCTCTATCTAACATAATACCTTTTAGTATACTAAAGAGTAAAAAGACCTTTATAAATAATAGGTCTATAAGTCTATTAGCTATAAGCTTAGAGTTTATAGTAATATAGATACTATATTTAGTGTAACAGTCTACTACTACAAGAATAGCATTACAGTGCTTCTATCCCCTAAGTAAAATAAAAGTAGAGAGGCCTATAATAAAATCTATTAAGATCTTAGTATATAGTCTTAAAGGCACTAGCAGTACTACTAGTAAGCTATAAGGATAGTAATAGTATGCCTTAGTATATTAGCAGACTGCATATAAGTTTATATAGCTCTTAATGTCTTAGTGTAGCCTATTCTAATAGTAGCTACGTTAAAGCAGTAGTATTATGTAGGTAACGCCTAGGTAGCCTGCAGAAGCCTTATTATAGTACTTACTAATAAGCTTCCTTCTTACCCCTTTAGCCTAGGGTATATAGACGCAGTCACTATAGTAAAGCAGGCCTCTTAGGTCTACTCTCTAACGCTTATCTCTGCTCTCTCTTTGCTTACTACTAGCCTTAACGTATTGCTATTATCTCTTAGCCTACTTACAGTTAATAATAAAAGCATCCTTTTGTTATACCTACAGGAGGAGGCTTATTATTAACTTAGCTTTGTCTGCTGTTTTAGGCTCCTAAATTGCTTTAGTTACCTATAGAATATATAGCTTACAATCTATAGCTCTAGCGATAGGCTTAAGCAGTTAGTAAGCTGCTTTATTACGCTTGTAACGCTAGGTTTCCCTATACACTACCTAGTAGCTCCCTTACTTACGCTTAGGCTAGGCTTAGGTGCCTACCCCACTACTCCTACTATACTCACTATACTTACTCTACTTATTCTGCTTATAGTGCTTATAATATATGATTACTGTAATACGTAGCAGGTCCTATACTTAGTAGGTATCTATAAGCTTCTCTAGCGCTTCCTCTACCTTACTACTAAGCTCCTTATTATTATTACCCTAGTTATAGTTAAGCCTCCTTAAAAGGCTGTTAGCTAGGTTTTATTTACCTAGCTTAAATTAGATAATAATATTAAACATAGCTAAGTTATCTAACTAGCATAGCTACCTTACATTTAGTCGCTTTTTAGTGTTAAGGAATTATAGGTTAAAGTAGTCTATCTAAACTGTAATAGGGTCTCTAATATAGTTAATATATTAGTGCTATATCTTAAGGCTGTTAATAATAGTAAGTAGCTTAGTATTACCTATTCTATAGTATATCTCTACTCCCTATAGTTTCTGTAAGCAAAAGGTAATAGGGTGCTATCTACCCTTATACAGCTATATAAGCATAGCGCTAATTGCAAATTTTAAGGTATCTATATAGATTGTTGTTAGGAGTATTAGGTTAAAGTAGTAAAGTATTAGCGTAGTAGTAAAGGCAGTAATAAGCTACTTAAATGCAGTAATAGCGCTAGGTATTAACTGTATCTACCCTTTTCTATTAGCTTTTAGCTTATCTATTAGTAGCCCTACAATCTTTAAGTAGTTCTTAATAAATCTATAGTAGAAGCCTATAAACCTAAGGAACGTCTAGATATCTCTAACGCTATCTAGTAGCAGCTATTAAGCAATAGCTTTAATGTAGTCTTACTCCATAGATACTCTATCTGTTAATACTATAAAGCTAAGGAAGCTAACCTCTTAGGTATAGAATTCACACTTCTCTCTGTTTAAGTAGAGTCCCTACTACTTAAGTCTCTCTATAATAGTGTATACATACTGCTTATACTCTGCTTTGTTACTACTATAGATAAGGATGTTATCTAAGTATATAATATAGATAATATCTATAAGTCCTGTAAGAGCCTAGTTAATATACAATTAGAATGTAGTAGGCGTATTAGTTAATCTAAATAGTATAACAGTATACTTAAAATACCTATATCTAGTGTAAAAGGCTGTTTTCTACTTATCTCCTTTACGTATCCTTATATAATAGTATATATATTTAATGTTAAGCTTTATGTATACTTTTACGCCTAACAGTTAGTTAAGGATCTTGCTAATTAGCAGTAGAGGGGTGTAGTTCTTATATGTTATCTTGTTTAGCGCTTAGTAGTTAACATAAAGTTATAGCTCTCCTCCTTTCTTTAGCATAAACAGGATAGGGGCCCTACCTAGGCTTATTAAAGGGTGAATCTACCCTTTTGCTTCTGCTTTCATAAGGTAGTTATAGAGAATCTTAAGCTCCCTTTTAGACAGTAGGTAGATTAGCCCCTATAGTACTATTGCTCTATCTTTAAGGATAATATAGTGCTTATAAGCTAAGTGTTTAGGCAGTTTATTTGCTTATTCCTTAGAGAATATCTTAGCTAGATTAATATATCTATCCTTCTAGTCTTCTCCCTTCTTCTTGTCTAGCTCTTTTACTCCTACTAGCACTATATACAGCTTGTAAGCAGTAGCAGCAATCTATAGGCACTAAAGCTGCTTTGTTGTTTCTACTATACTGAAATATCGCTTATAGAATAGGTATTGCCACGCTTATAATAGCTAATTAATAACTAGGTTAATGTCTTCTAGCTATAGTATGCCTACTATAAGTGTTAGCTTAGTTAGCTCTGTAATATGAAAGCAGTGTAGTTGCGTTTGTGTGACTCCTTAGTAGTCTGTAGCCTTTATGTAAAGGTAGCAGCTGCTAAGCGTTAGTATTAGCTTGTTATCTATATCTACTAGCTGTAGTAATAGGTATATTGTTAGTTAGTATAGGTAGTTATATAAAAGCCTAGAGCTAATAATATTCCCCTATAATCCTAAGTTAAGTAGCGCCCTTATAGCTAACTATTTACTGCTTAATTGCAGTTATAGGGGGATCTCTATATAGCACCCTTATTACGTTTATCCCCCTTAAACAGCAGTAATAGGGATACTGTTAGTATCTCTACCCCCCTTATAAAAGCGCTTAATGTACCCCTTCTTTCTATATCTATAGTAAGTAGTTTGTAGGCAGTAACCTGAAAAATAGCCTCTCCTGCTGTATGCATAGCACCTTGCTTGCTCTTTAGTTACTTGCAGGCAGCTCTTTTGCTAGTAACCCTCCTTACTGCAGTTAAAGCAGTAGTTATAGCTTAGGTTATTATCTCCTTTCTTCTTACTGCTAGGGGTTTAGTGTGTGTAGGGTTTAGGCGTTACAGCTATTATAGCAGTTATAGTAGCTTACATTACAGGGGCTGCTTAGTAGTTACTTATATTATAGAAGTTACTTATATATATATAGGTCTTTAGGGTTTAGTGCTTTAAGGTAAGTTCTTCTACCCCTTTAATTCTATAGGTAAGGGAAATAAGCTCTATTCTTATCTTTAGTAGGTATAGCTATAAGCTAATAGCTTTCTTAGTAGTAGGTTACAGCTTAGTTAGCAGAGATAAGATACACTATCCTTTAGTTTACATTAGGGCTAGTTCTAGCTCTATCTTAGTAGCTTTATATTTAGCTAGGAAGCTATCTATAGGCTAGTAAGCTCTTTAGAACATACTGTTAAGCTTAATTAATACAGCTATATCCCTGCTTGCTAGGTTAGAGACCTAATCCTTTAGGAAGGTTTTAAAGTTAGCCTATTAGTATACTTCCTTAGATTCTGTTAGGCTATAAGCAGCTTCTTAGGTATATCTTATCTATACTGTCTTAGCTTATCTGTTAAGATAGCTAGACATAAATATAACCTTATTCTGTTTATCTTAGAACTGCTATGTATAAAGCCTAAATTAAGTACTGCAGTTAAATAAGAATGTTATAAGGTCTTTATATATCTTCCTATTATAAGTTAGGGTAGGCATTATTAGTAGGCAGTATAGCTATATAGAATCTATACTAGCTATACTTAGTAAGTTATAGTTAGCAGTAAGGCTTATACCTTATCTCTACTGTAAGGTAGTTAGTCCCTAGGGTTCTTAAATTACCTTAACTAATTGTTATATAAGGGGCTCTATAGCGCTATAAGATCTATTATTATTACTTTTAAGCTCCTTAAGCTCTTTATAGTGTCTCTAAATGCATACCTCTCACTAGGCAATCTTAATTTACTCCTTAAGCTCTCTCTCTTCTTATTCTAGAGTAGCTAGTTACTTACTATAGCTATATATATAAGGTGTAGCATTATAGGTTCTGCTATATATTCCTTACCTATTAGGCTTAATGCTAGATTACCCCTAGGTCTAGGTTGCTTTAATAATTTCATTAGTATTTATATCTGTGAGGGATAAATTAGATATCTTGTTAGGGCTTCTGCTACTACTTTATTGCTATATGTTTACTTAGGTTAAGCTGTAGGTAAGGCGCTAGCTGCTGCAGCGCTAGTTTAAGGGGTTAATAGTATTTATAGGTATATTGCTTATTAGTCTAGTTATAAGGTAGGAAAGCTTTTAGACTGTTAATAGTTATATACACTAGAGTAATAGGCTAACAAGCTAGGGGTATAAAGGTAGGTCCTAGGTAGTAATCTTACTAAAAGCTGCCTCCTAAGCTATATATATACAAACTCCCTACTTATATAATGCTCCTAAGCCCTATTAGGGCTGCGTGGCCTGTGTAAGTAGGTCTCTTATGTAAGGAGTACAATTGTCTCCTAACATAGCGCCCCTTCTTTTCACACTATGTTAGGGAACTTAGGTAGTATGCTAAGCCTGTCTATAGACCATTCAGGCATAATGCCTAAAAGATCAACCAGTAATAGCACTTTATGCTATTAATGCACTACACATATACTTAATAAGGACCTCTACCCTTAGGTCTTTATATAGTACTCCTTCCTCATGCGACTTTATCCTAAAGTTGCTGACAGGGCATACATCAGTAACCGTACGTAAATTAGAGCCTTCTAGTATGTGTTAACCCTGAAGGCCCTAGGCGCCTGGCACCTGGCACCAGCCTGGCAATAGCAGCTAGGCTGTGCTAGGCCCTGCCTACGCACTTCAGTCCCTCTAAGCCTAATGTTAGCAGCTGGGGATCGAACCTACCCCTGCTACTAGCCTATAGACCCACAAAGTGCCATCACTATGTCAGGGAACTTAGGTGGTGTGCTAAGCCCGTCCATAGACCGTTCAGGTATATACCCAAAAGATCAACTAGTGATAGCACTTTGTGCCATCAATGCACCACACACACACTTAATAAGGACCTCGCCCTAGGTCCTTACATAGTACTCCTTCCTCATGCGACTTTGCCCCAAAGTCGCCAGGGCATGCGTCAGTAACCGTACGCAAATCAGAGCCTTCTAGTATGTGTTAACCCCAAAGGCCCTAGGCGCCTAGCACCTAGCACCAGCCCAGCAACAGCCAGGCTGTGCTAGGCCCTGCCTACACACTTCAGTCCCTCTGAGCCTAATGTCAACAGCCGGGGATCGAACCCTGCTGCTAGCCTATAGACCCACAAAGTGCTATCACTATGTCAGGGAACTTAGGTGGTGTGCTAAGCCCGTCCATAGACCATTCAGGCATAATGCCTAAAAGATCAACCAGTGATGGCACTTTGTGCCATCAATGCACCACACACATACTTAATAAGGACCTCTGCCCTTAGGTCCTTACACCAAGTCTCACGTCATCGGCCGGGAGTGGACCCGAGCCGGATCCCGGGCCTACCCTCGGTGCGGCGGCGCCAGATCTTCTCCGTTCTGACACCTGTTCTGACACCTGTTCTGGCACCCGTTCTTGCATCCGGGCCCCGTCATGGCACCCGGTCTGGCTCCTGTTCTGGCTCCTGTTCTGGCTCCTGTTCTGGCACCTGCTCTGACACCTGTTCTGACACCTGCTCTAGCAACCATTCTGGCACCCGTTCTGGCACCTATAGTCCTGACCTGGTTTTGTGTTTACCGCACCGCCAAGGGTCGGCATCTCCCATCGATAGCGGCTGAATGCAAGGCGGCGCACAAATTAGGGCGCGAGGAAGCGACTGCAGGTCTGATATCCGAGATCTAACCGGAGAGGGACGTTAAAGGCATTAAAGACGGTTCCGTCTGTACTGTGTAGCTGAGTAGGGATTCAAGTCCAGTGTTTGAGGCATCTATTTTAGACATCAGTTCTGGTCAGCTACTCTGGAAACCAATTCTGGACGCCTATTCTGGCCAGACAACTGTTCTGGAGATCTAGGTTTTAACGGCTAGCTTCCACTTTTGTTTAACGCACACCTGAGGGTGTCTTAGTAAAACAGCCAATTAAGTCCTTGTTAACTCAGGAAGTAATGGCAGCTATTAGCTTGTTTTGTTGGAATCGTCAGAAACTGCTAGCATCAGCATAGGGGATCTATTAGCTCACTTAAAAAAGGCAACTTACTAGTGCAGTAGATTCTATTAATTATAAAAAAATTAAGACAAAAGGCGTGCAGAATATGCCTTGAATAGCTATAGGCAATCACGGCTTCATAATTGTGAACTAGCAAAGATTTATCTACCTTAGTTATTCCTTATTGTTCTTTCTCTCCTAGGAACGCCGCTGGGATTCACTAGAAGTTAAGTGCTAAATAGCTATTACACAGTCTCTGTATTCCACTAGATTATAGCCATAGCAGTTGTCATTCTTAACTAATAGAGCTAGAAATAGCTATGATAGTATGATTGCTATTAACCCTCTTAATTTATCTCCTGTTAGCTCCTTAACCCTACAAACCCCTTCTAGAAGCTTCTATGCATGTTTAGTGCTAAGGAAGACCTAATAATCTATACAAAAGAGGCTAAGTAACTCTCTGCTTTTATTAGGATTGATAAGACAGTATTAAATTTGAAGTTAAGATTCCTTAACTAGTTAAGGCAAGCAGCCTAATTTAAGGTAGTTTAAAGGTTAATAGGGAAGACCCTTAGCTAGTAGCAAGCACTACACTGCAACGCTATTATTCCTTAATGTAAGTCTATTATATACAGTACTCTAGCGTTTACTCCTAGTAACCTAATTTAACATCCTAATACACTAGAGAATGCATCCTATGTTACGTTAGGGATACCTTTAACGTATAGCTAATGCAGCTAAGACATAGCTCCTGATAATACTAGCTCTATTTTGCTATTAGCTACTATTAAAGGCAGTCCTAAAGCATTTAATATATAGTAAGGTGCTAGAAGTATATTGCTGCTAAGAGGTTACTTACTAAGACTTATAGAATAGGCTAAAGAATTATATACTTAGGCTAATATTTGCAGCAGACAGCTAATAACTAGCAGGAGTTATATTAGATAATTAAAATAACATAAAAATATATTGCTATATAGTAATAATAAGTTACCTAGTGAAGCAGGACTGGAAGCCTAAGCTAAGACGTCTAATTTAGAAGCGCACTTTTCTAAGCAAAGCTGTTATTTAGGTAAGATTCCCTATACTGCAAGGAGTAGCAATAAGGCTGTTAGAGTCCTAATACTCTTTGCTTTTACCTATGTGTTAAGATAGCCTAAGACTGCGTTTAAGTTAGCTTCTTTTAACTGCTAAAGGCTGCTCTTATTAGAGTAAAATAAGTAGACTGTAATATAACTAACTTACTTATTATCTCTTAAATTCTCTAGTAGGAGCAGTAAGATACTATACCTATACCTAGTAACTAGTATAACTAGCTTCTTTCTAACAGTAAGCTATATGTTAAATGCGTTCTTAAGTAGCTGTCTTAAGGATATACTAGAGCTACTTTATATTATTACCCCTGCTTTGCTAGGGAAGAGTTTCTTAGCAAACTAATTGATAAGTAAGGGATAGGAAGCAGTGTCTTTTAGGTTATAGCTTGTTACATTTACAGTGCTTTAGTTAAGACTTTTAGCCTTATAATATAGATATACTATTTAAATATAGTAGAAGCGCTTAGTAGCTAAAGAAAAGTGTATATTTAAGCTTGCTACTGCAGATTGTTCCTTTAGGATGTTTAAACAGTCTAGTATAGATTTCCTATCTATAGAAAATTCTAGCTTAATAGGTAAGACTTGCCTATGTCCTTCTATAAGGGTCTAAGTTCTAGTCCTTAAGTCCCTGCAGCTGCTCTAGAGACGCACTATTATGCTAGGGCTTGTAATGTTTATTATCTTTATAACAGTAGGACTAGTACGCTTACCTATACTGCCTCTCTTACGCTTAAGGGATAGTATAGTAACTTATAGATCTATACAAACCTTCTTTCTAATTTCTTGCTTAGTAGGTAAAATGCTATCTACCTTAGCCTTAGCTATCTCTTAGACTAAAGTATATAGTAGTAACTTATCTATAATCTAATCTTAGGATAGAAGACTGTTAATATTGCTATTAACTGTAAAGTCTAGCTTGCTAACTATAGTGTGTAATAAGCTTTTATAGTAGCTACTATTGCTTTTAGTTACTAGCTAGCTAGTAGGTATGTTCTATACTACTTCTCTAGGATTACTAAAGATAAGGATAGCTACAGTACTGCTCTCTCCCTTTGCTAATGCTGCGTTATAGGTATCTTAGGTTTAAGAGACAAATCTTGTAATTATAGACATAAACTTTAATAGATCTTTGCTTAGGACAGAATAAAATGTATTAAAATTGTAGTTTAGACAATTATATAAGTCTTATAGCTTTCTCTATGTCAGTTTACTAAGTTATCGCTATAATAAGAGCCTCTACCTGCTACGCTACGTCTGTAGCCTTATATATCTTTGTTAGCTAATAACATTAGCTTGCTGAGATAGGTTGTAATAAAGGAGGAAAAGGGTAAATACCTAATAGCAAAGTTGCTTAACTTTAATAGTTTTTTTTTAGCCTTAGCAATGTCCTGTCCTTAGATAATGTTAATAGAAGAATGAACAGACAGTTAACCTAGGTGTGAATTGTAGCTAATAGTCTAAACATCTAATGCAGCACTAGATCCTTGCTAGGAGCACCCTAAGGCCTCTCTCTGTCTCTGCTATTAATGTAGTCTTACCTGCTTTACGTTTCTTATAATAGCTGCTACTATTAGTACCCTTCTGTTAATATCCTTCTGCCTCTATATAACAATAGTTTCCCCTTTGCTAACGCCTGTATCTACTTTACTATTAGAGTTCTTTTAACTAGATGTTGATCTCCTTTAGATCTAAGCTGCTTTAGCAAAGCTGCTTAAACAGACTCCTGCATACATATATTTCTGCCTATACAGCTATTCTTATGCACTCTTCTGCCTATGTACCCTTCTGCCTACACACCCTTCTGCCTACGCACCCTTCTGCCTATATACCCTCCTGCCTGCGCACTCTTCTGCCTACATACTCTTCTGCCTACACACTCTTCTGCCTACACACTCTTCTGCCTATGCAACCATTCTTATGCATATTTCTGCATGCGCAGCTATTCCTATATACCTCTTAGCATACGCAGCTAGTCTTATAATAAGCAATATATATAAAGATTTGCTGACGCACCCTTTAGTATATGCAGGCATTCTATAACTAATTGTAACAGAGGTCTGCTAACGCAGACCTCTACGTTACAGCTGTCCTACTAGTTTATTATACCCTAGCTAAGCTATAGGACCTCTTATGTTAATCTTGCTTATTATCTACATTTACCCTAACTTTAGGTAACCTATATATAGGATACACCTCTATGTTTTATTCTTAATTACTGTACTCTATTCTAACCTAATAGGTCTGTTCTTATACTGAATTACCTACTAGTCTTAGTAGCCTTGCCTGCCCTCACTATAGTATATCCTTCTAGCAGTTAATATTAAAACATGCAGATCTAGGCTATGTCTAAGGTAGAAGGACCTGTTACGCTTAGGGTTTCTAGCCAGTAGCCTGGAGCACTGTGGTTGCGACTAGAAGGCAGTAGAGGAGCAATGCTCTTAACTTATATCTAGGAGTACTTAGATTGCAAATCCAGAAAGCAAGGTCTCTAAGGTTCTATGTCTTAGATTACAGTAAACTTAGAGATTTATATTTAGAATCTCTTACTTCCCCCTTCGCTTTGCTGTGCTATTCCCTTCTCTTACAGCTTTAAAGCGCAGTTTATACTAAATCTAAAAATAGAGCTGTCAGTATTAGGCCCTTAGCAACAATTAGCTAGAAGGGAAGATAAAAATAACTAACTTGTCCCACTTATTACTGTAATAAATAGTGGAATGTAGCTCTAGAGCCTTCTATCTGTCCTTTCTGGATGTATTAATGGTGATATGTGAGGTGCTTGCTTAGTGCTTAGTGCTTATCTAGCCCACAAGACTCTAACACTCCAGCCCTTTTGCTAACCTTTTACTTGTGGCCTTGGTGTGGTGACAAGCGCCTAGGCTGCACTCTGAGTGACTACCTAGTACCTGAAAACTGATGTTAGAGAAGAAAGAAATCGCACAGTACTAGGGCCAGCAATTTAATGGGGGATTGGATCTAGAAGAACGAGGTCCCTTCTCTGCTCTTCTATTCACAAGCTACATTAAAGACCCCCCTTGTGACTTATAGAAGAAAGACAATACTCTAAGTCAGCAAAGCTTAATGTGGATAACACACACTTTACTGCCCTGTCAGCTAGAACCTTCTAAGTGGGTATAAGTACCATGATTACTAGACAAGTGTCTGCTCTAAAGGTGATGTATCCCCTACCGCTGATGGCGCCTATCTACCAAGCTTTAAGTGCGCTATCCAATAAATGATGCATGACCTGGATGCAACCGTATGAGACTGCACCTAGCACTGTCATTAACTTGATTACTGCTGGGAACGGGAGAGACAATCAAGCCCAAACTCACAGCCATCACGGCATCTACATACGGATATGGTCCCCTCCGCATGGCCATAAGCCAAACAAGGAGCTTAGTCATTGCGAGACCGGGCCACCGTCCATCGATTAGTTAGGTAATCATTATGCACCAGTTCAATGAGACAGCCATTACCACTGAAGAAATTAAAGGTGGGAAAGTATTAGGGGATCATAACTATAATGCGTCTATCCATGCCCTTGGGAGTAATAATCTAGACTTACCCCTTGGTTAAGCCTCCTTTGACTGTGATTCTACTTCATCTAGCCTTCTTTGATTGCCTTTGCATAGCTTAGTCTAACTTCCTGAAGGTCTGTGAATGTTGCCTGAATGCATCCAGTGTTGGAAACCTAGGTCATCCTGGCATTAAGGATTGTAGCACTGAATAAAATTGACACGCTGTACTGCACGCTCTCTTTCTACTAGATACTAGTCGTTAAAGCGGTTATCTATACCTGTTAGCTAGTAGTACTTAAATATTAGAGCTATATTGCTAAGCAATATAGCAACCCTTATTTCCTAGTGTAGCTACGTATATTTGCTAAAGTAGTATATTTACTAGTACTTACTCCTTTACCTATAGCCCTTTTAGCAAATGCTTTACTCCTAACTAATAATGCCTTGTTAGTATCCCTTCCCTTAGGTAGAAACTAGCTGCTTTGCTTTACTATATCTCTCTATTAGCTCTATGTAAATAAAGCTTTCTTGCTAACTAGTAGCATAACTCCCTTTAGACTTATTAATATATTAATCCTTAGAAGTATAGGCAATATTTAACTTAATTATAAGTAATAAGTGTTGGAAAAGTCATAGGTTATTTTAGTTAAAGTCGTCACGATAAGAGGGATCACTGCAAATCTCGTGATAATCTCTTAGTGTTATGACTAGGCTTAACGAAAGAAGGAAATAACTAGTAGGGGTGTGTGGCAGGCGCAGGCTAAGTAGGCAGGTAGGCTGCCTACTGAAGTAGGGTAGCTTACCTAAGTAGATATAACTACTTAGCCTAGGCTACCGTTAACCCTAATCTACCCTATTAACTCTAATTAGTCTAGCTAACAAACTAACACTAGATACACTCTCTTTTTATAGTAAGAGGCTAGGTTTGTTAGCTTAGCCTGAATTGTTTAAATCTATAATAAAAGAAAAAGTATAATACTTTTGTAGGTCTGTAACAGGCTATATAACTCCTAGCTTCCTCTAATTCCCCTGTTTCCTCTATAAATACTGTATCTCTAGGCTGTATAGTTACTAGTAAGGGATAGGGCAGGCTAACTATATTATAATTGTAGGTGTTTCTCCTTAGCTAAAGCTTTAGAGGCGTATACACTTATTTAATAATTTTCTACTACTCTTCTATCCCCTCTATTAACCCTATACTCCTTTATAATGTTTATCCCTTATCCTCCTACCCTTAGGCCTTATATACTTAATTATAGCTTTAAGCCTAGTTAACCTATCCTTCTATATAAATAGTAAGGGTATTCTTATTAATTAGCTTCTTAAGGGCAGCATTTAGGTTTGCCTTTATTATTATATTAGCTAGGTTATCTTTACTGTTAATCTATTAAATCTTAGTAAGCTTGCAGTATTTATATAATTGTTATAATACTATTATATTAATTATAAGGCATTTTTCCTAGGTAGTCCTAAGCTTAATAAGGCACTTATATAGTAAGTATAAATTAGTGTAGACTACAGTAGTAGGAGGAGGTATTCCTAGCTTGTTTATAACTATTATAATAGTAGTAGAGATAGCAATAGCTATATTTACACTAGAGACTATTCTATAGACTTCTAAAGCAAGCATACTTTAGGTAACTCTTTTTAACTTTATAGAACTATAGTGAATAACGTTTCTAGTAATAGTAAAGTTATCTTAGGCCTTACTAAGAGTCTTATTAGCTAGCAGGATAATAAACCTAATTTAAGATAATAGGTCTGCGTTGTTTGTAAAGGACCTATTAATAAAGATAAAGACTTTTAGCCTAGCTAGGTTAAGCAGTATATATTAAAGGCTGCAGTCTAGTAAATCTATCTACTACTTAAGGCGCTTGTTTAAGGCCTTAATATCCTTCTAGGTAGGTTGTTAGTGTTAAGCAGCTGTAGAGAGGTTAAAGGCAGCTTCTAGTTAGCATATAGAGGAGATATACGCGCTACGTGTGCGTTGCTAGACGTATTTAGCAGTAGCTAAATTAGAGGCTGTATCCATAAGTTTAATCTTAGTACCCTAGCCCTTTTGCCTAAGGGTGATAATACTGCTGTTATTAATAGTGACAACACTGCTGTTAAACATTAAAGGGTTAGAGGTAGAGAGGTACTCCTTTAGCTTAGCAAGAAGACTAGCCTTAGCAAGCTCCTTCTCCTCTATCTCGTTAAAGGTAGCGTCACTAAGGGTAATAGTATTATTAGTCTATATACTAACAAGGCTAAAGTTTTCATTAGCTGCAGAGGTTAGCAGCAGGCATAGGTTATATGTAGTAGTTACTATCCTAAGCTTTACCTTATAGTAATCACTATAGGTAACCTACTAATAGGTACTAGCTTCTGTAATCCTGTATAAGGGTCTTATAACCTCTATAATTATTCTAAGGGGGTATTAGTCTTAGATCTAAATAGGTAGGTATATAAGGATAGTTTAATTTAACTTAGAGGCTAATTATATATATACCTATATAATATCTTAAAGGATTAGGATAAAGCCCTTATAGCTAAGGAGGGAGGGTATAATAGCAATAATTAGACATTAGCTTAATCTCTAAATAGTTAGAGACTGCATTAAGATAGCTATCTTACTATTATTAGCATATCCCTAAATAACTAACTAGGATTTCTTAAAAAGTATATTAGTTATCTTGTTTTTAATTTTATTAATTATCTATAACTTAAAGATATAGATACCCTAGTGTTTTTCCTTATTATAAGGGATAAAGGTAACTACCCCTTAATTAATTAGGGTAGTTACCTCTTTTATAGTAGAGGACTTAAAAGGGGTGCTAGCCTCTATAATAATACCCTTAGCGTAGAGCTTCTTAGCAAGCAGCTAATTAGAGGCTTCTCTTTCTAAGAGATAGATAGTGTTATCTCTACCTAAGAGGTTGCTAGATACTAGTGCTAAGAGGCTACTAGATACTAAAGGGCTGCTAGATACTGAGATCTGCTAAGGGATCTTAATAACTACTATAGATCTAGCAATCCCTTAGAGATCTTTATCTATAGTAAGGATAGCCTCTCTAGGGTTATTATTATTAATAGGTTTGTGATAAAAGGGCTTAACGCTAGTTAATCAGAAAGTGTAGGGGCTATTAATGTCTATAATGCAGTCCTTACCCTTTACATTAAGAAGACAAAAAGGTCTAGTCTATCCCTTATGCTCTTACTATATGTAAACCTCTAATCTAATAGTAATTTTCTTAAGGTTAATAGTATCTAGTCTGTTATAGGTATTAAGGGTGTTATTTACTTATTGCTTAGTGTGAATATAGGTAACAGCAGCAATAGCCTTATAGATAGCCTTAGTATATTAAATAATGTTAGGGGATAGAGGAGAGTTATTAGTTATATGCAGGTAGGCGCTAAAGACAAGGAGCGTAGGGATAAGGCTATTAGGGCTAGCAGTGTTATTAACTAACTTAATAGCGCTCTAGAGGGCTAATTTGTGAGGGAGGTTAGGGTACTTATTATAGATAATCTTGTATATACAGCGCAGGGCAGTATAGTATCTCTTAACCTTCCTAATGCTATAATACGCCTTAATAGGGATAATCTTAATATAAATAGATATTACCTTAGCTTTAGCCTTAAACTTAGTAGCAGTAAAGTTCCTGCTAGTATCTACTATAATCTAGTTAAGTAAACCCTAGTATACATTAATCTAACAGATACATAAAGCTTCCTATATAGCCTTAGCTGTTATATCCTTTAAGAACCTTACTGCATTAAAGGCAGTAGCAGAATTAATAACATAAAGGGCTAGGCAGTTACTATTAAGATATATAACATTAATAAGGACCTTATAGTTAAAGGATATATCTTTACTTCCCTTAATCGCAAAGTAGAAGCAGTAAGGGCTTTAACTATACAGCTAACAGTAGCAGTAGAACTTAGTTAATCTCTAAATAGCGTTAATATAGATATCTTAGCTAGCTTTATAAAGGAGCTTGTAAAGTTAATAGACTAAAGGGTGCCTAAATTAACAGTAAAGGCAGTAGAGTTTAATATTAGTTATATAGTTCCTAGCAGCTATAGTCTCTTTAGGCTTAAGAAGGAGCTATACGTAACCCTACTTTTGCACTACAGGTATAGAGATATCTCCCTTGCAGAGGACATTAGAGAGGTTCCTAAATTTAATCCTAAGGCAGTTAAGATTATAGAGGTAAAGGAGAAAAGGGGTATTAGCGCAGACTATATAAAACTCTATAGGACTAAGGGGGGTAAGGGTAGTAATAATACCCTCTATTAGGACAAGCAGGTTATTGCTAAATTAAACGCTAACCCTGTTAGCAGTAGTATTAATCTTAGCAGTTTTCTAGATACATTAGAGGGTAAGGACTTAGGGGTAACTAGCTGTTAAATAACTAGCTACGCTAGTATTAGGGATAATACCTTAGAAAACATTATAGGAGTATTAATTAAGGTAAAAGGTTAAAGGGGGAGTTATTAATAGCTTTAGGTTAGTTAAATCGATTAGGGAAGGTAGGGATAAAGATGTCTGCAACTTTTATATATACTAGTTAACATTAGGGTTAGCCTTAGTTAGGTAATAAGAAAAAGATTAATTAGCTAACTGCGCAGCAATTACCTCACTATTAAGTTTAGCCTTGCTAAAATAGATTAAACTTATGTAAAAGACTTAATTAACAGGACTTTTGTTAATTACAAGATCTTAAATAATCTCCTTATCACTCTCGCAGGGGTTACTCCCTTTAAATTCAGTTAGGAAGGCGCTATAGGTTAGTTAGTTAATTCTCCCCTTCTGCTTATTAGCCCTATATTTATTAAAGGCCTAGCTTCTTTCCTTATATATATGCTTTATTAAATAATAACCTTACTTATAGTATATATAACACTTCTTATTAGTAGGTATAGGGTAGCTAGCTAGCTAGCTGCTACCCTTAGCGCTATACTAGTTCTCCTTACTATTACTACAGTAAGTATAGTTAGTGAAGTGTTACGTAGGGTAAGGGTTGCAATAATTATAGCTGTAATAAGGCTTATAAAAGAAGTGCTGTAAAGCCTTAGCCTTATTCTCTTTAGCTGCAATAGCTGCCTAAAGGTTACTGCATAAACCTTCTAAGGTATATAAGGGCTTATAAAGGCAGAGCTTAGTCTTAGGGATGCTATAGCAGGTAGCAATTAATTAATACCTTATAAACCTATTACCTTAATACTCCTCTAGGAGGGCTCTTTAGATAAGGTTAAACTTAGAGATTAGTAGCTTAAGAACCTTATACTTAGTCTTACCCTTACCTACCTTAGAGGTCTATATCTATTAGAAGGTAATAGTCTACTACTTGTTAAGGTAGTCTTAGATAGTTTCTTTAGTCTTAAAGTAACTTTGCATAGCAGTAATAAGGGTAGTAAGAGTGTAAGCTACCTTACTGCAAAGACGTTAATAATAGAAGTTAGATGCCTTACCCTTAAGTATAGTAGGGAAGGTAATAGCGTAGTGCCTCTTATCCTCTTTAATCCTAACGTTCTCATAATTCTCGCGAAAAGTAGCTAGCTTAACGTTAAGGACGTCATACTTCTTGCTAGTATATTTTAGATCTAAGTTAGAATATAGCTTAGTGAGATTACCTAGCTGCTTTATAGAGGGTTAATTAGACAAAGGGAAAGGGGGATAACTACCTTAATTAGGTCTATAAGAGTATCTATCTCTTACAGGGGGGTAACTACCTTAGTTAGGTATATAAGGGTAACCTCCTTAATTTACTATATAAGGGTAACTACCCTAGCTTATCTAAGGGTACTGCTGCTGCAGGGTGCTCTAGCGTTATTAAGTGCCTGCTAAGTGACTAGGTAGGTAGTTTCTATTAAGGTTAACAGGAGGCTGTTATTAATAATAATCAACAGTAGGAGTAGGTTATAGGGAAGGTCTAGACACCTAGAGGCTTAGGTAATAAACTGCAGGATTACTTAAGAAGAGGGGAGGGGTAATCTACTAAAGCAGTAGCGCTAGGGAAGGAGAAGGGACCTAGTAATAGTTACCTAGAAGTTACTCCTACTTATACTAAGGTTAAGCTAGTATCTTTAGCGTAGATTAAACAACCTTATTAGGACCCTATTATTATAAGTTACCTTAGTAAACTAATAGGCTTATAATTGCTAGGCTAGCAGTTACAACCTTTAGCTTTACTAGGGTTAGCAGCTATTAAAGTTAAGACTACTCCTTAAGCCTAGTAAGGTTAGCTAGTAAGGGTAGCCTTATAATCTTATTAATAAACTTCTAGGTAATGCAATAACCTATAAAGGTAGTATTATACTTATAAAAGGCATTAAACTCTTCTTTAGTCTAATACTAAAAGGAGGGTTAAAAAAGGACTTCTTTAAGGGCCTTAGCCTTTAGGATATCCCTACCTATATAGATAAGGACCCTAGCAGTATAAAGGTATTATTAAAGGTAGTTAAGAGTAAAGTTACTTATAAGAGAGAAAGTGTCTTAGGTCTATCTATTAAACTCTTAGATAAAGTTATACTAGAGACATTACCCTTAAGTACCCTTAATCTCCTACTTAGTAATAACTTAAAGGATAAAGGTAGTAACTCTTACTAGCATAGCCTTACCTAGCAAGAAGTTAGGGGTATCCCACAGCTTAGGGGTAATATAGCAAAGAAAGGTTAAAGGTATTTTAATAGTCCTGTTCTTGCTAACAGGAAAATAACTGCTTAAGACATAGGTTTAGCTACCTTAAGAGCCCTATTAAGAGCCCTAGTTAGAGCCTTAGTTAGAGCCTACCTCCTTGCAGTTAGAAGGCCTAGCTTCTGCTATAATAGGAGCTACGTAAATTAATAATAGGTTTTAAAGGGAGAAAATAGTAAAAGAGAGGTTATTTAGAGGATAGTTTAGGTAAACTAAAAATAGTGTAGGTAAACTAAGCAGTGTAGGTAAACTAAATAGTATAGGTAAAAATTTTATTTAGTTAAAGTAAACTGTAAAGTAAAAGAAGGAGGAAAATTCTAATAAAGAGAAAAGTAGAAGAAGGGTAAAGGTTAATTCTAGTAATAAGAAGTAGGTTAGGTAATCTTAAGGGTGCCTCCTATGTAACAGCAGGGGGTAAGAAGAGAGAAAAATAAGGTTATTGCAGTAGTTTAACTGTTAATAAAGAGGTTAAGAGTTAAAGTTAAAGTTAGATAAGGGTATTGCTAATAAAAAGGGGGCCTTATAAGGGGTAGTTAAACTATACCCTTAGATTTAAGCCTTTAAGTTAATAACAATAGTGTAATAGACATATTATTTACTAGGGGGAATTAAAGTCCTATACTAGTTCTCTCTAGTTAGCACTAACAGGGGGGATTAAAGCCTACTTACTATTATCTCTTCTAGTAATAATTCCTTATTAATCTATAAATAACCTAGTAAGGTTAAACACTAATTAGTGTTAGAAAAGTTATAGGTTATTTTAGTTAAAGTTATTATAATAAGAGGGATTACTGCAAATCTTATAATAATCTCTTAGTGTTATGACTAGGCTTAACAAAAGAAGGAAATAACTAGCAGGGGCATGCGGCAGGCGCAGGCTAAGTAGGCAGGTAGGCTGCCTACTGAAGTGGGGCAGCTCACCTAAGTGGATACAACTACTTGGCCTAGGCCACCGTTAACCCCGATCCACCCTATTAACTCCGATCGGTCCGGCTAACAAACCAACAATAAGAGTAGTACTTAACTAAGGAACTAGATCTGCTATACTAGTCTGTTATCTAATCTCTATATAGCAGCAAAGCCTCTCTATACAGTTAAAGAACCTATATATAGCTTAACGCAAATCAGCAAAGTCCTTTATTACACTAAGTCTAACATACTTATAGGCTATCTCAGCAGGTATTTCTAGCGTAGAGGCCTTATTAATCCTCCTATAATAGCTCTTTTGAAGCCTTAGCTAAGTTAATGCTATATAGTCTTAACGAAATCAGCTGTTTTGCCTAGGTATGCTTAGAGAGGCATCAGCAGGCTAAGTAGAATCCCTTACTGTAGCCTTATTAGTCATATTGCTGCGTTGCAAGGTACTACTCACCTTTATAGGTACTGAGATAGATTACGTTGTCGTCAATTCATTTCTTAGTTAGCTAGTAACTAACCGCCGTCAAAGACACCATATTCTGCTCAACCATCCTAGGGTATCGTCATCTCGCCTTTCGAAAGGGCTCAAGAAATACGGCTGGTGAAATCGGACCATCAATCGTGGGGTGCCTAGTTTCATACTGCTAATCCTGACAGACTAGCATTCATTCATGGTGAAGATGTGGGCGCGTATGGTAGACTGTGCGCTTTCAAGGGTTTGGCCTTACGGTTGACTAAGGCAAAAGTATGCTAGATCGGCGTATGTAATTCTTGGGCGACGCTGTATTAAGGGGTGTCTCGGCGCCCCGAACAAACCACGTGACGGAATAAAATGGAGGCATTGGACGGAGGGCCACAGAGGACCGGAGAGCATGCGAGGATGACCCAGCGAGTAAGGAGTGGGGTAGCACTGTGACGGAATGGAACAAGGTAACTGCGGGAGGGAAAGATGAGTTGATACCAGACGGAGGGCAGCGCAGGAGGCACGACGTGCGGTTGGTCAGGCCGTCGACGGGTGGAGCCGGGCGGGGGACCAGGGGTCCCGCACGGGAGTGCAGTGAGGCGGACGGCTCAACATGGGCGTATGGGTGTAGACGAAAACTGAATGAAAGAGGGACGACGGCTAAAGAAGTATTCAGAGAGCGATGGGGACGCTTTTCTTCGATTGAATTCCTAAGTAGAAACAAAGTTATTTCAGTTTTCTGGTTACCCGCCAGAACACCGGTCGACGGGGCTGGGGACGCAATAAATCCACACCAGCTGCCAACTTATGTTTAACGGCATATCCCATATCATAGCTTTCAGCAAGGAAACAGTGCCAGTGTCGGAGTGTAAGGCGATGATGTGGGAAGACAAGATGGACTGGCAGCAGGACGCCTCAGACGATAGAAAGATTCGTGAGGCCACGAATGATGAGATTCTGATCGACGACCCCATGGATATTGACTCGGAGAATGACCTGAAGACGAATGAAGGGTATGAAAGAAGCACGATGGTGCAAGGGAGAAGCGCGCCTGAGCACATGATGCAGATCGTTGCGGTCCTTAGGTTTGGAGTCTTTGAGCTTGAAATCCATATAGTGAATTAGGATACTTCAAGTTTAACGGCCCATTAAGCTATGCAGTATTGCTCAACCTTATCTCAAAGCTAAATGTTAGATTTAGAACAAGGACACACTGGAGGGAAAATGCATGTCTAGGAGAACAGCTACAAAAATGGGTACGAACGGGAACCAAAGTTGTAAGGAAATGAACGACTATAGGTTTAGACCAGGTATCAGATCAATGTAGCATGGTAGTAATACAAGACCTGACATTGATCAAATGCGATCCCTTCCAAACCCTCAGCCCTGATCAAACCGTGCCGGGACAACCTAGCGGCCCACCAGTACCCCACCGGTGCCGTTGTTCCCGTGCTAACTGACAGAATCCTTGCATGCTTCTATGCGAGTCATGGACATAACCCATCCAAAATGATCTGCCTGTGCTTAAACAGGCCAGCCTGTCATTTGCACCTGGCCCTAGCTCTGTAAGACTTATTAGGATAGCGTTAGCCCCACAAGCCTGTGGTGATTCCATCCACACAAATAAGACACTCTTTTCTGCTCACTCATATATGCATATTCCGCTGGCCACCCTGACAAACCGTCACTAACTCACAAGATCCGGAAAGTACTCAGATGTACTGTAATTGTCCAGTAAACTCTCAACACCGAAGTTTCCCTTCCTGGTGGAAATGCACAAGGAGATCATAAGCAAGTGAGTAGGTAACCCACATCAGGCTGGCTGTCTTCGGCGCGTGGTCTATACGGTTGTGGAATAATTCCTGATGATGACGATCCTAGTTATTCTATTCTACCTCTGTTAGTTAGAACAAATGTTAAAGACCTATCTATATGTTGTGTAATACAGGCAGATGTTAGCAGTAGATTGTTCATAAGGGGTTGCTAAAGAAGGGCTGGAGGTTAGGGTAAGCAACTACGCATTTAGCCTGTTGTCTGTAGCAGACAGCTTATAGTAGACTCAAGTGTTATTACGCTATCAAAGTTATCAGAAAGTAGATTGTTACACTATAATAGTAAGTCTCTCAATAAAGCAGAAGCAGAGGTTAAAGTAAACACTTATAACTTAAAATAACACATCTCAAGGCAAAGTTTCTTCTTAGGCAGCGCTGCCTGTGCCGCCAGAATTAGTAGCAAGTGCGCAAGAGCTTCTATACTCTCCTGTCTATTTTCTTGGCCTGGCAGGCGTCGAGCAGCAAGACATCGTCGCTGAAAGTGGTCAAGTCCACAAGAGTTTCAAGCGTCTGCTCAGCGCTAGTCAGTCGTTGATGTGGTTCGGGTAGGTCATGTTGTATACCTGTGTATGAATCGGCCTTGACAGTAATAGCAATTTTGGAGGCTTAGTGAATAGGGCAGGTGAACCATACGGGTGCCGGCGCCATGAGATGCTGCGATGGCTGCTTGTGGCGACAGTAGGAGGCAATAGGGTTGAAAGACGGATGTTCCATCACCATCTTGCAGCCTCAGGTAAAAGACCCACAATGCTAGGCCAGGAAATAACTTAACAATGTGGGTCTTTTTGTACCCAGTGGTTTGGCCAATTATGTTGTGGTCCCTCGCTAATGAGCAAAATATTACTCGTGTTAGACCCCAGATTGCACCGCGAGAAGCAAGCAGAACAGACGTCCAAAACAGATGTCCAGAATCAATGGCCAGAATGGCATAGCTGGTGATAGTGATCAGAACTCGATGCGAGCGAACCGAGCGAACCTTAAGCAGAACATAAATGCCATTAAGGTCTGAAGCAGTTTACCGTACATACATACAATCAAACACTACTTGTGATGCGACGCCGTCGAGAACATTGAGGAGCCCGGATAACAAACAGTCTCCTATGTCTTCGATGGTCTCCGTGAATATTCCGATATGGAGTTGTCTGATCAAAGAAATCGATTGGACACTTCGTGTATTTCTGCCTCGGGATCGCGTGCCAGGGTGGTGTCAAGGGTATCGCGGGTCATGGCAAAACCATGCCCCCTTGTATTGTGGCGACGCGCCGCTCGCATAGGAAGCTTTCCTCTTCTTCACGTTACGTCTTGTATCTAGATCTGACCATACGGGTCATCATGATTCATCTATCACCTCTGAACCTGCTCCCGCGAGCTGAGACTCTCAAAATTTCTTTGTGAATTGATTAGCGGATATTATACATGGTACGGAAGGGCAGTATCCGTAGACTTAGCAACTATCTGATACCATCGTGGTCCTGCTACTCTCCCAGACCTTTGACTCCCTCTCTTGAAACGTCAGCTCAAGGCCCCCTTTGATGACTCCTATCTCCCCGTCTTTTGGGATAATAACCGCACCATCCGGGGTAACCTCTGCCAACCTAATAGACTCAGGATCGAGCCAGTCATGCGGCAGAGGTAGATGCTCTCGAACAATTCCCTCATTGGACAAAGTACATAGCCACCCGTTCTGATCGAGGAACACAAGACTACCGAAAGTACCCCTTGGATCGTGAGCTGTGCCAAGGAACTGACCCAGACGATCGAGCAATGGTTCTTGGTAACGAAATACTTGAAGGGCGTCTGATTGATCCAAGATACAAGAACGCACGTTGCTCATGGCGATGCGAAGCAACCCTGACTGGCCTGGGTCGTTGGAGTGCGAAACACTGATGAAGATGTGTGAAAGATCAGTTGATAGGTGTAATTTGTTGACACGGAAGTTAGGCTCAGTTCGTGGCTCAACATCGAGATCGGCTGATGACTTTGCTATTGGTGTTTCTGAACAGCAAAATTTCAAGGCTGTAATATGCCCCAGGCCGTTCCAGTCCAGAACTAGCAGTCGTGTTGGACAAAATCCAAGCAGGTAACTGCCATCAAAAGGGTGATTGATCCAGTAGCTGGATACGTTTGTTTCGACTCGAAATTTGAGCTCGCGATCTTCTTTAAAAGACCAAACGTATAATTCTCTTTGCGATACCACCAAAAGTGAGCTGTCGTCCGGCTTGAACAACAGCTGGGTCGTGCCGATATCTTTGAGTTGTAAGGATGCAACTTCAACGAAGGTCCCGTCCTCGATTAAGAAGACACTCAGAATGTTCGTTGCATCCGTGATAGCCAAGTAGTTCTCGGAATGTCCCCATGCTATGTTTGTGACGGTAATAAAGCCAGGTGATGAGCGAGATGCGATTGTTTGGAGTGAACTGCTCATGACTTGCAGTCGTCCCCGCGCATATGCAACGCAAAATGCGGGGTTCTCAGGTCTCATAGATAGAAGCTCAATATGATATCGTCGTTCCTGATGGCCGACCTCCATCACACGTGACTCTTTGTGGAGGGCTAGAGCGATCCTCTCAGCTGCGTCAAGCGTCTGCAGATTCAACTCCATGGGGGTCCAGACGTCGCATCGACCAAAATGAAGCTCGTAAATATTGCGACCTTCGGGACAAATGGCAATGTCAATTAGTATACCATCGCCGGAAGCCCTTGAAGCCAGCAATATACCTCTGGCTCCTCTGACTTTCAGGTTCCCCTGACCATCGCTGGTAACAAAGAACGGCCGGTTTGGACATCCTCTTATGTCCATAATGCCGAACTCCGTCAGTTGGCAGATGGTCTGGTGATTCGGGTCCCAGGTCCAGACCGAGCCATTGCACCGGAGGAATAAAACCAGACTGCAACTGGACAACCATTGGATCTTGGTTACCGGAGACATAGAAACGCCGTGTGTGTTTTCCAAGGGTGCAGATCTTTGCCGACGCAAGCAGCCACGACTTGTCGGAATTCGCCACGATGTGATTGGAAGGTTCTGATACGAGACGGCGATCATGGATCCATCGGAGTTGAATGAGACGCACTCGGGCAGCTCTAAAACCGCATCGATCGAGTTCGGCATCGCCACTGAGTCCCATACTGCGACCGCCGTGTCCATTGACGCTGCTAAGGCCGGTATTGAGAATTCCCATATGTCGCCATCTTCAGCGCAGACCAGAATTGCGAGGTCGTTGCTGCGAAAGGCCATATCCAGTGGACGAAGTGTCGCTGGGACTGCAAAGACCCACGGTGGGCGGTTACTGTCAACGTGCCACACTTTGACAGCTCGGTTTCCGTATGTTGCCAGCATGGTGCCTGATATACTGAAGCGCATCATACGAATGCTTTCCCCATGCTTGATTGTTCTTTGGCGGATGTATCCAAGGGTTGATATCAAAAAGACCTCATCAGTCGAACCTGACGAAACTGCGATATATCGAGGACTGCATACGACAGTGTCAGGGTCTTGCGAGATCGTGAGGCGTGCAACAATGTCGTTCCAGTATATGTTTGAGATTCCTTGCACCAAGATAGGGAATGAATGGTGTTTTCGTCTCATCTGAGCCCGCAGCAAAGAAGACTGAGGGCAGAATGACGGGACAACGCTAAATAGCATTCTGGGATGTCTCGTGAGCTGACCGCCAAATCTTCCCAGCAGCTGTATGAGTTCGATTGCCCAGGATCCTAGGATATCATCAAGCCCAGACTTCTTTGCTTGCCCAACTAAGTTCGTCTGAAGGCGCAACAAAGCGTCTGCTGCGGCTGCCATGAGATTCACCTTCCCTAATTCCGAGAGCAGAAAGATCCAAGCAGGAATACCAGGTCCTGTCATGAACTCCTCGAGGAGTGACAGGACCTCATCATCAAATGCTTGATTAGCTGGATCCATCAAGCGAAGATGATGGTGCCACGAGGTGACCGCGTAGACACCCAGACGGCTGAGCCTGGAAGACGTGGAGAGGCCCTTTGCTTCCGTGTCTGTTCCAAGGATCTCCCGAATACAGACTATCAAGAGCTTTGTATGAGAATGATGAAAGGGGGCACAGAGATTTGGATCGTCCGATGTCAACAGAAACTGCCGCAACGAACGATGACTTAGCCTTAACTTGGAGCATTCGTCAATCGTAACCAAATGGCCCAAGATCTTCCTGATATCTCGTAGTTCAACGCGTTTCGCCGTGGAGACTGCAATAGCCTGAACAAGTTGCTCGACTTCCAGCGGATCTTTCGCATAGGTGATCCATGTTAGAGCCTGGCGCGCAACATAACTCTGCTCCGAGGACCACATGGAGGCCTCGTGAGTGACGAGGGCCTTCCACTGGATTGTGAACTCTGCCTGAGCTGCATCCAGTGCTACGCCTAGTGAAAAACTCTCATTCTGACGAAAGAAATGGTCGACGAGCAAGCGGGCCCCTAAAAAATTTCCGTCTGCCGTTTCGATAACGTGAGGTGCATGGGGGTTCGAGCGGCCAAGCTTGGCTTCAACAAACTTTACAACTGCATTTCGTTTCTCCGCGAGTGTTTCCATGTCGACTTGGGTAGTTTTTTCGTCGAGTAGATGCGTTAGCGCTCGAGTGCGACGGCTCAATATGACCACCTTGATTGGCGTTCTGGACAGAGCTTCGTCGGCGAGGCCACTGATTAATGCTTCTGGATCGTCGCAAATATCCAATCCATCTATGATCCAGTAAACTGGTCGCTCAAAGACATCGTCAAGATTCTCAATTGCGGCCGCAAGCAGTCTTTTCCACACAAAGTGACTAGGGCAATCGTCCAGCGTTTCCGCTGCATGAGCAAGGCTCGCGACGTGATCCTGAAATTGCCGTGAGTTGTCGGCCAACTGAAAGGCAAGTGATTTGAAGAGTGAGATGACTGATCTTCTATTCGGGTCATCGTCCCGAAAGGAGAAGTGAAGGCATGTTTTGCCCGAGGATTTCATCCAGTGACTGACAAAGGAAGCCAAGACTGATTTTCCCGAGCCCACGAGGCCATGAAACCACAGTATTCTTGGCTCAGCTGACAAGTCGTTGATCAAGGCCAGAAATTCGGTGTTCGAGAGAACCCAATCGCAAGTCCCGGATCCGATAATGTTGTCAGGCGATACTGAAAACGTATCCGGGGCACTTTCGGCCCCTAGGTACTTCTTGATGAGGTCATATTTTTGCCTCGAACTTAGCCGCCAAGCGTCATTTTTCCAAGGCCCGTGTTGACGGACACTTCTTTGGATTCTACGAATCAACTTCCTTGGCGCAGGGTCTGAAATGTTCGGAAAACGGGCGATATTACGATGGTTGACGAACATTGGCACCAGGACCTGGTTCGGCAGATCTGGTGTTATCGATGAGCATTTGTCTACTACCATCTTGTTTCTCTTAGTAACTTCCCACAGAGGCATGGTTGGTAAGACTGGAAACTCACCTGGGCACCTAACCCGAAAAGACCCATCTTCTTCAACTCGTAGAAGGTTGCGATATCGAGTCTCTCTGAGAAAGGTTTGAAGTCATCATGGATTTTTTTGAACTCTGGGGAGTTTCTTCTCAGTGGAGTGACGTGCGGTGCAGCTGTCACGCCAACTTTTTTCATGCAGTTAATTATCTTGTCGGCAATTGTGGCGCCTTTGTGAGGAGTTCCTAAGAAAAACACCGCACAGGCTGAGCTGATAACATCCTGGTACTCTTGACTGTTTGCCCCAAGAACACAGGCCTGCCGATTGTTAGTCCAAGTATGGACAGATGTAGAGCAAACTTACCTTCTTTACTACAATGCCTCCAAGGGAATGTGCAATAAAGATAATGGGCAACTGCTACAATGGTTAACCACGAGGTGAGCTTTTGGGCGAGGTATTAGAATCATCTTACCTTGTCCACTTCATCCTTAAGGTGGTTCAGGAAATCTTCGGCGAAATCATTGATATCCGCTACCGACTTCGTCATGGGTCGTTTTAGACCGTCGGCAGGATAACCATGGGTCCAAACTCTGGCCATTTGAAGTGGATCCAGATTGCACATCTCTCTGGGCCAGAAACAATGCGGATCGTCTGGCCACGTCCAAGTCTTTTGGCTTGTGCCTCCAAGCCCATGGACAAGTACAATTTCGGCGCACGGCTGGCCATTTTCAGGCTCGTATACTTGAAAGAAACCATGCGGGTTTTCATTCTCCCTGGCTTTGTGAGAAGCTCTCGCTCGCGCTGCCAGTCGCTTGATCTTGCTGGTAAACATTGCATTTATTATGGAAGCACATGGAGTCGAGGAGGTCCAAGGTTGAAAACGAGTCGCTGATCTTGTTCTTATTCTACCCCCTCTTTGCTGCGCCGCAATTTAGGCGCCGCAGATGTAACCCGAATGTGACGACATGAACTCTGGCCAATCACATGGTTCACAATGGAGACAGGATGATAAAAACCTCGCACCTCCAACTCCTGCCTGGTGACGACTGGGAAGCACACTGGCGAAACTCATGCATAAGCCGCTTGCTAACATGACGATTGATTTTGGACAAGTGTCGCTTGATGATGGAGTGCTTTCAGGTATGCGGGAGTCCTAAGTGTGGAAAAGCATGGCTAACAGTGTCAAGTGTTGCCGCCAAAGTCGAAAATTGTCAACGCTCGCCACCTACGAACGGGATGGATATCGACAATACGTGTTGGCGTGTCCGTCGGAGAGGATACGCAATATTATATCGTGAAGGTGCAAAATCCAACTTCTACCCACGTGTCTGGTCTGACCCTGTGTAGCAAGCCTCGTCTACCACAGGGCGTGAAGCTCTTGCCGGACAGCACGCCGCATTGGCTCTGTTGCATCAACTAGACAGCGCTATGGTACAACGAACGACCAGGAGAGAGAACGACCAGGAGAGAGAACGACCAGGAGAGAGAACGACCAGGAGAGAGAACGACCAGGGGCCAGATTTGCTCCTCCGATATAATATCGGAGTTAGGTTGTACTGAGGTAAAAGTGACCTTTTCGATTAATCAGCCAAGCAAACCTAAGGGTTATTTCTGCCTACGTACTGTTGCTATCCCTATGCCTTGACCGCCTGCCTATTCGAAATAACGTTTTACTTCCCCTTATATTGACGTAGTTAATCCCTTATTACTTTATTATTTTTCTTCCCTCTATTATTATTATTGTTGTTATTGCTGTTATTGTTATTATTGTAAGAATAACTAATTAGCAAGAAGAAGAAGGAATATCTATTAATAGTAATACTATTATTATTAGCCCTATTACTGTAAGCTATAATAACTTCCCTACTAGCAGTCAGCAGTAGTCTTAGCGACTGCCTCCTATCTAACTGCTAGCAGCCTAGCGCCTAGCAAAACAAAGCTAATAAGCCCTTCATGAGGCTATTAATAAAGTTAGAGGAAGCTCTAGGTAAGACCTAGGGAGCCTAACCTAAGAGTCTATTGTGAATGCTAGCTAGACGTAAAAAAAGGCTTATACACTATAGTTAATAGAATTAATAGCTTGTTTTATAGAGGAGCTGCTTAACCTCTCTTGTAATAACAACCTAAGTATAAAGAAGGCAGCAGTCTAGAAGCTAGTATTTAAGCAGCTTGTAATAAAGGCAAATAGGGAGAAGTAGTTTCTTTACTACTAAGTAACTAGCAGTCAGTTAGTAAACAAATATAACGTTAAGAAAAAGAGGTATAATGCCTAGGCATTAATTACCTATTAATTAGGTAATACCTATAATAAGGAAGACAGTAAGGTATACTGCTTAGAGGAGGCTAAAAAGGACTTTCTTACTAATTATCTAAAGGGTAGATAGGTCTTTAAGAAAGGCCTAGGTAAGCTAGCTATATACTAAGAGATATAGCTAGCTACAGTTAGTAAGGGTAACAGTATTTATACAGCTGCCTTATTTACCTAACAAGAGGCTAATAAGGAGGATAAGGATAAGGAAGAGGATAATAATAATAATAATAAGGTTATTTTCCTAGAGGAGAATTAGCTTAGTCACTTAATAACAATAAGTTAGCAGTTACTAACTAGCTTACTTACCTTATTAACTCTAAATTCGTTACTAATATCCCTCTGCTAGCTAGGCCTAATATCTCCTTTCCTGCCCCTTAAGTTATGTAGCTAAAGTAAGGTTTTAGCTGCTGAAGCTAACGTATACGTTAGGCAGTTAATACAGGACTTTAGAAGGAGCTTCTTTAAGAGCAAGAGGGAGCTAGCAGGGGTACCCTCACGTGATAAGGCAGCAGTCTAAAAAGCCCTTACTAACTTCTTAAGATTTTAAACAGAGCTGCTAGAGAAGGTGTATTTAGCTGCCTCACAAAAGTTAATAAAAAAACACAACAAATAGCTTATACTGCAGGTAGTATATTAGAATCTCTTACCTAACAATAAGCTTAAAAAGGTATATATTAAGGAGTTAGCTAGGGATATTAACGTTAAGTAGTAAAGGTAGTTAGAAAAGGGAGGTTATTGTTAAGTAATTAGAAAAAGGAGGTTTTTTTTTTACTAAGTATAGGCAGGTATAGGCTAGTTTTTTTAGGTAGTTATATATAAAAAAATACTACTTTCCCCTCCTTTTTTCCTACTTCTAAAAAACATTACTTTTTTACCTATTTTCCTCTACAGCCTAACAAATCTAACTCCTCTATATCTTTCAAGCTGCTTAAGCCTGTATTTAAGCTATTGTTTTTCCTCTATATAACCTATTTACCCTCCTCTTTATAGGCCTTATATTAAGCAGCCTAAAGCTAAAGCTAGTTACTTCTAGGTAACTACCTTTTTTAGCTAGGCACTAGAGCATAAAGTTATGCAGCCTAGTAACTGTATATACTATTACTACCTATGTCTTTATACAGTACTTAGGTGCTGCCTGCTAAATGATCTGCTATCTTTGCTTCAGGCAGCTAAAGACCTACTTAACAATGACTTAAAGGCAACAGTAGCGTAAGTTATACAGCTCTTTCTTTATCCTTAGTAGTCTATTCCTATCCCTCTAGTCTTCTAGATAATAACGCGTCCTAGGATACAGAACAACAAGCCTATTTCACCCTCTAAATCCTAAGTCTACTAGGAAATACTGACTAGCTAGCACGTTAAAACCTCTAGCAAATGCGTAGTTAGCAAGGCTAGCGTTATAAATCAAGCCTTCAGCCCTAGTAAGCATATACAAGAAGCTCCTATTAAAGCAGACTGCAGCAAATACGTTTTGTAAGACAATACCTTTCTAACTACGCTATAGCTATTAATTGTCCTCTGCAACCTAAGCACTAATAAGTGTACTGTTAACAGCTCCTATACACCCTATAAAGTCCTATTACTTTAGATAGAGCTTAATTTCTGCTAATACTTTATTAATACAAACTAGTTAGACATACTCTTTATAGAGTTATATAAGGTATAGCAGGACCTTATTCTATACTGTTAAGATTATTAACTAAGCAACCTTAAAGAAATATATAACATTCTGCTAGGTGCTGCCTGTTACTAAGAGAAGTAGAATAAATAATATCTTCTGCTACAGTAACAGATACCTTAATAAACAGATAGGTGTCTTCTTCTTTACCTATTTCACTAGAGTATAAAACTAGTGTTTTGTTATACAAAAGAGCTTACAGAAACAACTCTTTAACCTGCAAAGGAGCTTTAGGTAATATGCTATTGCAGCTACTAGGCTACCCTCATTAATAACGTTTCTTTCTAACTGCCTATTATTATATAAGCAGCTTGTTACTACTTAGGTAGCTGCTGTTACTGTAGCTATCACTAGCAGTACCTTATTGTCATTATTATTGCCTATACTGTCGCTACTCTAATACAGTCTAATACTGTTAAAGGGTGCTTTTAAAGCTAGATAACAGTATTAGACTATTTGTATAGGAAGCAGGGTAAAAAACCTAAATATCTGCTATTTTTTAATAGCAAAATGTTATTTTAAGTAAGGTATGTAGTTAATGCAGGGATACCTGCAAGGATAAACTGAAATCATAAAAATATAGCCTAAAAACAGTCTAGCGCAGCATTTATTCAGTTTCTGACTAATATTTCAGAACAGAGTTCAGCATTCCGATATTATATCGGCGTCGAAATCAGGCCCCAGGAGAGAGAACGACCAGGAGAGAGAACGACCAGGAGAGAGAACGACCAGGAGAGAGAACGACCAGGAGAGAGAACGACCAGGAGAGAGAACGACCAGGAGAGAGAAAGACTAATCGGCATGAAAGAGAGAAGGGTGGCGGACGATGCCCTTATACCCGATTTCCCCGGATTTCTTGTCATCGATGATGTTGACATAATTAAGCGACTGCCACGCCCAACAGAACTGTGTAGGCGGATTGCGGCGATCCACCGAGACAGTGTCTCACCAGTCCCCGATCAGTTTGGCTTCACGACGCCAACCTATCACGACACGTTCCCACAGCCAGTCGCCAATTGGAGTTCCAGCTGGTGTGACCTTTTTGAAGGCATGCTACGCCACCTCAGCAAATTCGAGTCAGACTTGCATGGTGACTGGCTGACTGCTCAAACCGGCTTCCAACACCTTGTCGACCAGACGGTGCGGAACATTCTCATGCCACTTCAAGCACATGGTCGATACCTGAAGCCGTGTCTTGTGCACGGAAATCTGTCGTATGGGAACATTGCGGTCAACAGAAAAACTCGCAGTCCAACAATCCTTGATCCGGCAGCGCTCTTTGCTCACAACGAGTTTGAGTTGGGTATGTGGCGCCTGAAATCTGGAACACTCGGTTGGGACTTTTTCAGACAGTACCAGCTAAACTTCCCGCCATCGGAACCCGCCGAGCAATGGGATGATCGAATTCGCCTCTACAGCATATACTGTAATCTCGTACAAGTCCTGCGAAACCCAGGATCCGTTGACATCCAGGAACAGTGCGTTTGCTCTAGCCCTGCGCAGATATCCATGCACTAATTTACGTTACAGGATACTAAGTGATGTCGAATATCTCAACCAGAAGTATGCAAAAGTGGCAGGGCGTGTGCTGGAATAGAAAAGGGAGGGCTGGCTCGAATACGTTTGCCGATACAACTACACGCGTGCTCATCGTGACACGGTTTTGTTTCAGCCGCCTTCCTCATAGCAGCCTAGAGCACAGTGTGTCTATTACTTGACGCTCATTTGTCTGTTATCGACCTTAGACCCAAAGACACAACTAAATGGCTATCTACCAGAAGCCATACAACTTTGAGACATGTGAAAGACGTATCAGATAGGGGTGCATTGGTTTGCAGCAGTTGCCTGTATCGATACAGTTGGACCACTTATGGAGCTCTCCGTTCTATTGGGCCAAGGAACGAAGACTGCTGAGAACATAGGGATTTGGCGCTTGGAAGCCCTAGTACTCTGCGACATGCGTGTGAAGTGAGGCTTTGCTCGCGGCGAGGGACGGTCGATAGTGGAACATTGGCAGGAGGGCGGGGGAAGCATTGTTCAAATCTTGAACATGTTACGCAGATGTCGCTTTTGGCCGCAGCATGTCCGACGGGACTTTCCGTCTCCCCGCATTTCTCCCCTTTCCTTCCCCTCAGCACCAGCACTCTCACGTGTCGCCTGCCTCCTGCCATCCCTCTACTTCGTATTTCAAGCTGAGCTTTCATCGGATCAGATTACCAGTCGTTATCGTCTTTCACCACTCTACCACTACGCAACTATCTAAGGTTACTACTTTGTTCACTAATATAAGGTGTCCTTGCCTATCTTCTCATGCCGGACACCCCTTCCTCTGTATGTACTCGGTGCTAACGACCTTGGAGTTCTGGTATCTCGGGGTCTTACCGGACTTGCTCCGATTGCAGGGCAAAGGATGCTGCTCGCAAGATTCGGAAGAAGCACTCCCACCTGTCCGACCCTATTTCAGTGGATTCACTGAATTCCCGTGCTCAATTTGCGCCGACTCCAGTTCCCCCGCCGATTTCCCAACCGGTTTCTCAGGTTCAGCAAAGTGAGCTGTCTCCTGACTTACCCCGATCTCAGTGCATTGAATGCAAACGACCATGGGTATCCGCTATTCATAGGACATGCCATCAATGCCGCAAATTCCAATCTACCGCTCGCCGTCGCAATCGTCTCACTGCTTCTTCAACCATAGAGGGCCCCTCGTGTAATTAGTTCGGGGTTCTCTATTAATGTGTCCATCTCTCTAGGCTTTGTGGAGGTATTACGCCCCTTGCCTTTTTTGCTGGCGTCGGCGTGAGCCGGAATGTTGTCCTTCCTCGCTTTTTGGTCTCCCGGTTGGCTTGCCACGTCTTGTCAGTTTGTTTGTGCGCCCATGTCTTTGACTGTCAACCTTAGCTTGAAGAGGGCTCTCGGCTTGTCTGCTTGAGCGCCAGGCTTTCCGTTCTGCCTCCAGCCGGTGGCCTCCCTGGCGAAAGACCCACAATGCCAGGTCAGGACATGACTTGACGATATGGGTCTTTTCATTTTGTGTAGTTTGGCCAATTATGTCGTGGCCCCACGCTGATTGGCAAATGATCTGGTATCTCCACCACACTCGTGGTGGACCCCAGATTGCACCGCGCGAATCAAGCAGAATAGACGTCCAAAACGGATGTTTAGAATCGATAACCAGAATACGTGGCCAGAATGGAATAGATGGCGATAGTGATTAGAACTGGAGGCAAGCAAACCAAGCGGACCTTAAGCAGAACATAAATGCCATTGAGGTCTGAAGCAGTTTCCCGTACATACATACTATCAAACAGTACTGTATTAAATTGGCAAAGAGTAAGGTAAATATAGAACGTAGGCCATTCTGGCTTTCAGTTTGCTAGGTGGCTAGCCTCTTAAATGTCATTATCGGGTGGGCCCTATTTCGACAGCAGAACCATGCCAAGTAGCCCGGCGGCAGAAGTTGGAATACCCTCGCTTGAGTAAAACCGACCTGATGCATTCATTACTCGCCAAAAGACATAGTCGAGCCAGGATTGCCCTACAAGAAATATATGCTACTCGTTTATATAGATCTCCTGCAGGCCCAGCAGATCACTCTAAGCAATGAAACCACACTTGTCCCCATTCATTATGCCGCTGCTGACCGTACTGAAGATCTGTCACCTGGTAAGCTTGTATCCCTGCCTTCGCCTTCACGTGAGGAGTCTGATATGCGCCGTCTCTTTCGTGTAACAACCGAGACTTTGCATTTTAACTGGGCTGCGCTCGATTCTGATCAAGATGTTAAAGCCAGTGTTCCTGCACACAGTGCGTGTCCAGGATCAAGCAAAAAAGACACGAATCCTTGGCGGCGAATTATCGCTCTTCAAACCAACCTAGCGGCAACTGATATTCTGTTGGCTGGTAAATGCAACGAGTCAGGACTATCAAAACAAACTGTATCTAGGATTGTACCGTTAGGGTTAGAGGTGCCTAGCATAATGATTGCAAGTAATTAGTCACTCTTCCTGCAGGAGGCTAATAGCTCTATACCTACTTGTAGGCTTGCTTTTGTGTGTCTGCAGCATAGACATATTAGTGGAAGCAGATAGGATAAAGCAACGCAGCAAGCTAGAGTAAGAAGGGAGTAGGATAAAAACCCTAGGCCTCCTCTGAATTTAACAGAGTCTTTAGCAGCAAGCTAGCCTATCCTATCTTCTGTCTGTCTTATAACTTATAACAGCTATAGCTAATAAGGTTTTCTATATAATTAACCCTAATAGAGATATATTACTTATTCTCTATAACCTAAACATACTGTTTGCTGTTTAGAATATAGATAAGGGAACTAATTCTCTTACGCTAAAGTAGATATAAGCAGTTTCTTCTTTACCTATAATAATGTTAAGCTGCTCTAGGTAAGGTTAATCTAACTTCCTATAGAGGCTAGGAATAGGATATCTTAGACCTTATTAACCCTATACTAGCAGCAGATAATCTAGATAAATAGGATTTCCTAACCCCTAGCATCCTATTAAAGAAAGACAAGAAGAAGAAGAAGAAGTTAAAGGGCAGTAACTTATTGCTTAGCATTACTATAGCATTAGGCTTAACCTTAATAGATACCCTATCCTAGTCCTAGAATAAGTTGCAACACGTATTAGAAGCTAAACTGCCTGCCCTGCTGCCCCTAGACCTGCCTGCAGAACTAGAGGAAGAGCCTATAGAGTTAGGAAAAGAGCCTAAAGTTAAATATCTTATCTTGTTATAGCATCTTATGCTAGCATTAACTAAATTTAAAGCTAAGTTTAATAGTCCTTAGATAGAAGGCTCTATAAAAAACATTAATAGCTAGTATCTTATTAATATATTAGAATAGGACCTTAATACACTTCTAATATTAATGTAAGTCTTTTATAGGTAAACAAGAAGTGTTCTATACTATATTAGTCTTAAGATACTAGTAAAGATTACTATTTTTATTAACTATTATAACTCTCCTAAGGTTATTAAAGTTTTTGTATCTATCTAGATTAGTGTGTTTAAGAATAAGCTTCCTACCTAATATAGCTAAGACATAGTCCTATAGCTCCTTATCTTATATGTCTTTTAATAAGACAATATCTTCTCCTAGATAACTAAGATAGCAGTTACCTAAAGCATAGAGCTAGTGCTAACCTTAGAACTTCTAATTCTGTTAATTATAACTAGTAGGTTGCCTTGTCTAGTGTACTCTTAATAACAAGCTAACTAGGAATAGACCTAATCGACTAGCAGAGATAAGAGGCAGTTAAGTTTATCTTAAAGACTCTCTAGAATCTATTAGAGGCTTTCTGTAAGGGATTGTCTAGATACAGCTTTAAATGTTCTAGTATGCTCCTTAGGGCCTTAACTAAGGAAATAGATAAGCATAAGTTATTAAATCTAGCCCTAAAGGAGCCCTTTAAAGGGTACTCCATTCTTAACACTAAGAAGATAGTGAATTATTTCCACTATCTATATTAGAATTACTATAGAGATTCCTACTTTTTAGGTTATCTAGATAATTTAGATTTATGCAATCTTAAGATAATTATATTAGCTTACTTAAAAACTTAACCTAATGTAGCTAAGGAAGGATTTAAGCTCTCTAAGATCTAGACGCTGACTTAGAAACGTAGCCCTAAAGACTAGAGACAAGGAGAACGCTTTAGTTAGACATGGACTGCCACAATCCCTACTTAATTCTTAAGTATCTCTACAGCAGAATACCCTTTAGGCTTAGGTGATCCTAATAGGTAGACGTTATAGTGACTGCTTAGTATAGGTTAATTGTTAGGGTAAGTTGTTGGTTGAGCAGCTGCTGTGGGACAGGCCTCTCTCCTCTAACTGTTGTGTGTGTATCTTGGTTAGCTGGTATTGATGGTCTGAAGCAAGTTCTTAGAGGATAAGAAAGTGCGACAAACTAAAAGTGTTTCTGTGGGGGCTACAGTTTAATTCAAATACTAACACCTGTCCGCGTAAGATCTATATAGGTACTACAGTATGATGTCATTACAAGGAGATGTTAAAAGGGGGCAGGTAGCTTCCAGAGAATGCCAACGTTTGTTTGTTTGTTTGTTTGTTACCTAAAGGCCTACTTATACTTCCTTCCCAGCTATACCTCATAGCGAAATTCAGTTAGCTAATTAGATCTACGATTTACTATATGCCCCTCACAAGCTGCTACTCTTGACTTGTTCCTTGCAGCATGCTGCATCCTCTAATCTCTCCTCTAGCTCTATTAGGTTGCTGGAATAGTATGCATTAAAATAATAGACTAGGACCTTGTGGCTGTCTACTTTTAAGGATCTATTATTACTGCAATGCTAGGCGTTAGCTTCCTTAGCAGCAGTCCCCCTTAGTCTGTAAGTTAAAGAAGAGGGGTAGCAGGTTAGGGCATAGTCTTGCTAATTAACAAAGTCTAGAGGTATTCTTGTCACAGGAATAGGGTACATTCTTTCCTTTAAGGTACTATTATTAGCCTTAAGCAGTTACCCTATAATTATACTCACTATCTCTATCTTAGTCTTAGGCTATAATAGCTTATTTAAGGAAGTGTACTTATAGTGTTTATATATCTAACAGACTTAGATATATATATCTGCACTATATTACTATCTAATTTAGTTATATTATAATAATAAGTTCTTTACTACCTTATTAAAATTTTTGTTAGTCCTGTCTTGCTTCTTAAGCAGGCACTGATTTAGAGATACTATCCTGTAACTGTTAAAGCCTACGCTATAATATAATTATTAGATTGTCTAATAGTTAGTACTTATATATCTTAGATGCACTAAACTGTAAAATGGTATAATAATCTTAGCATTAAGGTTATACTAGGCCTTGCAATAGCTATTGCATAGCCTGTCTATGTTTGTCGCTAGAGTATACTAGGGTAGTTGTTATTCTTAACTACTCTATGGTTAGAGCTAGAAACTGAAGACAGAGAAGCAAAAACAGCCTTGATCCATTTTTGAAGTCTGCGGTGCTGCTGTACTGTAGCATCCCAGGACTCCCGAAAGCCCGAACCGTCGCCCGTTATCAGCTTCAAAGTAAGCAGATTTGGCAACACTGTGTTATGTTAGGTGAGCATTCTTGATCTGTCTCCTATTAGCTTTTTGACCCCACACACTTGTTCTTGAAGCTTCTGTGGACCTTTGGTGCTGAGGAAGAGGTGGTCCACATATTCTGCACGAAGGAGTTGCATTTCTTGAGTTTGGTCGGAACCTGCACCAAACCTGCAGGCAAAAACATCCTCGAGGCGGGTGCCCAAAGCTGACGCCCAAAGCGGATGTCAAGAATGAGTAGATGGCTGGGTGCCTAGAGCTGTAGGTCAGCCAATCTTTGCCAGAACATGATTGAGAACATTCATGGGCATATGTAAGTCGCTTCCTCTTCAGAAAGACATACTGTATCTTTCGAAATGCTCCACATAGTCTCATTACCTAGACACAAGACTGTATACATCTATTTATCGAATTTGATGGGGTTGAGCTGGTTACTACAGCTAGAAACGGATGTCAGCAGGTCCAGTCGCATGCCTTCTCTGCTCACTCGCACTGTAACCCAGCACGTTGGCTCCGCAATACGGCTAGACTTGGCAACCATTGCTAGCTTTGGAGATTGAGGGAGCACATTGTGGCTGCTGTTCTTGGCTTTCGAATCATTGAACGTATGTGCAGAAGAGGAAGCAACATAGATTCATAACTATACCGAGGCTTGTGACAAGCTCCCCAGACGAGGGCGGATGCTATTCAGGTATTCACGGTCATCAGTGCGAAGGCCAGCATCACAGGAGAGGATAGCTAGAAAATAAGCATGGGTAAGCACACCATAGAAGCTGCCGTTCGTCTGAACAACTCAGCGGCCACTTCCACTTGAAGCCTTCATTATGAGGACGACATCCAGGTACTTTAGTATACTTGACAGATTATCATTATTTGAAAAAAGTAGCTGCTGCGTGCTTCAAAAACCTGATAGATGCTGCGATTATGTGTGGCGTAAGTACCTCTAGGTATAATCAGCACAAGCTGTACGCATGACATCTGGTGCCCCATGGTGACAGTGTGGACTGCAAGATACAGTGTCTAGATGACTAGACTGGGTAGCCACGACAGCTGACTTTGTAAGGAGCACAGTGCTTATATGCTATTATTCACACTATAAAGGGGACTTTCTATACCTAGCAGCCTACTGTTTAATCCTTCCGTTGAAGTTAATCCTAGATGTTGATTACACTCAGAATGAACCTGTCCCCCCACACTGATGTTCCATGCATGGACGGACAGTGCAGCACAATAGCTAGAAAACTTGTCTAGGGTCTGTCAGCAAAGACAAGAACCCTCTTGGCATTAATACAGTGTTTTACTGCACGGCTGTACTGAGGACGCATGGCTTAAAGGCATATATAGGCTTTTGAAGTCAGAATTAGCTATTATGTCAGCAGCCTTCTAACAAAAAAGCCACTGCTAGATTACCTGCCAGCAGTCTAAAGTATATATTAGTGATATATATAGATATACACTGTGTACTTATGTACTTAGCATCTGCTTAACTGGCTTACTGTGCGTGAAGTGTCCTGTACAGCCTAAGCACTGATTACTCCACCTACTCACAGCAGGTAAGCAACGCCGTTTACGCAACAGGTCCACGTGGCCTAAACAGTCTACCCTATTCAGACAGTTCATGTCAGCGCAGCACTGTCATCATCTCAGTTTTCTAGTTGCCATACAGTGTCTCCCACGCGTATTATCAGAAGCCTATGCCACACCACATAGCTGCCTGTCGCCTATACAGCACACTAGTCATGCGTCACGCTACGTGTTTAGATAGAATGATAAGCGACTCTAAGCATTAGACTTAGCAGTAAGAACTTAAGTTAATATCCCTAATGAACGTACATCTAGAAGTAGAGGTCTAGTCAGCAACAGAAGTTGCTCCAGAGCTTATATGCCCAGGCTGCATCCGTTTTAGCCATCATGTTTTCTCTACCGAGGCGCTGCTCTCAAACGCAAAGGCTTCTGAGTAGGAATTCAAGTCAGGTGTTTTGGATATCTGTCCTGGACACCAGTTCTAGCCACGTACTCTGGCCAGCTATTCTGGCCAGCTATTCTGGAAACCCATTCTGGGCGCCTCTTTTGGCCAACTGCTCTGGATAATTCAACGACTACCAGTTCTATCCAATGCACGCCTGAGGATGTCTCGATAAACCAGCCAACCAAGTCTATGTTAACGCAGGAAGTAATAGCAGCAATCAGCTCGTTTTCTTAGAACCCTTGAAAACTGCTAGCATCAGCATAGGGGATCTGTCATCTCACAAAAAGGCAATCCACCAATATAGTAGATTCCATTAGTTATAAGAAATCCAAGATGAGGGTATAGGGAATGCCATAAACAGCTATATGCACTCACAGCTTCACAATCATAAACCAGCAAAGGATTATCTGCCTTAGTCGTTCCTTGTTGTTCTTCGTCTTCTGAGAATACCCCTAGTATTCGCTGTGAGTCATAGCTGGGTTGGAAGTGTGAGTGGGCCTTTGGGTGACAAGCAAACAAACAAACAAGCAAACAAGCTTTAGCATTCTGGAAGCTGCCTGCCCCTGTTCAACACTCCTTGCGATGACATCATACTGTTACACCCATTTGAATCTTGCGGGGACAGGCGTGAGTTCTTAAATTAAACTATGGCCCCTCCTCGCAAGCTTATAGTCTTTCTTCCTTATCCTCTGAGAACTTGCTTCAGACCATTGATGTCAGCTAACCAAGATGCCAGCTAACCAAGATCCACACTGCTTGGGACGCGTTGCAGCAGGTAGAGAGAGGTCTTCCCCACAGCGACTGCTCAACCAACAACTGACCTACATAAAGATGCAGGACAAGTGCGTCCATCTAGAGTGCGACTTTTACGTTTCGCTCCGTCTATCAAAACCCTTGAGTTGGCATTCATATCACAATCAGATTTGCTAGGTATACAAATGATTTCCCATTCACCCCTAGTGCGGCATCGTCCGCTTCGCCATCCACAGAGGACGACAACGGCGAAACTGCGCTCTACGTCGAGATTAATCCTTCGCAGGTGCTGTAGGACCTGACAGCCAGACCGTTAGCTGTAAGCAAAAGAGGTCGACGCGAGAATTCCTCGCAGCTTCTTTCCAGTGAAAGAAAGTGTATCCAAGAAGGCTCCAGTGACCTTTTGACAGGCTGCACTTTGGACATGTGTCGCCGACTCACCTCGCACAACAATTGCCAAACCCAAGGACGTCCCACTGTTGTCCAAGGACGTCCTAATGATGTCTAAGGACGTGCCAATGTTGTCTAGGATGTCCACGGACAGGTGTCGCGTCCCGGATACATTCGCATTTATCGGTGTCGGGCTTGATGATGTAACGTCACATACCCACATTTCGGCCACCCCCCCATTTCGGCCACCCAAAAATGCCTCATTTCCCCTCAACACCATGACTACCCTCTAACTTCTAACTATCACAACATTTACATACCTTATCTAAATGACTTCATTTTTTGCATATACCTTCCTCTATACCTAATGGTTGACTATACTGAAGATGAAATCAATCAGGCAATCTAAGCTGTTAGTAACAGTATAAGCCTAAGGAAGGCAGCACATTAATATGGGATCCTAAGGACAACCCTTTAGTATTAACTCTATGGAACCTAGGGTAGGGTAGCTGCCTTTGCTAACCTTTAGAGGCTTTCCCCGAATCAGGAGGCTAAGCTAGCTAAATAGGTATGAATCTAGTATGCCCTTAGGCTTGCTCTAACCTATCAGCAAGTGAAGGTATTCGCAGAAAGGATCCTTTATACTATAGGGGATATAGATCCTCTAGGAAAGACTTAGATCTAAGGCTTCAAAAGAAGAAACCTATTAATTAAGGTCTAGAGAAGTCGCCCTATTAACTCTAGACATGTTAATAGAGTATCTACTAAGGTTATTAGGGACTAGTTTAAACTCCTTGCTATACTAGAGATTAAGGGCATTAAACTAGCTAACAGATATAATGTAGATAAGACTAGTATCCTTAAGGGCTAGGGATCTAATAGGCTAGTGCTAGGGATAGCTAAGATAAAGTCTGTCTATAAGAAACAGCCTAGATTAAGGGTATAGGTGTCTATTATTAAATGCATCTCTACTATAGGCTATACCCTAAATCCCCTCATTATATATAAGGGTAAGACAGTCTAGTAGCAGTAGTTTCCTCTAGATCTTAGCCCTTATAAAGGATAGTAGTTTACTGTAACAGAAAATAGATAGACTATAGATAACACTGCAGTTAAATAGCTGCAGAAGGTCTTTATCCCTTAGACTATCCCCTAGATGTCACAAGGAAGTCTATGTATATTTCAGCTCACTAATTCATTCCTCTTACATGCTTATTTACATGCCATTATGTATTTAACAGTATCTCTTTTTATTACCTATTATTACAATAGGATAAGCATCTTTCACCCTAAATCTCCTATGCCTTACTGTATGCTCTAACTTATAACAGTTATAAGCCTAGTTTTACTTACTATTATACGCTACACTATAATACTCTATTATTTACTACCTTTAGAGCACTTTTTAAACAGTCTACTGTCTACTAAAATAACTAACTATTCTATTAACCTCTTCTTAACAGTTAAGTTAATAAGCTAACGTAACTAGCTAACCTAGTACTAGGCACTAAAATCTTAGTATTAAGGACTAGGCGTGTAGGCTCTTGTTAACCCTAACCTACCTAATATCCCTTCTAACAACCTTACTAAGGAAGGGATCCTAACAATTAAGTTCTTAGTAGCTCAAAAACAAGCTGCTAAGGATATATAACATAAGGGTGCTCTTATATCCTACCTCTAAGATAAAGAGGTATAGGAAGCAGCCCTAATTCCTGCTAACAGCTCTAAGAAACCTCCCTTTATGTACATAGAGCCTACTAGATCTATTATCTTATAAGCAGATGTCTTAGAGGATTAGAATGTTACTGTTAAAACTTATAGTATAATAGCTTTAGTCTACGCTTAATAAGTTAAAAGTCTCTATACTGTACTTAACTAGATAACTAAGACTATAAGCATTACTCTCCTTATAACTGCATACCTTAAGGCAAGCACTAATAGCAAAGCTATAGTCTAGAGGACCCTTTATTATCTTAAAGTAAACCTTATACCTAATAACCTTAGCACTCTCTCTACTGTTAGAGAGGAGTATTAATAAGTTCTTAAATGCATAAAGGGAGGAGTTAACCCTACATACTAGTATAAGGACTAGTAAGCAGCCTACTTTTAAGCTTATATATATAACGTTCCTAAGGTCTAGGGTAAGCTTACAGCAAAAGACTTCCTAAATACAGTTTAAGTTAAGTTAAACCTAACCTAAGGAGAATGTATATATAAAACACTAGTTAAAAACCTTAAGCTTAGTTACCCTACTCTATCTATATTAAAGCTAGGATAAATCTTTAGCATTATAACTTATAATAACCCTTCTAGGAAGAGCCCTTTCTACTCTAGGGCTTATTTAATACTTACTAGTTAATTAGATAAGTATATACTTAATAATTCTACTAGTAACAAGCTAGAAATTAAATACCTATATAGTTACTCCTATAAGTAGTAGATTTAAGAATGTAACTACCTATACTTTACCCTTATAGGCTAATACTATAGCTAATATACTCCTAATATCTCTAATACCTAGCAGAATAAGATTTAAAAGGAAACTATAGATAGTAAGTAGAAATTATCCTATAAAAAGCTAATTTTAAAGAAATAGTTAAAACCTAATAGAACTCTCCTTCCCTTTAAGCCTAAATTAATTAACTAAAACTAAATCTAAAACCCTCTAAAAAACGCTAAGGACCTAGGCTATCCTAGAAGCATTATTGCTGTCACTATCTAACCCCTTCCCCTTCCTAAGAGCCTACACATAATCTTTAGCATAGCTCTTATCAGCTCCTATCCTCTTTCTAAGAGCACTGTTATAGACACCTATAGAGCAGTCTACCTTATTAATAACAAAAGCCTCTTAGAACCTAGTTCCTATAAGCTATTTAGTCCTAATAACTTTATAGAGGTTAGTATATCTTTACTTCCTATAAGCAGGAGGGGTACTTAGGTTATTAAGGGTATTATTAATAGCCTATAGGGACTATTAACTAAAGATCTTACGCTTAATAATATTACTTTAGTAGAAGGCTTTTACACTAATATAGCCTCTAAGGCTCTTCTTCTTAATAGTAGTCTCTAGTACTATAGGAAGGACTATATAATATACTATAGTAAGCTTAATAATAGTAATATAGTTATAAAGCTTTATAGGAAGTATAACTTAGTCTTTATTTAATATAAGCTAACTTCTAACTATCTAAGTATATATAAGAACCTACTTCCTAAAAGCCTAGTAGGTATTCTAGCATTTATAGCATACTCTAGGCATAGGTTATAGAGGAGATTATATTAAAACACATATAAGAGGGTAGATACTATACTCCTTTAGTATCTTAGATTAGGTTACCTAGGTCCTAAGGGACTTTATAACCTAGTCTAGAGGGTAAGGGGGGTATATATTAGGGGCCTACTATAGATTAAGTGTAAAGACTGCAGTGCTACACACGCAGAAAACATTACCTTAAGAGGGCTATTAGAATTAAAGGCAATATACCTATAGTATAGGGTTTACTAGGATCTCTTTAACTTCCCTAAATTACTGTCTAGGATAAGGTAGATCCTTATTACCTATAATAAATACTTAGGCTTTATTATAGCCTACCTATTAGTATATAAGACTAAGTCTCTTATACTTAGAGCCCTCTAGACAATTAAGGCCTAGGTACATAGAGAGAAAGGTCTTAATATCTATAAGTTCTAGCATAACAACAAAGCTGCAGTTCTTAGCCCTAAGGTTATAAGGGCCTATAAGACATAGACTGCCTTAGTTAGAATTAAAATCAAAATACTACTACTGCACATAAAAGAGCCTATTAGAGCTGCTAAAAGAGCAGGCTATCTTGTAATTGTTAAGTCTATTAAGATACGTATTAGAGCAAATCTTCCTAAGGGGCTATATAATAAGGTAGTATTTACAGTAGTCTATATATATAACATTAGCTTATAGGAATCTAATAGCTAGGAGACTCTAACAGAAATAGAGCTTAAATAGTTTTAGCAATATTTCTACTAGTAGCAGGCAGACTCTCTAATGCCTTTAGATAAGGCACTATAACTAAACTAGGGAGGACTCTATGTATATAGGTGTAAAGTATACCTACTACAGAGAGATTATAAGAAGGGCATAAGATAAAGGGATTATAAGGTACTTCCCTATAGCTATATTAGTTACCTAGTAGGTTATATGCCTTAAATATATAACCTATATAGGATCTAGGTTCCTGCGCTTAAGCAGGTAATAACTATATATAATATATACTTTAATGAGAGCTCTTTCTATAGTAAGGCCTATAAGAAAGATACTATACAAGGCCTAGAAGCTTATAAAGTAATAGAGGTTATTAAAGAGTCTATTATAGTCTTAGATAACCTCCTTAGGTTACTTAGCATTATTGCTTCTAAGGACAATATTTAACCTCTAACGTTAGCTATACTGTTACTTACAGTTAAGGATTAATAAGTAAGTCTTACTTAAGACATTAAGCATATAGGATAAGTAAGGGAGGCAGTAGATCTACTAACTAGTACTCCTACTCTTAGGGGTAAGATTAAGTCTACTAAAAATACACCTAGGTTATTAATAGTTAATAGCATTTCTAGTCTAGGACTATCTCTTTTTTCTATAGATATATATATAACTAGCCTATTAGCAAACAGTAGACTAAACGCTAACAGCAGTTCTTAGCTACTGCCTATTAATATAGATATACTAAGTCCTAACTAATAAGTATACTAAGCTATTGCAAAACTCTAGAAATAGACATATAGCAGGTATATCTACACAATTATATAGTTTAATTAAAGAACTATATAATAGAAACACTCCTAGGATTACCTATTTAGCACCTTTCTGCCTGATTAGCGAAAGGCAGAGGAAGAAAGTAACCTAGGATATAGGACCCTTTATAAAGTCTTTAGAGGAGCTATTAAGAGGGCCTATCTTAAGCGCTATTTAGCTAGTAAGACTCTTAAGTCTAGTAAGATTCTTAAGCTTTATAAGGATAACCTTATTAACCTACTAAACTACTAAAAGGATCTTAACAAGCTACCTCCTAAGGTTAAGGCCTAGTTTCTTAAAGCTATAGAAATAGAGATAGGTAAGATCTAGGATAAAGATATATAGGAAGTTATTAACTATAATCCTTCTCTTAATATCCTTCCCCTTAAATAGATCTTTTTATATAAATTTAATAAGGATAGACTCCTTAATAGATATAAGGTATATGTCTACGTATAAGGAGATTTACAGACACTAGACCCTTTATAGAGTACCTATGCCTCCACACTTACAGTAAAGGCTTTTCAGATAGTAATAGCTCTAGTAGCTTAATTTAACCTTAAGATTAGGTAATTTAATATTATAAACGTATTTCTTAACTTAGTTCTTAATAATAACTATAAGATCTATGTTAAGCTCCTAGAGGGGTATAAGATCCCTAGCAAAATCGCATAACTAAAACACGCTCTCTACAGCCTCTATAATGCTCCTATTCTCTAGTTCTTAACGTTTATAGGAGCTTTAAAAGATCTTATAATAGTTACCTATAATAAGGAGTAGTGTATTTACTAATTAGTAGACAAGAAGGTAATTCTTATATTCTATGTTAATAACTTTAAGGTTATCTTCTACTAAAGTTATAAGAGGGAGGCAGATAAGGTTATCTTAGGTATTATAGCTAGGTTTAAGATTAAGGAAAGCCTACTAGATTACTACCTAGGTATATAAATTGTCTGTAATTAAAAGAATAGGAAGATTTACCTCCTTTAAGACGCCTACACTAAAAGAACTATAAAGCGCTTTAACCTTACTAATAGCTAATATCTAGCTATACTACTTCTATTCTTTAAGCTAGTCCTAAATAAAGGTTAAGTAACTTATTAATAGGTAAAACGCTATTAGGAAATAGTAGGATTAGTGCTTTATTTAGTAGTAATAACAAGACTAGACGTTATATTTATATATATATAGCTCTTATACTTTCTTACTAACCTAAGCTCTAGATATATTATTGCTGCTAACTAGTGTATCTATTACCTCTATTACATAAGATTTATTATGCTTACCTATAGCTATATCCTAAGGGCTTAATCTCTCCTTATAGCTAGAGATATAAGCTTTATAGATAACCTTTTAATAAGGTGTTTATTATAGGGATACCTTATTTACCTCTTTAGAGGTCCTATTTAGTGGAAAGCAGCACACTAGAATACAGTTACTATATCTACTATAGAGGTAGAGCTTCTCTGCCTTAAGCATACTGTAAAGGAGGTAATAGCTCTCTAGTGCCTTTTTAGGGATATTAATCTTATACTAGACAATAAGTAGAAAGTGTACTATAACAACCTTTAGACTATACGCCTTATAGTTAACAAAAACAAATATATAACGACTTACCTATATTACGTTAATATCTAGAATATATAGCTATAATAAGAGCATACAAAAGGAAGCTTCTCTATTATATATATACCTATAAATAAGATACTAGCTAATAGGTTAATAAAGAACCTATTGCATGCAAAGTTTAAGGAATTCTGCTTATAGCTAAACCTTAGCAATATATAACACTTAATATAGGATAAGTAGAAATATAGAATAATTTATATTATAGGCTATACTTAGTAAGAACTTAGTAACTACCCTATAGGGTGTATACTAAAATAACTACTTTATATACTTATTAAGGTAACAGCCTAGGGGAGCTATAAGGGTATCCCTAACAAGAGGCTTAACTGCCTCTAGGAGGTAACTCTTTTACTCCTTATAAGGAGCACTACTAACTACTACAGGCATAGCAGGCGCAGTAATAATAACTGCCTCTAGCAAGACAGCTTCTATAGGCGTAATGTCAAACAACACTACTAGCTGCTTTAGCACTACATACTTAGGAAGAGTATACAGTACCTCTATAACTATAGGCTAGGGGGTAGGTAAAGGAAGGTACTAGTCTAAAATATTAGCCTCTACCTTATAGCTATAGTTAATTAAACTGCAAATTACAGTCTATAAATAGGATAGCTTCTATAATATATATTAGTACTAAATTACATAAAATATATATAAAACTTATAGTCTTCCTTACTCTTCCCTTAAGCTTATCTCTAAGCTTGTCTGTAAAGGCCTATAATACAGGCTTAATAGGTATATAGAATTAGGCAGCCTAACTGCTAAAGCACTAAATACACTATTGTCTACTACCCTCTAGGTAATAACTAGTGCCTTAGCTATAAAGAGCAGCCTTTAAGTATAGGAGGCAGGGGATCTTACACTCCTTTAGCTAGCTATTACCCTTCTTAGGAGCTATATATATATTAGAACACTTCTTAACAGCTAACATACATATATATAATAATATACTATATATAAAAAGGGTCTCCTTTCCCTTCTTTAAGGGAGTTATAAGCTTTTAGCCTATAAGATCTAGTTAGCAATAAGTTAATTAATAGTATTATACTACCTACACTTCAGTAAGGGGTTATTATCCTTACTCTCGCTCTTAGTCTCCTCCTCCTCCTTATTATTTCCTGCCTCTTCCTCTTCCTCTTCCTCTTCCTCTAGCTTAGGGCGCAGAGACTTAATAATAAAAGGGGAATAGCCTTTAAGAAGGCTAGTCTTAATAGTAGCAGCAGCAATAGGGTTATTAGGAAAAGTAAGGGTAGTAACCTTACCTATAGCAGCAATCTCTTCCTCCTTAAAGGAGGTACTATTACTATTAGCTAAAAACAAAATTAATAACTACTAAGTAATATCCTGTATGCAGTAAAAGGCAGACGCACTATTCTTTAACTTATTAGTTATTTTAAAATTATCTATTAGCTATTAGTATATTAATTCTTATTAGTAAAAATATGCTTAAGGTATGTAAATTTAACTTAAAAACACTTACTTTAATAATAATAAGGGCTTATAGAAGAAAGGAAGAAAATTTTATAGCAGTAGGCAGCAGAAATCCTACTTTTTACTACCTCTTACGCTTTTACTACCTTTAGCTACCCTTATTTCTATTTTAGGATAACCTTTAGCAAAATAAGGCTATTAATAAAGGCTACATAACATACTATAATAACATAATTACTTAGTTATTTTATAGTTATATTTTATAAGCACTTAAGGGATTAATTCTAATATACTATTTTTGTCTATTTATAACTAATTTTAATTACTTAATTGCTTAAACAATTAGGGGGTATATCATAAGGAAGTCTATGTATATTTCAGCTTACTAATTTATTCCTCTCACATGCTTATTCACATGCCATTATGTATTTAACAGTATCTCTTTTTGTTACCTATTATTACAATAGGATAAGCATCTTTCACCCTAAATCTCCTATGCCTTACTGTGTGCTCTAACTCGTGACACTAGACTACCTCTTAGGGTAAGGAGGAGGCTAGACTGCTAGTTGTTAATAGCTATAGGAGTTACACTACAATAGAATTTATATAGATATATTATATTAATAATGTCTATCTCTTATTCCTACTACTATATACCTCCTATATCCTCTAGCTACTTAACTAGTTAGTCTTTAGCCCTATAAAGGCAGCCTATAGGAAGGAGCTTAGATACCTCAGTTAGTAGAATAATTCTACTATTATAGGCAAGAGGAACTTTATAGGCTGTTATTATAAGGCTTGTTTAGCAGGCCTAACAATAGATAACATTAAAAGTAGTTAGAAATATACTAGCCTATAGCCTGTCTCTATAGCTAAGCCCCTTATAAGCCCTTTAATGCTTCCATTAACACTAGGGCTATTAGATCAGGCCTGCAAAGGGCAAAATAAAGGCGTTAGAGATAAGGAATGGGTTTCTGCTTCATCTGCAGTGGCATGGTCGACGCTAAGGAAGATAAAGGATCTGGCTGGCCAACTGAAGCTATTCACAGACCTGGATAATGACGCTAGGACTTAACGTCTCCTTTTCATGAAGGTGAAAAAAGGCTTCAGCGAAAAGGCCTATGAGCTGGCAGCTGCCCAGCAAAAGCTGGAGCTTCTACAGGCCCAAGTTACCAACAACTCAGCAAGGAAAAGAAGGGCAGTCCAACTAGATCCTAACACCAAGTTTGCTACTATCTTAGACGTACAGAAGGCGCAGGTTGAAGCTGGTGAAAAGGAGGATATCACAGATGAATCCAGCGAGTCTGATTTACCTAGTGAAGCAGAAAGCTGTATTGTAGTGGCATCTAGGTGCAGTTAGTAGTTAATTGAACATACTGGTGTTGGTGGGAATGCCCTCTTTTTGGGTGGCTGAAATGGGGGGGTGGCCGAAATGTGGGTATGTGACGTTATGCCCTGAGGCCGATCTTGGCAGTGCGCTATTTTGCGTCCTGATGTGCCTAGTGTTGACTTTCCTGGTCGCGTTCCGAGCCTGTAGAGACCTCGGCTGTCCCAGTCTGTCTCTCATTCATCCCTCAGTCAGGGGATGATTTTGGTGGTCGCTATGAGTGTTCGAAGGGGGTCGACTCCGGCGGTTATCTAGAAACACCTTTGAGTAGGGAAAGATGTATCCTAAGACAAACACCTAAAGTGAATTGCACTCTATCTAGTAATAACTAACTAACAACATAGCAAACTAACTTTAGTAAAAAAGAAGAAGCAAAAGCATCCTTACGCAAATTTCTGCGTATGTAACTGGTCTCACGACGAGCAATGCGTATGAAGGTCTGCTGACGCAGCCCTCTGCGTCGCAGCTGTCCTCGCAGTTTATTACGACCTGGCTAAGCCATAGGGCCTCTTGTGTCAATCTTACTCTTCGTCCAATTTTGCCCTAACTTCAGATTGTTCATACGTAGAATCCACTTCCATCTCTTACTCAATGCCAGTATAACCTAAGTTCCCGACATTGGATGCATTCAGACGACAAGTACAGACCTTAACTATATCCTCGACAAGGACGATATTGCTTTCTGTGGTGAGTCCTGCACGCCCCTCAATTGGTAGGTGCCTATTTCTAGTGGACCAGCTATAGCTTACCTGGCGTGGGTACACAGAAAATTCCAGGGACATCAATAACCTTTAAGTGTTATTGCAATTTAAAGAAGGTTAGTAAAAAAAAAACCCCTAAAAAAGGAACTAGGAAGCTGAGAAGAACTAACGCTAGGTCTGCTGATTTCAATCTTGAGGATGTCTTCACTGAACGCCGCAAGCCTAACATCTTTCTAAGCTGCATCCATTCAAATGCCTAGAGCAACGTTGGCCTAAAACGCTATTAGTATAGGCAAAACAAATCAATGAGGCCATCACGAGCTGGCACACAGATGCTAGTATATACAGATGCTAGCACACAGATGCTAGCACACATCAGTGCTGGCCCACAGATGCTAGCATATACAGATGCTAGCACACAGATGCTGGCACACATCAGTGCTGGCCCACAGATGCTAGCATATACCAGATGCTGGCACACATCAGTGCTGGCCCACAGATGCTAGCATATACAGATGCTAGCACACAGATGCTGGCACACATCTGTGCTGGCCCACAGATGCTAGCATATACAGACGCTAGCACACAGATGCTAGCACACGGATGATAGCGCGACGGACTGGATTAGCAGCCTGAAATGGAGTGGGGCGATTAGCTCATCATCATGTACTATCAAGCAGCCTTATTAGAAGGTTGCCAATGAAATCACACCAAGGTATGTGTACGCCAAAAGGCGATTGGAAGAGAAAGGTTGGCGGTCGATATGCCAGGCAGAACGCATCTGCGCCCATGTGAAATGCCGTAAATAGCAATGACACGGCGATTCAAGGACCGTAAAAAGAACAACAAGTTACGCGAGGTCAATAGAGCAGCTTCTACTCGAGAAGATGCGCGAGTCGTTTTCCGGCTTTGCTTGTGCGAAACGAGACGTTCACCAGTTCGAAACCAATGATTATACCTGCAAGACACATTGCGTTCTGTGGAGGTAGTAACCCAATCCAAGACGAAAAAGTAAGAACAATGGGAGATGAGCAGAAACAAAGACTAAACGTGTGCTAATAAAAGAACGTGACAGAAGGTGGCGGCGATTAGACATTTATAGTCTAAGATGAAAGGAGACGCAGGATCATGTATGTATTTGTGTTACAGAGCAGGAAAAAATCAGTAGAAGCCTGTTTTTGGCGCCCTTAATGACTAGAACTTGCACCTATACTCTCTTGGGAAAACTGAAATGCGTGCAAAACTAAGCAGACTAAGAAGACAATTAGTGTTGTGATGTCTCGCAAGCGGATGCTGTAGGTGTGAGTAAGAAGTGTTATTACAGAAGGACATAAACATTAACGGGAGGGAGACACTAACATTTTGCAACTTACTAAATGACGTTACTAACTTAATTGTAATTAGGAATATAAAACTGGCTGAATTAGGAGGCTAGCAGTTAAGGTTATTAATGCCTAGCAGCTCCTTGCAATACTTCTGCATAAGAAGCTAAACTATAGGGCTAAGAGCTTTAACTTACTGTTGTTTGTAACCTTTAAAAGGCTAATAAAGCTATTAGTTTGCTACTTAGTTTTAGACATTAGACTCTAAAATGATAAGCTTTAACTGCTGTAGCTGCTAGAAGTCTACTTACTGATTTTCACTAATCCTGCATTAGTTACTAATATTTCCTTACTACCTAGTAAGGGGTGCTTAAAACTATAGGCTTCTAGAAAGCTAAGACTGCTTACAACCTAGTATATAGTATCTATTATTAATAGTCCTTTAATGTAATAGTTATTAGAGCTTACCTACCTAATAATTATACCTAGCTAGGCTTTATCTAGATATATTAGGCATTTAGCTAAGTAGTATAGGCTAAATGTTATATACTTAAGTACTACGTATATATAAGTTTTTGTTATATACATATATATAAACTTAATAACGTTCTAGTGATAGAGCTTTCTAAACTTTAATAGAGTGTCTTCTAATTCTAATATAGCTAGTCTTCTAATATAGACTTACGTTTGTTATTGTCGGATTATTAAGGGTTGCAGTAATAGGTTAATTAAATGTGTATTAAGATATATATGTGTGTAACTATTATGCCCTGCAGCTAGCCCCTGACTTAAGCCTATAAGAACCCTATTCCTAGGCGCCTAAGGCTATAACTAGAGCCTACTGCTTAGGAAGAAGCCTGCAGCAGTCCCTCTAATATTTAGCGAAGGGCTGGCTACGCTAGGCTTAAGCCTATCTCTAGGCCTACGCCCTATGCGTATAGGGTATGCCCTGTATGCATATATCCTTTAATTTAACATACCCCCTTAGGGAAAGACTTCTTTACAGCCTCTACAGGCTACAGAAAGGGTATTAATATTACATTATCTTAGTGTATGTAAGAAGGCTTTTCCTGCTAGCTTATACGCTTATAAGACTGTTTCCTCTACTACCTATACGTTAGGCTTAGTTATTTCTACCTGCAGGCAGGCTTTATTAATTATAAGATCTCTTATGTAGTTAGCCTTAATAACCTCTTTCTTATTAGTTATATTAAGCTAGAGGAGGAAGGCATTATGCTTTGCTAATTTAAGGGCCTTTATTAAGCTATCTACTATAAGCTCTATTAATAGGGTATATATAATATCTATACAGCTATTAGTAAATTCTTAGTGTAGCTAGTAGTTATAAATATTAATATAGTAGAGCTTAGTATATAGTTATAAAATCTTACTTATAATAAGCTTTACTATCTACTAGTTATTATACTAGATTTATACTCTTATTAGTATTACCTTTATTAATGTATATATAGATTAGTCTCTATACTATATAGGTAGTTAGATCTAAAGTTATAAGATTAATAAGCTTATAAAAAGCGCCTCTTTAGCAGCTTAGGTAAGTATAAGTAGCTCTACTTCTATTATTAAGGTTATAACTATATCTTGTCTATTAGCTTACTATATAATAAGGCCTCTAAAAAGCTTTATTATAAAGGCTTATAAGCTCTTTTAGGTTAGAGTATTATTACTAAAGCTTACGTTAGAGGTAACTTTAAAGGCGTTGTCTTTACTGCCTAGCTTAGCGCTAAAGTAGAGGTAAAGGTATTATATTTTGTAGAGGTATTAAAGGACTCTATTAGCAGCCTTTTAGTGTATATCTAAAGGGTTTTAATTAAATCTTATAAGCCTGCTTACAGTAAAGGTAATGTCTAGGTATGTTATTATAGCAGCGTAAAGGATAGTGCTAACTTTATGTTAATAATAGTAAATCTCTACTAGAGGTATGTTATGTTTATATAGCAGTAGCTCCTTCTTTATTATAGGCATATGCTAGGTAGTATTATTATCTATAACATTAGTATATATAGGAAGCAGTTTCCTATACTTCTTAGCGTATACAGCCTATAAGAGCTATAGGTAATAGGTCTTTTAGTTATATATAATCTTAAGGCTAAGAAACTACTAGAGGTTTTTACTGCCTTTAAGGTAGTATTTAGTCTAAAGTATGTATAGCTTATCTATTACTATAAGCTTATTAGCCTTTAGGAAGGTAAGGATGCAATTGTTAACATAAAAGAAGAAGGTAACCTCTCCTTTCTGCTAGCAGTATTCTTCTCTAGCTATACGTTTAAAGCCCTATGCTATAAGCCCCTTCTTAAAATGCTTTTACTAGAGTATAGGTAAATAGCAAAGCCTATAGAGGGCTTTCTAAAGGCATAGGATAACGCCTTTCTTATAGTGTCTAGGCAGTATCTCTATATATATTTCCTTATTAATATCTATATATACAAACGTGTTTACTATATTATATTAGAGCAGCTTATAATTAAAGTAGGTAGCTATAGCTATTAGGATCTAGAAAGACATACCTATAAGCATTACAGTATATATATCTTAGTTATCTTTTGCTTATTAGTTACCTTATATTATAAGCCTAGCCTTTACTTTGCTAAGGTAGCTATGCTTATTAAGCTTATAGGTATAGACCTAATAGTAACTAAGAATCTAATTGCTGCATGCAGAAGCTTTAAATACCTCTTACTATAAGCATAAGGTTATATAGCTATTAAGGTATAATATTTTAGCTTTATAAAAGGTATCTTTAAGAGGATAGTATTAGAGTTAACTATATAATATAGGGAGTAGTAGGAGTTCTTTCTAGTAGGTGCTACATAGGGTATTAGCCTTATAATAGGCTCCCTCTAGAGATACTATAAGTGCTAGCTCTAGACTATATAATCCTGTTACATAAGGGTATTCTAGGGATTAGTTAATATATTATGTAAGGTCTTATAGGGGGCTAGCCTGCAACCTAGGCGTTCCTATACTATCTATTAGTTTTTGCTTAGTTTTTATAGAGTTATGTACATAAGAATGCTTGTTATATATATACCTAGTAAGAAACGTAGCCTTAAAGGATATATATAACTGCTAGCAGTATATTAGAAAGAGGGTTTTATTAGCTTGTTAAGATCCTTCCTACCCCCCTACAAATACTACTGTAAGTATAGTAAGAAATGCTAATCTTAGGGGTGTTTATAGCAGCATTATAAGCTTAAACTAGGACTTAGTATATAGCGCTAGGGCAGGAGGCCTATTAGAAGAAGTCTCTACTATGCTTAGGGCGCTTAGGGTAGTACCTAGAGGCACCCCCTTAGCTTTATTATAGTCTTTATAGATCTTATTAGCCTCCTTGTTAGCTATATAGGATGCAGTTATATTATACTAGCCTTTAAGAATAAGGCAGTTAATTGTTTGTTAAATATCTTAAAGGTCTAACTTATAAATATCCTTAGCAAGGGCCTTTAGGTTACTGTTAAAGATAAGTTTTTTATTAAAGATAACATCTCTTATTATAAATACTTTACTATAAAGGGGATTCTAAATGCAGTATAAGTTACTTAAAGTATAGCTAACAAGATAACCTATCTATATATATAGGGTAAGCCTTTTTAGGCACTAACAGTAAAGTTAAGTATCTACTATAAGTATATATGCTTTATAGCTAAAGACTCTTAAATATAAAAGGTCTAGCTAGGTGAATTATATAGTGTCTTCCCCCTAGAAGTGCTTATACTACAACTAGTATAAAGTCTTCTAACTGCAAGAGGCTTATAGTATGCAGTTATAAAGGTAAGTTATAGAGGTATAAATCTTAGGCTAAAGGATATTAAGAAGCTTAGCGTAAATAGCTATATACCTAGCCTTATGCTTAATAGTAGCTGTAATACACTCTGCAGTGCTATTTTATGCTTAAGTATTTAGGGCGCTTGCCTTAACATATATACTGCATGCATTAAGGCTTATAGAAACCTTATTATTATTAGCTAGCTTATTATTAGTTTTAATAACCTTTACCTTATAACTATAGTGCACTTTAAGTATAGTAAAGAAGTCTGTAATTGTTATAAGCAGTATATCTATCTTATAGGTATAAAGGTAAAAGTCCTAAGTTAGGCCTGTTATGCAGTCTAAAAAGAGTATATAGGAGCAGTAGCCTATATAGCCTACCTTAAGGTTATAAAAGTTAACTATAAGGCAGTTACTAGGCTTTATATAGATAGCTAACTCTTATAGGCTCCTTTAGACTATATAATAGGCCTTGCCTAGGGCGCAAGCTTTGTAGTTAACTGTTGTTATAGGCTTGTTAAAACCTTAGATACATACTCTATAAGTAACGTTAGGGATCCTTTTAAGCACTTCTAGGCTAGGGTGTCTAAGACACTAGTGCTAGGTAAGAAGGTTACTAAGGATAGGCTTCCTATAGGTAGCTGTTATAAAGGCGTTTCTTTTACGCTTTAGGCGCAGCATCTTGTCTGCGCGAATAGCTAGCAGGGGGACTGTAGCTATAAGTATAGTATCTAATAAAAATAGCTAATAGTTAAGTACCTACTAGCTATAAATCTTATTAATATATATAATAAATAACTTATCTACTTTATATAGGTAATTGTTGCCTAGGCTTATATCCTACTAGATCCCTTACTAGTATAGCTTTAAGAAGGAGATAAGGTTAGCAGTAATACCTCTATAAAAGGTAATATTATATAAGGTAAGCTTAATAACGCAGTTCCTATACGCTCTAAGCTTAATCTCTATAGTACTATATACCTTAATAGGCAGCTATTATACACTAGCCTATATAAAATTATCTATAGATATACTGTAGAGAGTTTTAAACTATATAGTATTATTAAATATATAGATATTACTGCCTAAATTAAGTATTGCTAACTTAGCTAAGTAATATTAGCTTTTAGTAATATAAAAGGAGGCTGTAGAAATCCTACCTTAGTATCTGCTATAAAGTTAATTTAAGCTTTTAGCTAATATCCTTACTACTTAAAGCTTCTTAGTAAGGGCTTTATTAGTCTAGAGGTGTATTTTAATAAGCCTTTTAATGCTTTTACTAAGCAGTCTGTTATTTCTCTTTAGGTAAGGGAGTGTATAGAAGCACTACATAATACTATAATAAGGGCCTGCATAGAGCTTATAGGTAGTGTCTAAGGTTATACGCTTTACAGGCAGTATCTCTATTATACCTACACTTATACTTAAGCGCTTATACTTTACAGTTATACTAGTTTCTTATAATAGTAGAGGGGTATTTACTCCTTTAGCTAATAACACCTCCTTTCTTACATACCCTCTACAGCTACAGCCTTATCCCCTACAGTTACAGTTCCTATAACCCTCCTTCTTATTATTATCTATTGTTTTAGTATAAGTAGGACTAAAGGCCCCTTACCTAGCCTTCTTTATATGCTTATTTTTATCTATTAACTATAGGAACTCTTAGATATTAGAGAGTACTAATCCTAGCGTTAGGTAGTTATTAAGGGCGTTAGTAACCTTAGTGTAGTAGTATATATATACCTAGCTTAAGAGATAGGTCTTCTAGAAAGCTGCTATAAACAGGTTAAACTAGTTACTTAAGAGCTAGGCCCCTAGGATACTACTAGCAGCAGCTTTGTAGAGTGCCTTTTCCTACTTTATAAGCTAGGCCTTAACTTCCTTCTTAGTTCCTAGGTACCTTAAGGTTACTTAGAGGACCTTTTCTAGTGTAATATATATATTCTCTTTATATTTAGAAGGGTATATTCCTATATAAGCCTAGAGGGTAATTACCTAAGCGTTAACCTTATTATTAGAGGTATAGTAATAGAGCTTAAGGTTAGTAGAGATAGTCTAGTATACCTATTCTTAGAGGTTACTGTAGCGCTTAAGGCGCTTCTCCTATATATATAGGTTATTGTTATACTGCATGCAGCGCTCCTTATACAGGAGAAGGTTAGCTAGAGAGAGATCCTCTAGCTGTAATATATATTATAAGGCGTCTGCTGTATGTAGGAGCATATAACTAACGTCTAGGGCTAGAGTTATATCTTTAGGCTCCTTATATAAAGGCTGTAGCTTAGGTTAAGGCTGCAGCTACTACTACTGCTAAAGGGCTGCAGTCTGTAAGTATATCTTATATACTAGGATGCTTTTAGCTCTTAAAGGAGTAGTATTTAAAAGGGTATTTATAGCAGTGCTTACAGGGGTTGTTTTAACTATACCTACATATAGGTAATTATATATTAAAGGCTTTTCTAGCTTAGCAAGCAGCCTATTAAGCGTCTTAGATATATTACATATAGTAATTAATAGACTTAAAAAAACCCACAGGTACCTATTTAGGTTTAAACCTATCTAACCTATAGGTTCTAGGTAGGGACCTAAATAGGTTATAGGTTAGTGTAGGTTATAGGTATTTTTAGGTAGGCCTAGGTTTAGGTTTATAGGTTAGACCTATATAGGTATTCCCTACTTATAGGTTTAGGTATTATAGGTACTTAATAGGTACTTATAATAGTGCTATATTTAAAAGTAA
>PJEX01000082.1:0-78097 GCA_005350895.1 Colletotrichum tanaceti
CCCCCCCCCCCGCCCCCCCCCCCCCCCCCCAATCTTCCATTGTCTCTCTCACACGTTGCTTGGGACGGCGTCTCGGGAGGACGCGTGTGCATTAGTTGTGGTTTTCTGTATGCGGTGTGTTACCGGAACAGAGTCCCGGAGATGATCCCTGTTCGGCTTCGAGGACGGGGCGTGGGCGGGGTTGAAGCTACCACTGGCGGAGGTGTGGAGATAGCCCGCGTTCCGTCTCCCGTGGGGCCCGGTTTTCTCGGACGCCGGAAGCTCGGCTTTGCCTTTGGGGGCCGGGATCGGGGTGGCGAACTTTGCACGACTGAGCGCTTCTTGCCGCGGCCACGGACCTCCAGGACTCCCATCGGTCAGTCGTCAAATGACTTGACAAAAAATTTGATTAGCGCCTTGGCGCGCACCTGTGTCGAACCGCGTGCACTTCGATCACAACTCGGCCACAGGTGGTGGGTGGTAAGAGCTAACCAGTTTGTCGGCTGGTGGTCGCTTTTTGGGAGCATCATGTAGAAGCGTTGGCTTTTGAAACTGGAGGTAACTCTTCGAGCGGCCGCCGGAGCTACAAAAGACTCACTCTGCATTAGCCCTCAATGGCGGCGATGTCACCTTCACGGAAGCTGAGTCTCAGGCTATCGATCAGGAGACACGTATAAAGGACCTGTGTCCCTTGTAGCTCCTGTGCGCCACGGATACCAAGATTAGGATTAATTTACTGTTCTTTTACGTTGCTTGAGAAATTGTTTTATTTTATCGGCGACACTGGGATGTCAATTTTTCTCTTAGGGGAAAAGGGACGACATGCTGGTCGCGGTTGAAGTACAGAAAGCGGCGTTTATTGGGTGTTTGGCTGGTTTATTTCAGCAGTATTGTTTCTTCATTCCTCAAAAGCGTTTCCTGGTTCGACTAGCGAGACGCAATACGATAATGGTATATGTAGGTTTTACCTGCTTCCGCATCGGACAAGATACCCACAAGTTGGTAACTCCAACGAGAAAAGTCACTTGGGCTTGGGCTTGGAGCGTTATGGATCTTTGTGGTTCGGCCTCGAATTCAGCAATAGACGCAGGAAAGAGAAGCATAGAGAGTTTCGTTGCACCAAACAGCCTTAAGACACGGACGGATGGGGAAGTATGGCACTGTTCCGGAAGACGTATGCTTTCTTTCGACCTCCTTTCACATACGGGCATCTTCATCTTCAACTATGCCTACAACACGGCTCGAATTCAGACATAGTCAAACTGACCAGACCAACCGCACTTTCGTGGTACAAGGACACAAGAACAAACGTTCTTGTCATGTAGAGGCAAGTCGATCCATGCTCACGGCAGAACTCTGTATGGGTTACGACTGCATCGCAGGCTACGTAGACAGGAGAAGTGCATGTTCTGGTCCCTGGATGATGGGCACCAATCACCCTCGTCGACGAGGACAAGACGGGTTAACAAAAACCCAAGGTTTGAAACAGTTGCTCGCGAAGGAAATGTTCCAGGGTGCTCGGAAGAGGAGGCAGCAGCATGCTAGCCGAAATTTGTATTTTGCCCGCAAACTTGGAGGAGCAATCTACAGTAGTAGGCGTCGAAAGTTACCAAGTATCGATGTCAACCATTCCCCGTCTCAACTGCGGGATCTATACATAGTACGATGTATAGTTCGCAGAAAGTCAATGTCGTCCAGAGCCGTGGCCGACCACACAGCTTTGGACCGCATCCTTGGGATGATAGAGTTCGCAACCAACGACCCCTTGATAATACCACCCCAACCCCGTCAAGGGTCACAACCCCAACGGAACTCTGTCAGTATTCCAACACCCGCGACTCCAGCGAGCATTCGATGATCGGATCTCCAATGGTCGTTGATGCCAAGGGAAACCATACACCCCCGTTTCGGAGCCTCGGGGCCCAAAGCGCCGCAGCAGACGGCCCGTCGTGTCGGGAAATACAGTGTTGGTTGGCCACCGACTGGACCCAGGAGGATGCTCACTTTCCCGATGGGCGCATAGCTCATCGAAAGAATGACGGCATGCCGTGTTCGCCGTCCCAGGGGCCAGGAGCACGGTACCGGAGGCCCGTGGTGAAAGGAGGTCTCGTCCGCCCGCCGCCACTGCACTCAGTGGATTCGGACCGATGCCCCGGGTTTCCACGGATGGGTGGTGAGTGAGACGGGCATCTCTCCTCAACCACTCACGCCAACGACAACGGGAACCCGGACGGAGACAACTCGCGAGCCACACGATACAACACTGCCGAGTGCCAACCTAAGGGTAAGTTTGGTTTAGGTGGAGGTGAGGAAAACGGCCCGTTTGAACTCTCTTTGATCTGGCAATGGGCATGCACAGGCTTCGCTCTCTTCTCGCTGCATCGCCTCCAGAGCTCCACATGCAGCTGTGTGCGTGCATTACGATGGTACTTACACGGGCCTAGTGAGGCATTTTGTTCACTCGTCATTCTGGACCGGCAAGCAGGCTTCTGGCAGGAGAGACGGATTCGCAAAACTCGCCAGGAATTGGTTCGGCGTCACGCCGATGTTGCACCTGCCTGTCTCGCCGGGCCCCGTCGAGCTCAGTCGGTTGGGTTAATGCAAACCCTCATGCAGTCGGAGCACGCCACAAGCGGTCTAAGAAGAAGACCTCAGGAGACCTTGTATCGAAGCAAGTTTGGCTTGGATTTCCACAACACACGGCCTCAGTCGGGAAATCTACAGCAGCAGCAGCAGCAGCAGCAGCAGATAGCAGATAGCATAAGCCCTCGTCCACTAATGCCATCGCAATAGTCGAACAAAGGAAGAAGAAAAGAAGGAAGAGCATGTGGAAAAATCGACAGCGGCTCAACTCGCTCGCCCACAAGAAGCAGTTCATTCCCCACGCTCAGCCAGCCCCCATCACCAGACATCCCAACCTTCCCCGCTATCCCCTCGCTTTTTTATCTCGTCTGCAACGAAAGAAGATGAGAGAAGCGGCTCCAAAACAGCAATCAAAACACCGTTACTGTACGACACCTTTCCAATACGCACTCGGTGATGCAAAACTCCTACCTCGCCTCTCACCTTACGGTGCACCTTGTGTAGCCCAAGCACATGTCATTGTAACAAGACGAGACGGGAGCGTAAGCACACACACACACACACACACACACACACAAATACACACATGCCTAAAGCTGACGCCCGAGGTCGCGCGTCGGCCAGATAGGCGCGGCCTTCGAATCAAAAGACATGCCTATATTACTCTGCCTTAGCCTACAACGCCGTCAAATATTCAAGAGCCTACACGCAGCAACTCAACTCTGCAGCCCCGCTGCTCAAGGCAACACCGGCATCGTCAGGCGCCCTTCACGAATGTCGCTCTGCAGGTGGCCAGGCCAATGGCTTCCCCCGGAGCATCGTGTATCTATCTCCCAGTCACCGAATTCTCGGAAGGCATTTCGAGATACGTTCGGCAGAGAAAGCCAAAGATCTCGGTACTGCTTCTTTGTTTGCACCCCAAGAAAAAAAAAGATGTACGGGATCGTGTGGCCATCAGCATGTGACCCCAACGAGGGAGCCATGAGCCACAAGATGTTGCCTCTCCTCATTCTCGCACCTTGGCCGGCTCACCAAGCCTTGCTAGACAGCCCAGAACTCGCGTTGAATCTTGTCTGGAGACCAGTCACATCTTACGCCGGTAGACACAGGAGCACATGCTCCCGATTGCCTCTTTTTTTTTTTTTTTTTTCAAATCCGACCACCGATCCACCCAGGCCTGCTCTTCGTGCCTCGCCATCGCATGGAAGTTCGAGTATATTAGTGGACACACTTAAAAGGCCCTAGGGGTTGATCCTGCAAGAAATTCTGCATCATGTATGCCCAGACCTGGTCTGGCTTCATTGCGAGGTCGTCGCCTACATACACACACTCTCACTCACACCCGTGGCCTCTCTTTCGTGGGGCAGTACGGAGTAGCAAAGCAAGCCTTCGTCATTCGAGGTTCGACGACGACTACATCCCCCCCCCTCCCCCCCTCCTCGGACATGCGTTTGTGGTGGGAGGGGAGGGGTCGTAGTGGGCCGGACTCCTTAGCTATCTTGGTTGATAGACTAGCACCATGGGGCTTGTAGCATACTCGTAGTCTGGCTTGGAGTGGCGGGGGCGTGGTCTCATCATCCGTCTGCGGACTGACAGGGAGGAAGGGGAGGGGTCCTGTCCATTTTCTGTTTTCTTTCCTCCCCCCCCTCGTCAGTTCTTCAGCGCTCGTCAGTTCCGCCCTTCGGCCAGGCCTCGGCCGGTCCTTGACCCTAGTGGGGGGGAGCTCTTCTTGAGGGGTACAAGTACGAGGCATGTACATAGTGCGTGTGTAGTGTGTGTATGTGTGTGTGTGTGTGTGTGTGTGTGTGCGCGTGTGGTTGTTTCCATGACCCCCGTTCCCTGGTGCGCAATGTGAAAGAGTCGCTTCAATTAACCCCTCAGCCAGAATAAACCGAAGAAAAATAAAGCGGCGCACGCCGCAGCCGCGACGAAAATCCGCACCGCGGGGATCATTTTGGCTGCTGAGACCATGACCGGGGGGTCATGTCTTCCAACGTCGCCAATGACTTTCCTTTCGTGACGCATCCCAGCTCGTTCGTTACGTTGCAGGTTGAGGCTCAGTTATCGTTGTGCATATGAGTACTCCGTACGGATACGGATAGGTCATGAGAAATAGGCCGAAACCATTCTGGCCCCCATTTGCCAACAAAGACGGCTGAAAAAAAATCCCGTTAATTGTGGATATTCACATGAAATGGGTGAGAACAATCGGCATGGGTCTCCACATGGTGGTCTCTTTCCTCTTCTTCTTCTCCTTCTTCTTCTTTTCTTCTTCTCCTTTCTTATGTAATGAGGCTCCCATCATCATGTTGATGATGATCGTTGATCATTTCGGCTTGTGTACTACGTAGTGTGCGCAGAGGCTCAGAAGAACATCAACGCAGTTGTACCGAGCGAGACATCATGCATGGCCCAATCTGCAACTTGTTTCTGGCACTACCATGTAATAGGCATGTTGATCTCTGCCGACAATCTCAACAATATTCAGTCTCGAATCATGCAACATCTGGTTGACGGCTGGCGAGGCATCTAGTCTGTCTCATGCGCAGCTGCTGCACGACTGCACGCTCCTACATAGTAGGTCGAGGTCGAAACCCCTTGGCATCATCAATGGGACGAAGGCACCATCGATACTGCAAGGTGCATTCCGGGGCATCCCCTGCATCAGTGAGGGGGAACGGATACATCGCGAGTACTGGGCTCGTACCTCGAATGGGACAGGAACTCGTTGGTTACAAGGGCCCCGGCCATCAACCGGATACTGCAAGTCTCCTCCAGCTTAACGTGCGGGTTCTCAGCGATAACGAGCAAGCACCCGAAAGGGAAACCCATCTCGGTAGCTGCCATGCAGCTAGGTAAAACAATAAAACAGGCCAAATCAATGGGCCAAGGACGAGCAAGTCAGCACCACTTTCCACATCTCCCCGGGCTTGTTGGTCTCTTGTGCTTCCGCATGCGATGCCAGCCGAGACTCCCGGGCGGCTTGCAACTCTGTGCGAGTCCGATGTATTGAGGGCCCTGGCCCGTATTGCGATACCCATGCAAGCAAGACAAACTCTAGCGTTCGGTTGACTTACTGCCATCAGACGAGAGCATGGCGTCGTGGACTTGCTTAGACACCCTTGCGGCGTCATGCAATATTCTTCAACGGCTCGCCAACGCCGAAGATGCTTGTGTGGATCGAAGGATTGCTGACGGCCAGGTACGCTACAGGTACGGAGTGGTTGAGAGTCGGATTATCTTCGCCATTGTTGGTTCCGGTTCCCCTTTGAACCTGCATGGTGCTATGAGTCGAGGTTGCAGCGAGCCAGGAAGGGCGAGTGGGGTCTATAGTCTTGGACCGGGATATTCTCGACATGTACGGAGTAGCTCTGCCAAATCCCCCATTTCCTTGTTTGTCGAGGCTGTTTCTTCTCCATCAGTCTGTCGCTGGCAAGCACATGGGCCCTTCAATATCCTGGTCGTTGAAGAAGAGCTGGTCCGTTCGATGTCGTGACATATTGTTGCTAACCTGCGGGGTTGGCTGGGCGCGGAAGAGGGGGAGGAGGAGGAGGAGGAGGAGGAGGAGGAGGAGGAGGAGGGGATCCATAAGGAATTGCCCATCCACCCCCTCCTCCGAGCCAGGGTCCCTCAAATCGACGCGAGGGCGGGAAGATCGTGAGCCTTTCCATCCGGGCTTGCGACGGACAGAGTTTGCGGAGAGCAGCTCGCTGACAGGCAGGTATGGCATAGCGCACGACACTACAGGCGCGAGACGCGGCCTGGATCGCCCGAGGTGCTTCCCCGGCGGATCTTGGGGTGTGAGCATGAACGGTTGCGATGCAAGTTGATGTCAACCATGTGCTGTGCAGCCGCAGATCCAGTGTCGCGAAATGGACCCTAGACAACAGAAATACCAAAATCGTGTGCCCATTCAAGACGTTGTCGGACTCGTTGCCGTGTCCAACAATGCAAGAGATGGCTAGAGCGTGTCTCTGGTGAGAGAAATCACGGTTTCAACAGAAATGATGCCCTGTTTGGATACGACCATCCCCGTGCTGCGCACACCAATGGCACCTGGCTCCGTCCGTAGTTCGGTACGGATACACGTCGGCGGTCGAGATGGGACAGGCGGGCAGCGAGCAACGACGCTGGCCCACCTGTTGACCCCACCGAGGCTCGGCCATGATCAACCTCGGATCGTGACGAGGTTCAGGGCCAGGGTTTCAAGACGGACTGGAGCTGGAGCTGGAGCTGGAGCTGGAGCTGGAGCTGGAGCTGCTGCCCGTGTTGTGAGGTTGAAAATGGCGTTGCTCAAGCTGGGGGACTTGCTATCGGAAGGTGATGTTCTAGGTATGGCACAATTGAGTCGAGACCGGAAGCACACAGGGTGTTGAGCCTACCTAGGTGAGGCAAGGTGAGGGCATGACGACTCGAAGGTCTTTTTTGGTTTTCATTGTTTGTGCTTGGGCTTTTGACAACCAACCAACCAACCAGCCAGACCCGGTTGCATTGCAACATCGTAAATGCAGAGCCTCTCGAGCCATCCATGTTGCCGGCCCCCAATGTCGAACTTGGAATTGAATCAACAAGTGCGGGCGAATGTCTTGCGGACAACAGTCTTGCCGGCTAGCGAAGTGAGGTCAAGGGGGCCGTATCTGGCGACTGTGTGCAAAGCTGACAAGAGAGTGCGCAAGATGGCCGTGTAAAAACCCCTCCACCACGCAAGGGCTTTGGGCGTATCTGTACAGGTACGTAATTAGTATGTGTTCCGGACACGGCTCTGGGCGAAGTGTCGACAGCCGAGATGGGCAGCGTCACCACAGATACCGCAGCGGGGGCAGTACCCGATAAGTACATCTCCATTCCCATGCTCTTTTCCACATACCGTCCGAGTTTGGAATGGCTGGCTACCCCACCCCTCCGTCTGTGATAATGCTGGTTCGCATGGATAGTGCAGACGCAGGTCCGACAGGAAGAGGACAAGTGCGATATTAAGCAGGGATGGGTTGCATCGGGGCCACCACGTCGTCGTCTTGGCCCGTGTCGCCTACCCAGCAGGAACATGCAAGACAAAAGAGAGGTCCCAACGCCTCAAAAGAGAGACGAGTCTGCAGCAGCAACAGCAACAGGGGTAGAACCATGACATGGGGAAGAGTACTCCGTAGAGACGTGCAAGATGACATGATGTGATATGGATATGAGTGGTCGACGATGTTGGGACAGAGAGCTGAGATATGACTGACTGCTGATGAAGAGAGAAGGATTGCACATTTCGACATGCGCGGCTCATGGGTACTGTACAACTATTTTGTTGCGCAGTGCATTTGTCCATCCGTACGTACGACTGTTCCAAAGGCGTTGTTGCCTGCCCTAGGTAGTGTCAGCGTTTCGTCTGTGCGATAGACAATGACAGCGGACGGGATGTCGACATGAAGGTCTGTGGGTTATCCACTTGGCCTTTTGGGATGGAAAATAAAGTAAAAGCCTTTTGCTGGTTGGCAGGTGAGAACAGACGACCAACCAGACGAGACGAGAGTCACTCGGCACCTGTGGCACGAAAGGAAAATAAAGAGGGGAAAGGAGGATAGTTGCAAAAAAAAAAAAAGTACATGGCTGGTTCGTGGATCTACAGCGGCCGCCTGTGCGTTTAGATAACGGCAAGTACCTACCTCCTGAGTGTCCCAATCCTGCCCCGCATGGCGCTTTGGCCCCCCTACCACTAAGGATGCCTTTGAAAATGGCAAGTGTACCTACCTAGGTAGGTGTCTCCCTACCTAGGTACCTAGATGAGAGTACCTAGGTGCCTGCCTGCCTACCTACCTACCTGTATTAATCAATGTTTGTGCGTTTCTGTTTTTTCAGTCAACCAAAATAGAGATGTGACTTTAAAATGGATATGCAAGTACACATCTGCAATACTTACCTGTTTACTTACCTAAGTGCCCATGGTCGTTAAGGAAAGGGCTGTCTGTCGCCTCAGGCTTCTGTTTCTATCTACCTGATTGCCTAGGTGTTTTGTTCCGTTTATCTAGGTAGGAAGAGCACACGGTCAGAGTTCCCAGATCGTCGCGGGCATCTTTGTTCCAATTTTCACCCCACCGCTTACTACGTATGTAAAAATCCGTCATAGTCAGCCTGGAGGACGATGACAAGGTATGCCATGACATGCTAGCGGCCGTGCGGGTGCGCAGGCCAGGGTGTAACCCCATCGTCCCATCGAACAACCGCCAGTGGCCGCGGTAGCTTATCATTGCACGGCCATTTCGTCTTCTTGTTGCTGCCACGACTAAATAGACGCCAAAGAGGGTAGAGAATCGTCTTGTCACCATCGCCATTGAATCCACACTTTCCGACGCGCTGTAGTCGCTTGACGTCCACCATTGATTACAAGGCCCATTCATTCGCCCGACGATCTCCGTCTCCTTCGCCATCGACTTGCGCCGTCTCTCTTGACACATTTCAAGGGTCCAAAAAAGAAAACAGCGCATCGTCGCTGTCGTCTGTACGGATACAGGCCCGCAACATTCACGGCCTTTCTTCCGCAGACTCTTGCTTGCCTGCCGTCATACATGATACCTAACACGTCTTGACTCGTGCTGTCGCAGTGATTCGCTCGCCTTCACCTCACGTTGGAGAAGGTGGCACCTTCACTTGGAAAAGAGGGACGAATACTGGAAAGAGGGCCTTGTTACAAGCCTCTCCATTCGCTGAAATCTTTGCAAGAGAAGACTTTTTCCATCGCAGCATGCATCCGTAAAATTCATTTCTAAAATTCACTCGTCAGATCCAATTCCAATAACCCTCCATACGCATCAAGGAGAGACACAGACTCTGGCATGAGCCAACATGTTACAGACCCGAGCTTAATGCATCCGCCACCTAGGTTGATTTTGTTTTCCAAGCTCGAGACCTTGCGACTCACGGGACTCAGACACGATGATAACAATACCATGCTATTATATAGTATAATAGTAGTGCCTGCCCACGTCTCGGCAGCCCGCCAACTCGGCCCACAAGATTCCGACATTGAGAATCACAGGCGGCGTCTCACCATGGAGAAAAGCAGGCAGGCCTCTGTTATGTTCGGCCCTCCGCCGCAGTCAGATATTACTCGACTACGGGTTGACGAGTCCTTTTCGGTCCATCCCCACATCACCCTGACTTCCCCTCCCTTCCGATGCTAAGCAGGTTTGAAGGCTCGAGGCACGTCGTATCATGTCGTGCATCTCTGCATCTCACAGCCCCCGTCCCGACGTGGAGCTGTCTAGCATACACTACCTTGTGCCCCATATTAGAGGAGTCGAGAACAAAGATCCATCGTAATCTCGTTCAGTACGAAACACCACGGGATTCAGACACAGGCTCATCTATGTCATCAGGAACACTCTTTTCGTCCACTTGCAGCTTTGACAAGGCCAGGGGTCCGAGGGAGAGGGAGGGGGAGGGGCAGCCAGACAGGCCTTGTATCAAGCATGGGAAACACAAAATGTAGGCTGCTCGATGAAGTAAACAAGACCACAGGACATGATTTCCCAACTTCGAGAAGGCTGCCAAGCTCACATGTTGACCTTGCACTTCGAGTCCTATCCCTCTGATTAGGCGTCTAGTCACTAGCCATTGCCAAATGGCCAAGTCTCACCCATCCACCCACCACGACTCTACTCACGGTTGGAACACTCACTCATTGACAGGTTCCGCGGTGGGACGCTTTCGATATCGCCTCCTTGACCTTGAGGATTTCCGCCCACCTTCTTCCTCCGTACATAGCCACCCAGTCCACCCACGACCCAATGTCTCTCGCCTTTATGGGGGTTGGTTACGTACCCCCAAACCACTGATTCACCTGCCTCGCTGCCCTCGTTGAGTGTGGAGATCTTCGAGTATCTTAGCTCGCCATGCTAACCGTCCCGATCGAGCCAAGTCTCGAACCGTTCGACAAACTAGTAGGGATGGAGGGTGTGGGATCTCTCTCCACAACGACGATGATGACCACCACCACCACCACCACCACAGAAAGAATACTTTCACGCACGGTACATGTTTTCACGAGGTTGGTTCATTCAGCATACTCACGAGCTCGGAATAAGACAAGAGGGGTGTGTGCAGCACAACATGAGAATACCACGGCGGCACATGGTCGCTATCAAGGCTCAAACATGAGTAGGAGAGTACTAACAGTACCACCGCAACGATGAGTCGCAGTGCTGTCCGTTTTCGTTTTCTCGGCCCACCATCCTAGAATGGGCATTCGCGGTCATCCACGGCGAAGGAGACTCCGTATGTCCTCTCAGAGCCGCGTGTTTGTCGTTCAGCCTGTGGCACCCACCCCTCCTCCTTCACAGTTATTTCCATCTTAGCAAAAATTCCTCCAAACCTAAAGAGAGTACGACATCAATCACACGCACCTGCACACGCACACACTAGCAAAGACGCCATAATGACTCCGAAAAAAAGAGGCGTGTGAACATGGCACAGCCTCTTTCCCATCATCCAAATTCCAACGAAGAGCCCAAGTAAGCCCCAGCCTGGCCAGCCGGAGAATTAGCGACAGCATGACCAGACCCCTTCGCATACCTTGGCCCTGTCGTGTAACCGGGGCGCCGACCCTCGAGAGTAAGAGGCACACTTAGCTATCGCGTCTTCCCCAAAGACTGGTGATTGGGGGCCAACGTTGACGGCATACGAGAATGCAAACCTGTCACCTGTCGTGTAACAGACAGGCCACGCCCTCGGATGCTTGCTTTTTTCCGTTTTTAAAATTTCTTTTTATGAATCTTTCCCTGGCAAGCCTGGGAATCTGCCCCCTCCCCCCTCCCCCAGGCGATCGGACTAGTCGATCCCCCAGTTCTTCGAGACGCAGGGTCGTTTTATTCCCATTGGCTCGGTCACTCGTATCTTGTTTCTTGAAGATACACCCTTGCGGCATTGTTCATCAACTCCAGGAATTCAGGAAACCCCATCACAATCACGGATGGTCTCGTCACCACAAGCAGAATGTGCTCCCATGGCAGCGAATATTACGACCGTAAGGACTAAGTAACCAATCTCAAGTTTTCTGGTTTATGCAGACAGTCTTGTCAAAACGTCACCATCGACATCTCGATCCGAACATTGTTTCTATAGGGAAATATGCTTTCTTTTTCTTCAGTCTATGGAAAGCCCTTTCTCATTGTTTGAGTGAAAAGAACAGAGAATAGTGGTAAAGACCAACTGTCTAATGCTACTGCGTTCCCCCCCCCCTCTGTCTTCCTCCAATATCGCAATGGTTCAAAATTAGAATGCCGCCGCTCTTTGGGATTATCGTCGAGGAAGGAAAAGAAGAAGAAGAGAAGCTTGCCTGCCTTCCTGCCGCGCGATGCCTTTCCCAACCATTCTTTTGTTTTTCCCCTCGAGAACAGAATGAAAAATGAGAAAAATCGCAAGAAGCCAATCCACCATCCACCCCATTTTGGATTGTTTTGGATAGAAAAAAGACTCAAATATGGAAAGGTTCCGGGAAAATCAGCGTATCCCTGAAAACGATAGAGAAACCCCGGCCTGCCTATCCTCGCCCATGCCGTTGATTCAAATGCCATTGCTGGTTTAGCCTGACACAAAAGCTTTCGCTGTGCTGTAAGTTCCGTTTTCCGTATGCGATCGATCGTTTGCCCGTCGTAAAGAGGAGTAATGAACAACAAAGCTTTTTTCCCCTCCAATGTCCGATTGGCTGGTGGTTTTGTTTTCCGGAAAGAAAGAAGAAAGAAGAGTCGAAAAAGGACAATGATGGGCGCAGCCAGTAAGTCTGGCTGGCAACTAAAAAAATACCTCCCTTTCCCCTTTTTTCAGGGGAAAGCATAGAGTGCCGCCCGGCCAGAGTCCCGTTTCACCTCTGGCGATAATTCCATTCGTTGCAAATTCATAATTCGTAAGTTCTGTGGCCGCTTGGATTCTAATCTCAGGGATGCTCCAAGAGCGAGAAGGTGACGTGGGGAGCCTTGATATCCTTGGCAGGGAATGTGTTCATCCGCACAGTCTGAGGCCTTCGCGGCTCGGTGGCGGGGCAGTGCCAGTCAGAGACCTTCTCGGTCATCTGACGCTCGTGGCGGTAGCGAACGAGGTCCTGGCCACCAGGAGGGGTAGTCAGGCTCATGGCTCGCTTGGGACGAGGGGTCAGACGGATGTCGTCGTTGGTGTCACCATCGGCTCTGCTGCCCCAGGACGTCTGTGGTCAAGTGTTAGCTTTGCTGTTCTAGAAAAGGGCTTGGCTAACACCATCCACTTACCATCTTCAGAGTCGACAAGGCGTAGAGCTTGATGATGCCGTGAGCATAGCCGAAGAGGATGGACACCGGCAGGAAGACAAGGTCGCTTGGGTTGCGGCGGAAGAGACCCATGAGCTTGACAACCTTGGTGAAGCCGAAGACAAAGATGATCTGAGCCCAGAGCGCCTGCGTGCGGCTCTCCGCCTCCCACTCAGCAGTGCCCTTCCACAGTGCGAGGATGATGAGGGGGTCGAAAAGAAAAGCCAAGGAGGTGAAGGTCGCAATGTGGAGAGCGTAGGTGCACCAGGGCTGTTGACTGTTTTTGTCAAACGTTAGTATTTCAAAGACGCGTACTAAGGGTAGTCAGGCGCAGTGTGGCGCCAGAAAGTTAAGGAGGAATACTCACGTAAGAACGTATCTCTCTCGGACAAGGCTAGTCCAGTTGCTGCGCCAGTTGCTACGAGCCCACCGGGAGCATTGGTAGAGAAACTTGGTGCTGTTCTCCAGGGTGGTCTCGAGCTCACATTCCTTCTCGTACTGGATCCAGGTTTTCCACTGATGGCTGACGAGCCAGCGGGTGACGAAGTTGTCGTCGTCGGCGTTGAGAATGTACTTGCCCCACTTCTCGGTCTTGAAACCCTCGAGGAAGTCGTGGCTGGAGAGAATCTCAGATCGGTAGGCGCCGGTTCTGCCTGACATGCACGAAGTGCCGCCATCGATGTTGTGAGTGGCAGAGATCTCAAAGTTGCGCCTCTCGATGTAGGCGGCACCCAGCCAGTTGAAGATTCGGGTGGACATCGGGCCCTCCCAGACGCGCTTAACTCTCTGGCAAGTGCCGACGCCGCCAATCTTGGGGTCCTCAAATGGAGCGAGAATCCAGGGCATCAGAGTCGAGGGCCAAGTGACATCATCGTCAGCCATGATGGTGATCTTGGTCGTAACCTTGGGCAAGGCCTCGCAGACCTGAAGACGCTTGTTGGCGATCGGGGTGGAGTAGACCTGGACATTGGGATGAGGGAGGCTCCTAGCAAGCTTCTCCAGGGCGGCATGCTTCTCAGTGGTGGTGACGAGCATCAAGACGCGGGGGTTGCAGGCGATGATGCTGAGCAGAGAAGGACGAAGCTCCTCGAAGACGTTGTGGATGGTCGGAATGATGACAGTCACGTCATCGGAAGTGAAGGTTGGCTTAGCGGGGATGGGCTTGGACTTATAGACCCAGTGGCTGACACAGTGAACGAAAAGGCGAGTGTATCGATGAAGCCTGGCCAAGGATATCAGATTTTGAGCTCACAAGAGTGTAAAACATCAAATATAATGAAAACCCTCCACCATTTGTTGTTGTCGAGAAATAGCAGTCGTGGTAGGTGTCAGTAAGAGAAAGAGGAAAATTGTGACTTACCAGAGAGCGATGAAAAGGTACATCCAGGCGCTGGTAGACCAGCCAAAGCCGATATTGGGCCAGAAGAGATCCATGACGGCCACCATGGTGATGGGTTTCTGTATGTTGTGTGTTTTTGTGTGAAGTTTGTGAGGTTCCGAAGCAGGAATCGTGATGTGTTGCGAAGCGGGGGAGACTAGGTAGGGAAACCGATGAGACCGCGATGGGGAAATTCGCGAAGGCAAAATTTGTTGGTGCCGGTGCTGGTGAGAAGGAGGGTTGAGAGACGAGGTTGGCTGGGTCTGGAGGAGAAAAGATTCTTCAAGATCCAAGGTAGCAAGCGAGCTGCAGGTCCTTCCTTAGCGTGCCTTCCTTCTTACGAACAAGTCATCCCGGTGAATTTCTCTAGGAGCCTTTTCCTGGTGTCGCCCTCGACGAATAAGTATTTGTTGATTCCAGATGAAACCCGCCCACTTTTGGCTTGAGTACGGAGGCAACTTTCGGTAGTCTCAAGACGGTACCTCACCCTAAAAAGGTCAAGTAGAAGTGAGATCTAGACGGTGTCACCAACAGCCGCTATATGTTACCCTCAAGGTATTACGCTTGTAGGTCACCAGCAGTGTAGGATGTCTGTCGATGTTCCCAGGGCGAGTCGTGGACTCGATGACTCGAATATCTATGAGAGTGTGTCGTCGTGCAGCTTTCGAAGCCTTGCACTTCTTGTCTCTCTCTTTCTCCCAAAGTCGCTTCTTTTCTGTCTGTCTAGAAGGACCTTAACGATCGAGGTCGTGAGCCAGGCAGTCAGAGCGCCTTGTCTGCGTCCGTCGTCGTCTGTGGTATCAAAGAGTGACACGGGCAAGAGGGGGGACCAACACCCAGGCCGCGTGTGTGGGATGTTGGAAGAAGATTCGAGGAGGGGGGAGGGGGGAGGGGAGGCTCAAACAAAGTAATATACAGAGGGGAAAGACGGCAATGGGAACTCAAGCCATTGGGCGGACCAATTGGTCTTTTTAAAAACAACAGTGACCCAAGAGAAGAAGTGATGATGAGGTCGTCCGAGGCGGGCAGAGTTGTCCTGGGGCGAGGGACAAGGATATATACGTAGCCAGGTATGGTGGAGGGCTGGCAGGCAGGCATGCATGGGTTGTTTAGTTTAGAGATGCGCCCATGCATCGAGACGGCCATTGTGGGTGGTCCCATCTAAACAAGGTCAAAGTACGGATACTCGATGGGTATGGCAAGGATGGGGACGTTTATGTCTGTTGCAATGTAATGGATGGAAGGTCTTTTGCTTGACCTGTCCACGATTGTGGTGTACAGGTAAAGAAGGCACGCCGACGGACGGACGGACGGGTCTTGAAGGTACTTCGTCTACACTGGCACCTGCTCGCTCGTTCAGTATGCTTTCTTAGCTACACCACACTCTCGCAGATACACATGCATCACGCTCATTTGTAAGGGTATTGGGGCAGACGAGGGGCGGGGGGATAGAGGGGGTGGATGGCGGTTGTATCGGGGTCGGAGAAGAGGAGGGGGCGTGTGGAGTATGGGAGTGAGTGTGTGGGCGTATTGACGGTATGGGAGTGGGTGTGTCAGTTGTACCCGTAGAATGGAAAAAATTGGACGAAGGAGAAAGGGAACGAAAAAAAAGGATGACAAGAGGCAAAGAGGCGTTGAATCGACACCTCCTACATATACCCCAGCCATAGAATGGCTCCAGGAGTACAAGAGGAGTACTTGCGCGCAACTTGGGGGGTAGACTCCACCGGCGTGATCCAAGTATCTCTCTCTCTCTCTGTACGGGTGTGCATCTTTCTCACTCTCCATCTTTCGCCCACCACTCAGTTGCTTCTGCCGCCCGCTGTTGCGCCTACATTACTACGTACCTTACACACAGTACACACGCCTACGCCTGCTGCCTCTTGTCTCCAACACGGGCTGGATTGACAACCGGCTGGGCATGGGACGGGGGCCCCTGTGGGTGTGGATGGGGTCCAGAGGCTGGCTTTTGGTGGCTCCGTGTTGGGACGACGCTTCTTTAGCAAGCAGTCAGACGCATAGCCTGCTGTGGCCCATGGGCCGAGAGGCAGATCAAGCAGTGTCTTCTGTGGATGCATCGCATCGGCCTGGCATCAGCACTTGCGACGAATAGCGCCGCAATATCTTCTCGCAGTCGCATCGACTCGTCCCCCCAACTCAATGCGCCGTCAGTTGTCGATAGAGGATGGGTCGACAATGGAATTCAAAAAGGCTCGGGAAGGGAGGGGGGGGGCTTCTGTTGCCCTGCTCTCCACTTCCCTTATTTCCAGACTGATTCCGGACTGATTCCGGGCTTCTTGTGCGATACGGTCCACGATGGTCAATGTCCCCTCCGACCTCGACCCTTGGACCGAAACGACTACTGCGTTAGCAGACAGTCAGAGGCGGCTGGAGACACGGACACTGATCCCCTGCCCTCTCCTCTCTCTCCTCCTCTTCTTGGCCCCATTGTACTATGGACGGCGATTGGGAAAACGCGAATCACAGGGCGGAGACGATCTGATCTGGTGGAGAGGGGAGTGAAACGACCGCAGCCTGTGGAGGCTGTAGGGAGTGTACGGCTTAAAGAGCAGCCTACAAACCTAGTAGAGAGAAGAGAGGGGAGGAGGAGCACAAACGCACAAGCCTTGGTGTAGAGGCGACAAGAAGCGGCAAAAGAGGCTACCGATGATACTTGCAAGATCCTAATATTATAGCGCGCGAATAACGCCATACCCTGCGCGCCCTAGGGAGGGTCTTTTTTTTTTTGCCTTGGTTGGCCAACCCTTCTCCATTATCCATCGTTGAGCGGCTAGTTGATGTGGAAAATGGCAGCACGGCGATATTTGGAGATCCACTGCTCGGGTGGGCAGATTCCATCATTCGTTTGAGTACGACCAGCCATCTGCACATCCAGAGACAAAATGTGGGGAGCATTAGATGCAGGTCGCGGAGGGGGGCTGCTGGCGACTGGGACCAGGTGCAAAGAGAGAGCTTTCCGTCAGTGGTCTTGGCCTGAAGAGTCGCAATGGGCGGCGGGCGGGCGACAGGCTCGGCGGAAAAAGTCTAGGCGAGGTCGATTCAACGGCCCGGCGAATTCGAGATGGCCGCAAGCCGGCGAAAGCAAGGGGAGGGAGGGGTAACCAGCCTAGACGGGAGACAAGAGGATGGGATTTGACGGCGGTTGTAACAGCTAATCAGCAGCCTGGCATCCATCAGCAACAGCAACAAATACCACAATGGCAAGAGAATGAGTGAGTGGTGGTACCTTAGGAAGCCGCAGGCCGACGGAATGCTGGGAGGGGGTAGGATCCTGATAAATTGGGGAACGACTGTCTTTAGTCTCTCGGCATGAAAACATGAACCCAGTTTCGAAATACATAACCAAAATAAAAGGTCGGCTTGCCGTACAACACCGTACACGCACTGACGAGAGACCCTGGCATGGCCTGGGCCGTTGTAGAGTCCCCGGTTTTCGCATCTGACAAACGGACGGCCAGCGTGGAGTTGAATCGAGCGGAAGAACAAGCATTAATGCTGCTTATTGTGGGTATCTCCATTGTCCAGCATGGAGACCAGACCAGACTCGGACAAGCATACGCAGCCAGGCCAGAAGAAGGTGAACTCACTCACTCACTCTCTCTGGCTACGGCTGCTACAGGACTCTGCCTTCTGCCGTTTGCTTGGATTTGATTTTGTGAATGGCACCAAGCAAGACTTATTTCTTAGAGCTGCTAGTAGCCCCCCCTTTGACTGATCCATCCAAGACGTCGCTCGTCTCAGACGCCGGTCTGCTCAATTGCTATCATCCATAGCAACGCAACCGAAGGCAAGCTCAAGGCAGTGTGCCATTGTATGCTCAGACGATTCTGATATCTGATGGACGGTGCAGGTAGAAGAGTGATAGACGCAGTGCCGTTGCTCTGCATTCGCAGTCTTCAGTCCGACCTGCCACATTGCGACGACGGGACCGACAGGGTTGACGGTCCATGATGCTCCTGATCCTTGCCAGACTTGGTCGGGGCGGATACCGTTTTCGTGATGATAACGGCCCCGCGGTTAGTTTTCGCAAAGAGGCGCGAATATTTCCCGTAGCCTGTAGATCCTTTTCATTGGGGTTGAATGAATTGGCCCAACAGAGCTTGCGTAGGCTGGTCCCGGCAAGCGAAGAGCCACTTGGGCAGGCACCATGCTGTGTTGTCTTACGCAGTGAGCGCGCGCTCAGTTGCGGAACGAGTGCTAGGGTGGTGGAGATTACGCACACAGTCTCCATCAATCATCGCTTGACCTTGATGGGCCCATCAATCATCAAGCCCGTCGTTGTCGTCTTTCCCCGTCTCAGTCAGCTCTGGTGGGCGACGGGGGGGGGACTGAAGCTTGCTTGTCGCCAGATTCCGGACCGGATGGGATGCACAGACACTTGTGGCACACTCACCCACAACTCCCCCGTGCCGGCCGAAAGTGAGCGCGCAGCAAGGCCGGGAACCTTTTGCTCAAAGCATGTGAGTTGTGCGCGAAGGCTTCGTTACGAGAAGAACGAGGGATGCACTGGTCAATTTGGCTCGCGCCGACCGCTATGCGGTCGGCGTCTCCTCATTTGAAAGCCTTCACTGACCCCGTCCTGCAGGCTGCAAGCCATGGAGCCATCAACCTGAATCGAAGAGAAGAAAAGGCGAACTACCTGCATTCGCGTGAGACACTGGTCAGTCCATCCATGATCCCACACAAGCTTGAAATCAGAAAGCAGATGCATAGGTAGTGTAATGGGGCAGATGTGGATGGATGGATTTGGTGTGGTGTGCAACGACGAAGGCATGGGGGGGACCATGTAGGTGTGTCATGATCTCGATTGAACACGAGCCGAAGAAGACGAGACGAAGGCTTACCGCATCAGGACGGGAAGACGTCGTGCCTTTCCCAGAAAAGATGGGGATCCGTAAGTAGTCAAATGTCGTATGCGTACGGGCAAGTGGGAAAGGATAGGATCGGAGGAGCCGCCTTGGAAATGTGGTAAAGCGAAGGAAGCTGAATGGTCGGAACTGGGAGCGTTGAAGACATTAGGGCGTAGTTAGGGGAAGACAGGCTGGAGCTGAACCCTGCTCTGCGAAGCCGTCGTTGATCTCGGCACACAGGTTATGCTTGTCGCCAGCGTACGTGGTATGGTCAGATGCCGGGCGAGGCGGCGTTGGATTGTGCACGGATGGTCCGGGTAGAGAGTCACAGGACGAAAGGTAAGCCGAGCAGCTCAATGGAAGGATATGTTAAAATCGAGAAGGAAGAAGTAGAAGAAAAGGCCATTGACCAAATTAATTCCCAAGCCGTGCGGAGTAGGGTACGGAGCGACGGAGAGCCAGTCCGTCAAGACTGAGGGGTGGGACTGGGCTGCCTTAGTATCAACATTAGCATGTGTACCTATTCCGAACCACGTACGAGAGGGGCCTTTTATTCGTGAGTTTTGAGAAGGTGGTTGCGTTGCCCATAGCCGGTGCATTTTGACAATGAAACACCAAACATGTGTGGTTGTCCTCTTGTAGCGCCTTGCTGGATCATGTCTCGGTCCAAGTACTTGCCTATTTTAGCACAAGATGGACGAGAGGAGCTTGCCTTGGCGTAGGTATCCCCAGTCACGACTGGACTTAGGCGAAACGTGGGCGAATGTGACGTGAGGCAAGTGAACAATTGACTCGACCGCATGCCGTCTTGCGAGAATTGATTGATTGAAGAGGGTGTGAAGTTGGATGGTGATTGTTGGTACCTAGGCACAAAGTCGTGCTCGTATGGGAGAGATACAGAAAGAGGATGAGTGTTGTGTACTGTGCAGATTCAGCTCCTCCTTCCTCCAACATCACCTCTATCAACCTAAGGAGGAGGTGCGCCTCATATTGCTTAGGTACCTACCTACCTATGTGTGCCTTAGGTAGGTCCTTTCCCTCCTTCATCGTTAACCTGGAAGAGGAAGGGGCACACTCCGTCCATCCCGTTCCTTCTCGAAACTTGATACTTCTCATTTCGACCTACCTATTCGATCAAATCCCCGTCCCATCGAAATAGCATCTCTGCCCACAGAGTAATTTTTGTCACTGGGCACTTCGCTTCAACTACCTCGTCAAGAGCCTTCGTTCATTATACACCCTTAATCTGCCCGGTCACTCAGTCCTCCTGCCGCCGCTCATGTCGCCCAACTCTCAATGCCGAATCCTCTGTATTGTGTACGTCACTTGTCGATGTACCGACTGGCCCATGCTGACCCGCCAAAGGAGACAATGTACTCGGCCAAATCAACCGCGTCCGTCCGACGACTTATAGACATGGGACAATGGTGCTTCAACCTCGCGGTCTACCTTACATCTCCAGCGGCCGGTTGCTCGTCCAATTTCCAGATCTTGCCCTGCCTCAGTCACCTCTCCTGCGCGCGATGAAACTCGACGTCCGCATGCGCCGTTGGCCGACATGGGCCTCGAAATGAAACCCCGGCGGTCCTTGATGAGCTCGGCAATTACAAGAGAACTTCGTGTCAGTCAAATATCTGCTCCATGTCGCCGAATTGCTTCCATCGTCTGCCCGCTTTCATCGACCAAGCTATGTCATGCCAATACCAACCGCCAATACCAACCATGCTTTCCTATTCCCTCGACGGGCGTGTGTCAAGAAAAGCTACCTTGATGTGCCTCCGTGCAGGAGCAAGCTATCGTGTTCGCAAAGAATACGTCCTCCGACTCTCACCACCAACCAGTGCGGAGTCAGGACATGGCGCGCTGCATCTGGCGCGCTGCATCTGGCCCCATTAGGAACTTGCCAAAGCCCACAAACTGATCACCACCGCAGGGAACTTCGACGTTAGCTTGATTGCACCGTGGGTTCTTTGGCTTGCCGCACTACTTTGTAAGCTACATCGCCTTGGCTGGCATCAGATTCCACCATGTTTCCAACGGCATTCCGTCATCCAATGCCTTTGGCTCCATCCGCGGTTCCTTCTTCTCTCAGTCTTTCTCTCTGACCAGTCTTCCAGACTTCCAATACACGCTCTGCCGAGCCATCGGTGGCGCCAGCTTGGCTTTTGTTATGGCTAGTCTAATGCCAGCCACAAGGTCACCGCACGCATTGCATTCCAGAAGCACGATTAAACCCGAGGCAACGTCCGAGCATTTGACCTTCTATCGCCTACTTCTATCAGCCACGGAAGGGTCTCAAGCTATGGCGACAATGCTCCTTACTTGCTCAGGTCTATACTGTCTTTACTGTTTATGGCAATACTTACTCTCAGTGAATCTCCACGTCCACTAATGTTCAACGAACAGCGGTTTTTTCCCCTTTCTTTCTTTCTCCTTCTCCCTCCTGCGTCAAGAAACGACAGGCCATGCAGACATTTAGTCACTCCGATCAACGGCTCAAGTCTTTGCCATGAGCGAAATCTACAAGTTAACAACTCGGAGCTCAGTGGCTACAACGGGTCATAGCCCGCCGTGTAGACAACCTGCGATTCCGGCTGATTGCGGGACGTAATTACTCCTCACCAACGCTGCCGCGGTCTGCACTGCACGCCTCAAGGCCGAGCCGAAGGACCTCCGCCGTCGAGGCATGCGACACGGTTGTGAGCAAGGGGTACCTCTATCAATACATCCATTCAACCCCCTCTCCCCCAACCGGTCGCCGGCCCAGCCTCACTATCTCTCTCCGCATAACGGCCAGATTTGATTCTAATACAGGACACGCACGCTAAAGAGGAGTCGCTAAAGAGGAGTCGATGTTCTGACATTGGTCTCGTCAACATTTCTTTCGTCTTTCTATACTCCTCTAGCAATTTTGAGAAAGTCCATGCGGCTTTATCCCCCCCTCGTGAATAAATGGGTCACGGCTAGCCGTACTGATCATTACGCGCGGTCTGGCATCTGCTATACTCATCATCGTTAGGTCCTTTGTTGCTCACTTCTCGGGGTCGAGGCTCGCGAATGCGTTGTGCCCGGGGCAGAAGATCGTCTCTTTCCCTGGCTAATTTAGGGCGCAAATCGCGACTGATACTCCGGGGCAGGCTGCCAGGGATATCCCCAGAATGTTTTAGCTTCGTCAGATATGATCCATGTACAGAGTACTCCTCCTGGCGTGCTTGAAGAATGCCACGGCCGCCGTCCGGTTCGGACGACACATTGACCCTACAGGTAGACCTCGGGCAAGCGTCGAGCAAGTGCGCGAGCTCCAACGCCACGGCATCATTACTTACTTGGTCACCCTGGAAATCGCCCAACGAACGCTTCACGACTACAGACAGTCGGCCTTCACAGGCGCTTGTTTACCTGACGAACCTACACGTACGGTCCAAAACTTTATTGCACAATGCTCGGCATTTCTGTCAGGCAAGCTTTGTGAGCAATCACGCTTGGAGATGTACAAGCCACTCAGGATCGATTTGAGGGTGGGTGTTGCAGATAGGGTGAATTGAGGTGACACGCTCACTACTGTCACTACCTACCTTACTCCGTCGGGTGCTTCTCCAGGGTCCACTCCATTGCCTGCGCCCACACACTATCGCACTCTCTGGTGAGTGACATGGCTCGAAGCTTGAGCCCACCTGGAAAACTCTGCATGGTATTGCGGCACGAATATGCACACTATCGTTGCCTGTCGACTCCGTTCCGCACTCAGACAACACAGTCTTCTGTCATTTTGTGATCTGTCACGAATCGGAGGTGCTGTTGCAGGCGAAAGGTTGCTCGTGTTCCATTCTCATGATGCTGATGGTCTTCTCGTACCAGCCTCTCCGCCAACGGTCGAATCGATCAAGATTTTGTACGAGCCATCCTTAAAGCTCAGCAGCAGTGGTTACTCCATAAGGCCTGAGGTCATCCTTTGGTCTAGGAAAAACGCGCCCTGAAGCGATCAACGAGACCAATGGCTGATCACGCCTAGCACGAACTCCTCATATCTCAGCTGTTCGTTGACTCCACAGTGATAGGTCCCTGCACAATGCAGTACGATTTAATTACTACCTGAATGGAAGCCACAACCTGGCCACCACCGATATTGACGGTGCAGCCAACCGTTTTGGTTGCCAACATCGGAACTGCGGGCAAGTTGCGCCGGCAGAACCGACGCGCTGCAAGCCGGCATTCGCCAGCACCAATGCCAAGAATCGAAGTCAAGGAGCCTAGAACGCCGTCCCTCCCTTCCCCCCCTTCGTCGAGAGACGCCCCAACCGCTTACATCCTCGGATATCTGTGGTGGTGTCTCAACCCACTGAGGAGTGGCATACAACGAAGCGTAATTTGTTCGGTCTTTGTAAGCCTTCTATCGCTCCGGTTTCGTCTCGGCACCGACTTTCCATGTCAACAACCCCATAGCCAGGTGCTCGCTATCCTCCACCATCTACCAAGTGCAGTAGTTCTTGATTTTCGATTGAGCGACATAAGCTAGAGTCATGTAGCCCTCGTACTCGCCTTGCTTACTCCGACATTTCGTAGTCTGGTTGTGGCTCACTCCGTCATTGTCTGACCCCCGCGGCTTATGTGATCCGATGCCACTGTTTCTCCGTCATCGTACGTCAGGCCCCAGTTCCTCGGGTGCCGAAGAACGCGCTCGCGGTATCGTTCTCGAGGGAAGCCGGGCAGGCCTCACTTCCTCTTCGGGACGGCGCCATACACCCACGCGGGATACAATGGATCCAGGCCCTGATGACAGCGCATGAAGGCTAGGGTGAAGTGGTGCGGGAAGTGCGTCCCGGGGAAGCAGGCGGGCGCTTTCCGGCGTGGTTGATCTTGGATGATGTGCATCCATCCTCCCAGTCTTATGCAGTCCCATCCATTCTGTTTGTCCGGTGGGAATACTATGGTTGTTGCAGCACCGGCCGTGCCTGGCGAGCCACACAGACACTGAATAGGCACGCGGTGGCCAAGAAACCCCCTCCTGTAAGTGATGTCCTGCCGATATATCTCCTCCACTTTGTCATTTTGAACTCAGGTTGTTTGCTGTGCCAAAACGCACAAGGTGCATATTTGCAGTGTCTATGAGTTGTCCAATATCTAATGCATGTCTCGCAGGTTGCAAGGTCCAAGGGTCGATGCGGCCTGGTCCATTTGATAGTCAGGAAGATGAGCTGTCGTCTTTGACGCTCGGGAGGGATTACAACCGTCACTTGCAAGCCGATCATAGGATCCTCTCAGAAGACCTGGGCACCGGAAGCTGTTACGCACACGAAGGAAGGAGACGGGATTCGGTACGGCCAAAGAGCGTTTGTTCTCTGCTGGCGATGCGCACGCAGCGGCACAGTGGCCAGAACCGCCGTTGGCTGAGCGAAATTGTCGACATATCGAAAGCTCATGGTCTCTGACTGGCACTGTAGGCCCTCGAGCTCAGAGGCACCCTCGTCACCATGCAGGGTGACCAAGATGCCATCATTTGGCATGCTTGTCAAGGCCGATCGGATGAATGCTCCTAGGGCTGCGTTGAGAATGGCCTTTTCATCTGCCATTTCGCCCATTTTCACAGACTCTTGGGGTATGTCTCATGTACAACAACAACAACAACAACAACAACAACACTTCAATGCAGCACTTTATGGGATGGAAAATGTGGGAAAGGAACATCTTCTCCTTAGGCACACCCTCAAGAGCCGGCGGCGACACAAACTACGAAACTGTCCTGCTGGAGTCACAGTCGAGACGCCTAGGGACAGGATCGTTCTGCTCCAGGTGAGGCACGCCTCCAAGAAAGGCGTCTCTTCTGTCACATTTGATTGAGCGGGTTCGATGAGCTCGCCTCCAAATCTACCAGAGCCCGTCTCCTGCGACCCAAAAGATTAGCACTCATGGGACCCAACTGATTCGTGTCTCGAGAGCACGGCAATGTAGACGGACACTTTGAAGGGCCCTTCGACAGCATGAGGTCACTCTTCAAGTGACCCGACGTTCTTCTCTTTCCTAACTTGATTCTTCACGCTATCCTGTGCCCTGTTCGCCTCGGAGCTGCACTCATGATCATCGCGGGACATTTCCAAACTCGCCACCTTCCCCGCAACTGAGACTGGCGCTCACGATGGTCACTGGCGAAGCCCTCGGACAATCTTCCCCGAATCTTCGACGTCCTTTCCGCATTGGGTCTGGAGTGACAGGCCACATGTCGTGGACTCCGGAGGAGGGTCCAGATCTGCATGCTGGGCGCCCTGGACGAGCAGGAGGGTACTTCAGGACTACCCGGAAATACTTTGTTGACCTTGGAGACGTGACGATAACCATGCTCCGCGTAGCGAGATCCCCCGGGCGATTGATCATGTGTTCCATCTACGCGGGGCGTCGTCGCAAAGCGTCTACTGCCACAGAGAGGACTTGTCAGAGCAGCACACTTGGGGTCAAGACTGGCTGGTCTCGGCCAGCAACTCGAGTAAACTCTGCAGACGATGTTATCGGGACAGTCAAAAAGCCGGACCGTTCGAGAGATAAATACCGCAACGTGGACTCGATTCTCAATGTGACGCCTTTGCCGAGCGGCTGACAATAATAGTCTACTGTTCGTTGGAAGACGCGAGTGAAACGAGACACCCAACAGACATCGCGTGCCTTGAGCACGACTGCTGGTGCCGCGTTCAAGAGTGACGCGGGAGACCAGTGTCGATGGATTGCGGCTCTCTCGCAGCCGAGACATTAGCTCGAACAGACTAGGAGTGCGGGACCTGGCATGCCGTTGGCTCTCTGCCAGGAGATCGACACGAGTACGGCGTCAGCAGGCAGCACACGGCGGCGGCGGCGGCTTCACTTAGACAAGGTGGCGAAGGTACGAGGCGCGTGACCTTGATCTGCGGTCGGGGCCGCAGCAGCCGAGCACGTTGCAGTCCAGATGGGCGGTTCAGGCCGGTTACGGAAACGGTCCATTGCTGCCGATAGCCGCGACGATGCAAGGTATGCGGATGGAAGTGCGGCGCAGATTGGTTCCCGGTTGGCGGCTCCTTGCGTCGCTTGAGGCTCGGAGCGCCAACGACGTTGATGATCCGAAGCAGTTAGCCGCGCTTTTGTCTTCGTCTTATATGTGACGAGACTTCGACTCCAAGTCAGGATATCTCATCAGTGTCGTCGAGATGCTACCAGATGGATGAAGCATTGTTTTGTCGAGCTCAGCAGTGCTTGGCAACTTGATAAAAAGGCGCGAGTACGTATGGCTACATTTCCCGGCTCATACCTGCCCCTCACGGCTTGCTCTTTTCGTTAACATCAATTGAAGTTGAAGGCCCGAATTGAACAACGCAGGCTAGACGAGGGTGATGTGGAAAATGATCAAACAGTCCTTCCCCCCCATGTTGTTTTCATACCATGAAGTACGCGACAACGGCAAGAATCCTCCGCAGCTGGGACACATCTGTCGCCCGTGGGAGTAAAGTCAAGACGGCACCAGTCCACATGAAGTTTCATGTCGGGCTGTCTTTATTCTCACTAGTTAGTCACTCGCTGCCTGTATGCATGAGGTGAGTATGTCGGAGCAAGCTCCAGGAAACCGCGTCGAAAGGGAATATCGCAGGTGCCCTACTCCCTCTCCGAAGAACACCAAAGCAACATGCAACAGCACGAAGGCCCCGGAGACAACCAGAACGGCTGTCATCGTTACAGGGACGATGACTACGACATGCGTGGACTTTACCGTAGCCTGTCCTGACCGGGCCTTCCTCGACTAAAGAGAGCCCGGAGGATTTAGAATGTTTCAAGCATGTGATGACCGATCAACATCCAGCAGATGTAGGCCGGTGTTGGCCAGGGTTGAGCGGGCAGTCCGCGGCGGCCAGGACATATCGTAAGTGATCTCTGGGAGAAGAGAGGAAAGAAAACGAGGCGGGTCCGCAGAAAGATCCCACGCACTCTGGATTCCTTTCTATCTGCGTGCAACACTGCGGACATGTTTGTTTACAGATACGGAGGGGGCTTGTTTCCGGTCTTCGTGGTTCGCGAGCAGGCTGTCTACCAGCCCTTGGGAACCCCGGCCAGAAGGAAAGCCCGCGCAGCGTGCAGCAGGGTTCAACGCCCTCGCACGGGGCAAAGGAGCCTGTTATTCTGGTGTGCCCCTGGATCGGCTGTCTATCACGTCTCTGAAGTCACGCGTCGTGGATGGTCCGCGAGACAGGGACCGACGACCGACGACCGCGAGGCGAACGTATCCTCTCGGCCAACCGCAGCGGCCCGGCATCCGGAAATCACATCGGTTACGTGCCGGCACCGTCCGAACGGAGACGGGGTATTTTCAATGCTTGTGACAAAAACGGCTTTTGGTCAAGGACATAACACATGTTCTCTCCATGGTATAGACATATTCCCGTAACTCCAGAACCGTCGGGCCAGCGTTCGCATGAATCCCGAGCGCGGATGATGGCGCGTAGAAGCCGAACTCGTGCTGTATCCAGGGACGCAACTTGTGATGTGAATCCGCGAGATATCAGTGTCGATCGTCTGAGATTAGCGTAGGGAAAGCACAAGCCCGCATAATCCAACCCTGGGAGATACGGAATCGAAGCCGAAGCAGTAACCCGTCGGGGTTCCCCTTAAAAGAGGCTGTAGTCAAGCTGGCATCGTAGGCACCCCCGTCGATTACTTGTCACGTTCGACTCCGCATAACATAGCATACCAACAAAAACCTAGCCAGGAAACACATGTTCCAAGTACCTATGCAAAAAACCATCCAGGCCAACTTGTTCAACGGCTAGTTATGTGTGTGTGTGTGTGTGTGTGTGTGTGTGTGATGCCGGCATCTACCTCACGCGGGAGCCGCCGCCCCCAGCAACCCGTTTCACGCAACGGCACACTGACGTCCACTCACTCCATGGGGGCATCACCGCTGATGTGGCTGAACTTCGTCCGAGTAACTAAGACAAACATGCGTTACGAAGTAGCGGCATCAAAGGTGGTGGCAAGGCGAAGGAGCCCCCCCCCCCCAGCGGCCTTTGGCGTACTGCATATCACGGCATTTACTCCCGAAAAGGAGGGGATTCGTCTAGCATTGCTCCAATATGTAAAGTTATAAAGGCATATGAACCAAGTGATGTCGCGTTTCGAAATGGGCCAAGCTGCGGAGGAGCTATGAATGCCGAGAGAGCTGTGCCCACCCGGCAAGAGGCCACAAGATTCGAGACCATACGTGCCTCTCTCATCTGGCTTGTGCCTTTGACATGTCAGGGGAGCGAGGGACAAACATTTCGGCACTGATCGACTGGCGAATCGTCACGTCGTTGGTTGACCGAATATCCCGTCAGAAGTTGACGTACACAAAGCGAGCAGCTAGCCTGTTGATGCCCACCAGGACTCGGGTCGTCAAGGTTGGGTGGCAGCACCGGCGGCGGCCCGTGCTGATGATACCTGCTGGCTAGCTATCACGATTGCGACAGTAACCGCAGAAGCAATGGACACCCAGTGGCTTCAAGTTGGCCTTCGAGATGGACATTGTATTGTGTCTGATATCTTTGGTAGGTCAAGCCATTCTCGACGCGATTCTCTCCCTCCTCGTCCAACGGCCATAGACTAGTAGCTCGTGGTCCGAGTGTCACTTTCGTCGCAGAGTTTGGACCACTCCCGACAAAACAATTTAAAATAGCTGTCAGAAAGGCACCACCGTTTTGGGTCCGATCGTCAACGCACTGCAGGGGATGCGTGTATAATAAGGATGGGAAACGAGGAAACCAAATTGGAAGCCATCACGAACACAAGTCAGCTGTGACCGGAGTTGACATCAGCTCACGCTGTGCTGGGCTAACGCCGGAGGAACGGGGGGGATGGAGACGGGCATACATAGGAGCCAAAATTTAGTCTTTCCTTTCAACCGGGCTGGTCTATTTCTGGGGTTCCCAGTGCTGCGCGCGGGCAATGTTTCCCGTTCGCACATGCGCCAACATGCAGGATACCGACCCTCGATGACCCATGAGTGGTTGCAAAAGCCAGGGCCTGCAGTGTTTGCTGCTGCTGTGGCTTGTTTGCAGCATGTCCCTGTTGGGCGGCCGTGGAAGAAAGGCCGTCCGTGTTAGTGGTGGTGGTTGGTGCAACCTACTCTTTCCGGTTCGCTTTGGCAGTCTGGGACACAATGTCGGTGGAGGGAGAGTCTGGCGCTGTCAGTGACCTTGGCACCTTGGTTACCTAGTCCTCGTCACCCCGAATCCGGGGTTGTCTGAGTCTGCGCTGGCTAATGGCAGCATCTGTGCAGTGGCCGAAACATGGTTCAAGATGCAAATCAAGATTGAGTTCAGATGGGCATAAGTGGTCGGGGAGGGGTCCGAGTCGGAGGAAAGTGGGACAAACCATGCGGCAGATAAAGAGGATGCCGCCGATAAACGACCGTCATCCTCTTGTGCGGCGCGGTGGTGAACCTGATAAGCGTTGCCGGTCGTCAACCCCCCCCCCCCCCAAAAGGAAATCGATGACGGCTCTAGTCGAGGGCCACCCAGTTTTCGAGGCTCGTTCCGACGACAACACTAAACACGCATGCACAGAAACCGGGCGGCCAGTTTTTGTACTTCCTATTAGTGTACTAGGTAGAAGGATCCGAACCTGAACCTGCAAGACGTTCTGATGGTGGGGTAGACGGGCCACAAAGTCCGAGCAGGATGGGCTCTGGTTGGCGGTGTTACGTTGCTGCGCCGGGCTGGGCCTCCTGTCACCTCACCACGCTGAGCTGGCCGAGAGACTTGATTCGTGAAACTGCGACTTGGTACGGTGCGGGGGAGCAGCCTGTCAGAACAGAGAGTGTGCAATCGGGGACGAGGCAAAGCAGGAATTTTCAGTTGGTGTTGTCGTTCTGACTGCCGCCGCCAACAAGGTTGGTTAGGTAAGATGCAGAGACGGACAGATCGTCGATGATGCTGGCAGATAAAGGCATTGCCTAGCTAGAATCTGTAAAGCATGGGACAAAAAGGCTGTTCCGCAGAACGTTGAGATGACGATGACGAACCTCGGTCCGCTTCGCTGATGTCTCTGTTTATTGCCATGATGGGGACGCGATGCTTGGTGACACAAATACAGTATGGAGTTGAGCTTGCCTCGTCGAAAAGATTTCTCTCTGGAATCTCGACATTCTGTCCGAGTCTTTTCCTTTTCCTTTCCCTTTTTCCCTTTTCCCCTTTTTTTGTTGTCGCTGACGGTGACGGTAACGGCCAGATAGATTAAACACACGAGACAAGCCGCAGGCGTCTATCTTCCTGCGCCAGTGAGGCATTTGACGACGATGATTGGGAGAAGGGGAGGAAGCAAGCATCGTCGCGAAGGATGCGAGATTGTGGGGGGTGAGCGAGCCTGGGATTCGGCCCGGAGTTACGGATACAGAGTAGATTCATGGATATTTGATACAATCCCTGACGTCTGCGAGCGGTGACTGCCCGTTCCCTTCTCTTGCCGGAACCTCGTCGATAGTCGTCGCTCGTTCGCTGGGGGATGACATCTTGTGAAAACCGTGAGCCTAACTAGGAATAGACCGCAGACGGTGAGTGGGTGAGTGGGTAGGTAGGCAAGTAGGTAGGTAGGCAATGGAGGGGGGCTGGGGATGAGGCCGGGACAGGGTTTGGCGTATTCCCATTGGCGGACGGTAGGCTTTTGGCTTGACGCAGCGTTGTTTCAATTCGACAGCGATATGGGTTAAGTTGCGTCTCCAGACGGACTGTGTCTCGTTGGTTTTAGTAGTCTCTTCGACCGATGGCCCTTTCCCTCTTCTTTTCCCTCGTTGTTGTTCTCGTCATTGGCGGCGATAGCTGGCGCAGGGAGGGGGGCCTTCTTTTCTTGTGCCTTGCATCCTCCGCAAACATAATTATAGAAGAAAAAGTCTTCTCTCCGGCTCTGCCACAACAGACTGGAAATTGTCATCGACAGGACCGACCGAGAAGGGATGACCTGCATGCCTGCCAACCGCCGTCGCCGTCACCGTCTTCTTGTCGTGTAAGGTTGTGCCTGTGTGCGCAAGAAGCCGTTTCGGTACTGTCAAATAAGGCGCGCAGCGTCCATCCCGACTCATCCCATCAATCTTATTAGTAGACCGTTCGACCATCCATCCACCCGCTCCTCTTCCCTGTCTCCCAGCGTCTCGGATTGTTGGTTGCTGTTCCATTGCTGCTTCGGCCTTGGTTGGACGACGGCATAGAGTAACGTGGGACTGCCAGACAAAGTGTGCTTGCCTCTGCATTTGCCTCTGCGTCTGCGTCCTCACGCCCGCGCCCGCGCCCGCGCGCGATAGAGAGAGAGAGAGAGCCTCTGCGCGGTGCGTCGTACAGGAGGGCTACTGGGCGGATAGGCTTGTGTCCGTGTATAAATCTGTAGGTCAGTCAGGAATAGGTCCCGTTCTCTTGCGACAGCGCTTGGCGGCGACATCGGCATCGGTATGATGCATCGAACAAAAGCACATCAGCAGAGGCAGCCTATGCAGCCCATGCCAATGCCAATGCCTGCTGTATGGGGACTGCCTCCGGGCTCCCTCCTCCCCCTCCCCCACTAGGTAGGTACAACTTGCAGCTCTTGTCGTAGCCGTATCCGTAGGAGTATTCGTAAGAGTCGTCCCCTCAACTCTTGCAAAGTCCCCTTGCCTCCCCACCATCGCTTGCACGGCTTCGTTTTGCCCTGCTTCTTCGCCATCAGCGCACGACGTCAAACCCCCCGTCTGTTCCTCCAGGTCAAAGTTCCCCCCCACAGAACAGGACCCAGATATTTTTCGTTAGTTTGGTTTCTCCAGTCTCCAGTCTTGCGTCCCCAGGCCTCTCATTCGGTCACCTGAGGCCCGCCAGCCCGCCTTTTCTCTCACCTCACCAGTAACGCCTGTTCCGGGACAGACCCTGGGAAAAAGCCGCAACGTCAACAAAACACACTCCTCCCGCCTTGTGGTAAACAACCCTGACCCAATCAGCCCGAGATTTGAGCGAGAGAGAGGGAGGAAAAAAAAAAAAAAAGGTTGTCAACCGGCTCTTCTTAGGCCAAACATGCCGGAAGCAATCTTTGGAGCATCATGCTGCTGGGCCTTGTCACCTGTCTGTCCTGAGAGCCCATAACCTTAAAACCGGCCGCCTAAAGGTTCCAAGCGTCCGAAGCCAGCCACACTATTGCTTCCGCTCTAGAAGGATAAACCCTCCTCCCTCTTCTCCGTCAAAGTCTCGCTCGTCCTGCTGGGTGCTCCGCGTCCTCGATCCTTCTCCGGGCGCATTTCTTGGTCTCCCCCACGTGCTCCATGCCAGTTGAGAAAGGAATGAGGCTGAATCAGGCGTAGCCAAGCGGGTTGCGGATACCCGGCGCACCTTTGGCGGTGGCCTGGGCGTTGCTCGCTGTTTTCTGCTTGCCGATGCGGACGGTGGATGGTGGCCCTTGTATGACCGCTTGGGGTGTGGTGTCTTGTGTGTCTCGTTTCCCCGTTCTCGTTTCCTCTCTCCTCCCCATCTTGTTTCTCCGCTGGGGTTGGTAGTCGTAGTCGTCGTCCATCGCCGGAGGCAGTGCCATTCGCAACACGGCGACGCAGCAGCAGCAGCAGCAGCAACAGCAGCATCTGGTCGAGAGGGCATCGATGGTGCAGTCGGACAGGCTCCTTTCGCACTCGGGTCGAGCCGACTGCAAGCCTGCCACTGAACCAGTCCCGCGCGGGCAGTGTCTGCTGAAAGCGACAAGGTGAGGGCGGCCGAGACGACCGCCACACACTACTTCTCCATCGCCCATCCTATCCCGTCCCATCCCATCGCCCATCCGCCTGGGGACTCCGCCCATTCCGCTGCGTCAGCCTGTCGCTCCCACCTTTTCATTTCGCCCATTAGATAACCCCCCCCGGCGCCGCTCATCTCGCTCCCCCCTCCCGCCTGGGTCCAACCCTCACCGTATGTTGAATGATATGACCGCCGCTTGTCCGTCCTTGTGGATTTAAGGTTGGCTCACTGTCACTACCACAGTACACACCCACGTATACGTCTGTTGTCGTCGTCGTCGTCGTCTCTGGCATCGAATCCCACTGCAACCATTGTCTCGTGGTCGTTGTCGTTCCCGCCGCCGCCGCCGCCGCCTTCGTCGCCGTCTCGTCCATCCATTTATTGCCGCCCCGACCCATGCATCGCGTCCGGTCATCGTAGTCGTCCGTAAGAGAAGGCGTCTCTGAGACTGGGGTGCAGACTTCGGCCCCGGCCTGCATGGTGAAGGAACTCTCCTGGTCTGGCAGTCTGCCATCACCAACGCCAGTTTGGTCGAGAAACGCCTGGATACCGCCAAGTGCCAACTAGACAACACGCGACTGCAAGAAAGGGGGAAAAAAAGACAAAGCCTAGTGCGTCGCTGTCTAGTGGAACAAGAGGCCAAGGGAGAAGTCGAAGACAAGCTGTGCAGTGTGCCTTGTTGTGCTTCGGGTGTAGGAGGACGCCAGCCACGATGGCCTCGTATACAGATATGACGGGCATTGGCAGCACGGGGAAAGTGTCCAAGTCGCGGAGCAAGCCAGTGGTGAAACCAATCCTCAAAAAGCTGTCTCACTCGGAAAAGAACTCGCTGGACCTGGATCGAGGCTGGGATGAGCAGCAGACGTCGTTTGGGCATTATGGAGGGAGTCTGGGGAGAGAGAGGGAAGGGTCGTTTGGAGGAAGGGACGTCAGCTTCAGCATTTCGGCGACGGAACTCTCCCACAGCAGCAGCATCGGGAACGGAAGGAGCAAGTTCTCGCATGCCCGCTCCACCAGCGGCACCTCCCATATCAGCGTAGCCACCAGCGGCAGCGGCCATCGCAACGGCAGCTTCGTCCACCCTTTCCAGCAGATGCCGCGCACCTCGACGCCGCCCCTCTCTTATGCCAATTCACTGGCCAGTATCGAACAAGGCAACAGCAACATAATCACCACCACCTCCACCGCCACCACCACCACCACCACCACCACCACCACCAACAACAACAACAACAGCAACCCCGGAGTGCCAGGACCCCGCGATTACTCCCCAACAATCACAGAAGACGACGACGACCTGCTGGACCAACACTACCTACACTACCGCAGCAATTATCCCGCGACGACCTCATCAATACCCATTATTGGCAACCCATCTTCGTCATCGTACCCGCGACGACCATCGCTTGCCAGTCGCACCTCGTCTCTATCCGACATTCACACCAACAGCTACAATCACACCGGCCCGCCCTCATTACGCATCAGTACCAGTCGCACAAACTCCAACGCTGCCTCCTCGCGGCTTGTACACGTCTCGAGCCACTCGGATATTAACCAACAGTCCGACATCATCCCGGAGTTCACTGCGCCCAACACAGCACCCGTGCTCTCGCCTTTGTCATCGGCATCTCCCTCTACATCAGTAACCGCCATGTCTCCCCTGCGAACCTCCCTTGAGGGCTTCCGCCTGCGCTCGCGCTCCGACCTTGACTCCAACTACCACCAAGAGCGTATCCGACAGGAACGCCACCGCTGGGAGGAGAAGGAGCGCCTGAAGAACGAGAAGCGAGACAAGGAGGAGATGCGCAAGCGAGAGCGCGCCGACATCAGGGAGGCCCAGCGCCACGAGCGCGAGCAGCAGATGATGATGAGAAGAGAGGCCAAGGAAGCTGCCCGCAAGCAGAGCTTCTCCCACAGCGCCCGCAACAGCTCCAGCGACGTGATCCGCCCCTCCATCAGCCGCAAGAAGACGGCCACCGACGCCGAGAAGCTGGCCATGGGAGCTGCCCAGGGCGGTGTCGAATTCGCCAGCCGCAACTACGAGAGCACCGATCAGGGCCAGGCGCCTGTTGCCGAGGAGGCCATGTTCGAGGGACCCCGCCGCTCCCTGACTGCCAAGCGCAAGACGCAGGGCGCCTGGACGAGCTTTGTCCTGTGGTTCCGGACTAGAATTCTGCGACTCCACGACAACATGGCCAAGAAGTAAAGAAAGGTAAAGGCCATTGTCCTCAACCTCATTGGTTACTGGATCTCCTGCCGACCTCCTTTTCTTCTCATATCCACGGCTACAATGAAAGTAGTTGGTCCTTCTCTGCCTGCATGGAACACTTATTTTTGTCTGCCACGACGTTGCCTATTCTCTAGAGCACCGCTCACAACGGCACACAACGGCACACGCAAACAATACCCAGCATGAACGAGATGGATTCTTTTTTCTATAACACCAAGCAGGCAAGATGCTGGTTGTTGGTTGTCCTGTTGTATTCATTCCACTTTCATGATATACTCCCCCCCCCACCCAAAAAAAAACACCCTCCACCCTACCTCAATTTTACGACCCTTCGGATACCAGATGTCCTTTCAGAGGCCAGGGTGCATTTGACCTCTTTTCTTTTTGCGCTGTTCATCCCTACGATTATGACCAGCATTCAGACGAATTATCGGATATGGGCAGATGATCAAAGAAGAAAAGAAAAAAAGGGATTGCTTTTTTCGGTTCCTTTGTTTTACAAGCTTGGATTGGCATGGCGTTTTGGACCTCTTGGTGTTTTCGTTTCTTCTTCCTCTCTGGTACGACACACAACTACCACCGCCGCCCTTGTCCTCTTAGGAAAGCACACAGGGGGGTGCATTCACTCGCTTGGCAGGCAACCGTGGGTATCGATCGGCTTGGACACAGCACTGGGGAGCGAACTCTCTTGGCCTACGGGCCTTTGAGAGAGGATTTCGGAATTCTGGCTTTAGGGAAGGCGTACGGTTTTTGAGAGCGAGCGAAATGGGCATGGTATGCCTGGCCAAGAAACAGCTGCTACCCAAGGGACAGCGTGGCTGTATGTAGAAGTACAAGAGTCAACCAATGAGATCTGACTCTATTTTCCTCATGACAGGTTTTGTTGCGGTGTCTTGCCTCTCTCTCCATGCGGCAACTGCAGTGTGTTCTTGGAGATGGCTGAGGATCCCTGGGAGGCTCTTCTGGAAACAAACGTTCTCAGACGGAATGTTTTAGCTTCACCCAAGCTTCGCCGTAGTGGGATAATATGGCGGGGTAAGAATGCATCAAGAAACATTTTGACATGTTTTGGCGCCAGCCTCTCCCTCCCACTAGCGTCTTCCACCATCACCACCACTACCCCCACGGAGTGCACGGAGTGGTCTGGGCGATCGTGCAATGGTGGAATGCTGCGAACAATGGAATCCGAATACCGGGCGGGGTTGGCGGCGATGCGATGTCACGGTTCAGCGTCCCCCCTGTCTTATCTGGATGGAGACGACCCTGAGGTATGTAAGCCAAGGCTTGTGTGCCTTTTCCATCTTGCAGAAGAGCTTGTCGCCACTGTCTTGACGACGCATTCGTTAACCGTAACATAAGCTCGGCGGCGGTGCGCCAGGTCGCGTGACTGACCGAGCTTCGCGCATGTGAAGTGGGGGGGGGGCGGCCCCGACGGACGCGACGACGACCGCGACCGCGACGCCTGCAGGGATCCAGTGTGCTAACACCTAGCGTCGCCTCACTCCGCTTTTGTAATCGATAAAAGACGATGGTCCCCTCCAGGCTCCCCATAAGAAACCAGACCGCTCATTGACATTTGACATTTGACACAGATCCCCGCGCCCCGTGCCTGCCCTTCAAGCCTGCCAGCTTACCCCCCCTCCCCCGTCCGCTCGGCTGCAAGCCTGCAGCAGCTATCCGTTCCTGCGTCTTGAAGGAGCCGAAAGCACTCGGAGTGGGGGGGGCGACCAAAGATGGATTGACCAGGAGGCGGGCGGAAAGCATAAGCGGGGGAGACTGAGGGGGGAAAAGAAAAAAAGGGCGGTGGAACGAAGGGTCAGTCAAGAATAAGAAAGAAAAGAGAGAAAAAAGAGAGAAAAAAAGGAAGGGAGAAAAACAGGGGGCTCTTCTTGGATCTTGGCTCCCTGGTGGGCGAATGAGACGAGACACAGGTAGGCTGGCACGGTGGCAGGGCCAGTGGAACGAAACACTCGAAACCGGAATGGTCGTCGAGCGTATCCGGTTCGGCACCAATGTGGCAACGCCGGAGGGCATGCAGTCTTGTCTTGCAGGGTCTGCGGACGGGATGCGCCTCACTTTCTTCACCCAAATCCTCCCGTCGCGCTGCCGGAAATGCCGAGGCACCAGAAGTTGCGGCGCGGCATCCACTCTCCTTGTCGTCCCTTGCATCGGTCAAGCTTCGACAACGACGTGTCCACGTCTCTCTCACCTGCCAAATCACGGGGCCTTCGGCTGCTCATTAGCTCAAGCTCTCGAGAGCGAGCTCTTCCCGGCACTCCTAACCTGAACTCACATTCGTCTTCTTCTTATTTAGCCCATTGCTTCGATAATGAGTATCTCTCTCTCTATGGATACGGTACACCAAGGTAGGTATGCGGCTATGTCAATGCGTGTGTTTAGTTTATGTGTATTAAACCAGCCTCCAGTGAGTGGGATCGCAGCTTCTCACACCCGTACGTTTCCCACTACCTAGGTAGGTACCGTAAGGTAGTGCTAGGTAAGGTACCTACCTATCTAGGTAAGGTAGGTAGGTAGGTAAGTAGGTAGGTAGGTAGTGTACAAAAGTGTTAGTAGGTAGTGTACGGATAGTGTACGGATATAGTGTGGTGCAGAGACCCGCACTCCCTCCTCCTCCTCTGTTGTCTTTGTTGGACTCGCAGGCTGTCCCAGTCCGTTTCGTTTCAACCTGCTCCAAACCACGATCCCTTCACCGTCCGTGTGTCCGTGTCCATTAGGTACAGCTAAGGTACTTGAAGCACGCCAGGTGAGAAAGAGGAAGCTCGACACCAACGTGGAACGAAGAACACAGCACGCACAGCTCCCATCCATCTCCTTTCCCTCGAGAGCCCCCCCAAAACTCTAAAGCCCATTCTTCTCAACGCCCTCCTGATTCGAACCGAGCTCCAAACCCTCCTCCAAAGGGTCCATTCTCCCCAACAGTCTCTTTCTCCCAGCAAGGCATATGACAGTCGCCGTCTAATTAGCTAGCTCCCGTCCCAGCGGAGTGTCCCAGCTTTGGTCTTTCTCTTCCTCTTTCCTCATTCCACCTTGGTTGACCCAGATCGACGCTACAGAAAGTCGCCAAACTCGGCGCCGTATCCTACACCGCTTGCCGTGATACCGAACCGCATCTCCGTGTATCAAGTCAAGACCGCCTGGCTTCACGGACAACACCCACCCACCCCCACGCACTTACACACGCCATCATGGCCCCGAACCGCAAATACGCCAACTACCCCGGCGCCCGCGAGGCGCCGCCCCAGCTCCACCCCGAGACGGACAAGGAGGACCAGAACCCCGTCCTCCGCGGCTGGCCTCTCATCGCGGGCTCGACCTTGTGAGTGCCCCTCCCGTCCGTCGTCTCCACCACTCAACCTCATCCGGGTCTTCAACCTTTTCCTGATCGCCGAGGACAGGATCGCGAACTCGGGAACCGTCCAGCACTTCTTCTGGCGCAACGCAAAGTTCGGCTCCATCAGGGACCTCCCCGGCCTTGTTGACTACAGATACCGCTTCCAGGTCTCGTCTTTCTCGCCGCTCCGGCTCGTCCCCGCCCCTACCCTACACACCCACACACACCCACACACACTGACACCCAGGCCAGCCCGATGTCCTTGTCCTCTCCGAATCCGGAACTCATCCGGACCCCCTTCCGCTGAGCCCGGATCTCACCACCCCGGCACCTCGGGACCAGCCCGGCCGCTACCTCTCCAGCGCCGACTACCACGCGCTTTACACTTCCGGCGCCGCCACCCCGCTCGACGTCGTCCAGTCCCTCCTGCCACTCGTCCGCCGCGCCGAGGGCCACCCCCCTCCCGAGACGGGGCCCTATGCCAACGCCTGGGTCGCCTCCCACGGCCGCGAGGACCTTGCCCTCGACGCCGCCCGCGCCTCCACCGACCGCTGGCGCCGCGGCGAGCCTCTGGGCCCCCTCGACGGCGTGCCCATCGGTGTCAAGGACGACATTGACGTCCAGGGCTACGTCAGCCACAACGGCATGCAGTACCGCCCCGACCTGCCGTGGTTTAAGCCCGCCAAGGAGACGATGTGGCCGATCCGCCAGCTCGAGGCCGCCGGCGCCATCGTGCTGGGCAAGAACGCCATGCACGAGTTGGGCGGTGGTATGTTGGCTGTCCCTAGCCCTTGACTTCAGTACACTCACGACAAGCTGGCTGACCGTTGTTGTTTTTTCCAGATACCAATGGCTGCAACGTAAGTGGACGTCTCTATTTCGGCGGCCAAGAGAAACCCGTAGAATACGCAATCAGAAGAAAACAAAGAAAAGCAACACCCCAAATTCTCTGTGCTAGACTAATGTTTTTTTCCTCCCTCCCACAGCCCCGATGGGGAACCCCCACGAACTGGCACAACAAGTCCTACTACCCGGGCGGCTCCTCCTCCGGCGCCGGCTCCGCCCTCGGCGCCGGCATCGTCCCCATCGCCATCGGCACCGACGCCGGTGGCTCTATCCGCATTCCCTCGTCCTTCAACTCCGTCTACGGCCTGAAGCCCTCGCACCACCGCACCTGCGCCATGAACTCATCCGTTTGCGTCGTTGGCCCCCTCGCCGCCACCGTCGCCGATCTCACCATCACCTATCGCCTCATGTCACGCCCGAACCCGGACGACCCCATCCAGGGCCTTTACACCCCGTCCGTGCCCCCATCCCTGTCTTCGTCGTCGTCCTCTTCCTCCTCCGGGAAGCAGAAAATTATCGCCATTGACGAGGCCTGGTGGTCCCGCGCCGACCCCTCCGTCGCCTCTGTCTGCCGTCGCGCCGTCGACCACTTCGTGTCTCAGGGTTACACCACAGTCCCCATCCGCATCCCTTACCTCCGTGAGATCCAGCTCATGCACTCGGCCGCTTGCGTCACTGAAATGCAGGACTTTGCCCGGCACCGCCACCCGGACCCGGAGCAGTGGCAGTCCCTCATCAACCACGTTAACAAGATCATCATGTCCGTCGGCACACAGACGCCGGCCGGCGACTACATGAAATACGCCCAGCTGCGCGATCTGCTCATGAAACACATGGCCTTCCTGTTCGAGGAGAACCCAGGCATGCTCGTTATCACTCCGACGACGCCGATGCCCGGCTGGCCGCGGCACCCGGGCGATGACGCGTACGGCGTCTCGGACGCCAACAAGACCATCGCCAACATGAGCTACGTCTACATCGCCAACGTCAGCGGCTGCCCCGCCGTCACGGCGCCGGTGGGCTACATCGACCCCGTCCAGGGCGAGGGCAAGATCCCCGTCGGGCTCATGGCCATGGCCGAGTGGGGCTGCGAGGAGCAGCTTCTCGACTGGGCCAAGGACGCCGAGAAGTATCTGCTCAAGGAGGGCCGACAGCGCCCCGAAGGATGGGTGGACGTGATCGAGGTCACCAAGAATGGGGGGCTCGAGGCCAAGAAAACCATTTAGCGTCAACGACGCGGGAAAGGGACTTCTCATCATTGCAAGCCGGGGGAAAGATGAGGAAAAAGAAGAAGGAAAAAAGGTGAGCGCGGATAGTAACTTGGACACGGCGGAATGGTCGTAATCGTTATGCTGTCTTTTTTTTTCCCCCTTCGTCTTTCTTTTCCTTTTTGGACAGTTCAGAAACAATATCATGAACATCTTGGACTCAGAATCTAAACCTTACCATGGACGAGTCTAGAGCAGTGCGTTCTCAGTTCTGTTCAGTCCAGTCTTCTAAATGAACTTAGACGCCAGGCCCATGAAGCCACCCGCCTGTTGCTGGCCCTGGCTCTTGAAGTACATCTTGAGTGCCATTTCGCCCGCCTGCTGGATAGCCGACTCCTTGCTCGTGCCGTCGGCGACCTTGCCCTGCGACTGGCGCTGGTCGAAGAGCTAGGAGCGAGAACCCGTGTCAGCTGTGACATGGGTAATGAGTCTGCTATTTTGCCTTTTTCCGAATCGGACCGTCCCCGACAGTGTGTCTGCATATAACGGAATAAACAAATCTAAAGGCTAGTCAAGTAAAGAGGGAAAGGAAAGAAGAAAAAAAAGGGGGTTAGCCGACTCACCCGACTGGCCTCGGCCATGGCGAGGCCCGCGAAGCCGCCCTGGCTCTGCTTCTGGCCGCCCGTCTGACCACTAGAGAACATCTTGAGTGCCTGCATCGCGGCAGCAGCGCCGAGTCCCTTGTCGTCGGCCTTTTCGTCGTCGTCATCATCGTCATCGCCGAAAAACTTCTTGTGCTTCTTCACGGCATCTGTAGCAGGTGCCGAGGATGTCAGAATCTGTCGACACACGCACACACATCACACACACACACACACACACACACACACGCTCTCTCTCTCTCTGCCTCCTTTCTATCAAAAACCCTCCAGCGGGGCTTGTGAATGAGGGGATTTGGAGTACATGGCGACGAGTGTATGTAGGCGAAAACCGACAGCGACATCAAGGAAAGACAGCATACCGTCCTCATCAATGTCTTCGTTCCTCAGCTGCGTCTTCTTCTTCGTCAACGTCCCCAGCACGCTCGAGAACAGGTCCGTGTCGCCGTGGGATCCCGCGTGACGCGAAGCCTCGTTGGCGGCGTGTCGGTAATCATCGTCATCGTCGTCGTCGTCGGCGAATGCTCCACCGCCCGCCGGGTAGTTGCCACCATGGGATTCTAATTGTGGACCGCCGCCCGAAAGTCAGCGCGTATCGTTCGTTGTGCCGCCTCTCCTCCTTCTTTGAGTTGAAGATCAGGCACACAAACATCCTCCCCCCTCAAAGAACGATGGGGAAAGGAGGAAAACAAAAGGTTCGTTTGCTTCGGGGTATCCAAAAACATACTTTCGCCACTGGGAAGATGCTGGCCTACACAATCACGACAGTCGGAGCTTCGATAAGTCACTGAATCAGGGGCGCGCGGGGTAGTGAGAGGGGATGGCGGGGTAGTTTGGGAGGAAAGGAAAGCTTGTTCAGAACATACCTGTACCGCCCTGCTGCTGCTTGGTTTTGTTGTCGCCGTCGTCCTTGTTGAGGTACTCCTGCGCGACGTTGATGAGTTTGTCCATTGCAAAGGCCCGAAGTTATACTAAGGAAGGAGATTGAGACGGGTAAGTTGATATGTCAGCACAGATGAGGAAATACAGAGGGAGGGGGGAGAGAGAGAAAGAAGGGTCAGATAGGGGGCCAGCCGGATAGAAAGCTCATGTTCTTATAAAAAGGCAAAGCTATGTACCCGCATCACCAGCGGGCGACCCAATTGCCAATGTCTTAGGGGGGCGACCCGCCCTGAGCTGGTTGAGCTGGCCATGCATGTCAAAAACAACACCGAACCAGCGTCCAATGGGCCTGGAAAGCCACCCGGTTCACAGCCCCAATCGACAAACTGAGCAATGCAGCCAAGTCAGCTGTCCAGGGTTCCAGAGAGGGGCGCGAACCCATCTCCAGCTGCCACGAACTGCACATGCAGTGTCCCTAGGTACCACTGTACCAGGTGGCGGGACTTACCTACCAGTAGGTACCTAGGTAGGTCGGTAGGGAGAGATACGCGTTGGCCGTGAGTTGGACCCCTAGAAGTCTGATGTATCATGTATCATGTGCCGATCCATAGGTGACATCGGCTATCCCACGGGACATTCTATTAGTTGACCGACACTCCAATGAAAACCACACACGGGGATGGCCCGACTTGTCCGAATGCGGGACGGGAGCCTGCTCAGCTGTGTCCAGGACCCCACGGCAAACGGCCTGTTTCATGAAACCTCCGAGCTTCGTCTGTCAACATGGACTCGTCAGTGTGCATGGGTGCGCAAGTGAGGCGGGTCGAGGTTGCAAACCAGCAACGTAGCTAGCTGGGTTGCGGCGACCTCTGCCTGTTGCCCCGTCCCAGGACCTTTGGGCACAGGCACATGCACAGCCGAGACCGAGGCGTGGTATCCAGGCGAGTTGCGCGCGCACATTTGAACATCACTCATCTCGCAGTCCATATCAACGGTCAGTCCGTGAAGGGCGTTGTGAATGTGGGAGGCAACATGGCCTGGATTCCCCTACCATGAGACTTCTTATCCAAAGACCCCGCTTCGTGCGTTCCATGACCCCGTCGTGTTCAAGGTATCTCGGTTGCTGTGAATAAATAAGACCAAAAATAGCAGGCAGCCATATGTTCGTCAAAAAAAGTAACAACAATAGTCTTGCGCCGCGTCATCTTCCAGACCCTAACTCCGGATGACAAACGATAGCCGCCCGCACCCAACCCTCTGGGACCCCTGTCGGCCGTGGTGACTCTGGGAAGGGCTAGCCTCCTCCATGCTCGACCTGCAACGAACCTGGCTGGTGACTGGTGCTATTGCTATGCCGGTTTTTCTTCTCCTTCTTGGCCCACCGAAGACCGCAGGCGTTGCATAGTGTCTTGGGTCCACTTGGGCCTTTGCGCCATTCGGGAGAATCCAGTGTGCCTGATTATTGTGTTTAGGACATGCGCAGCTAGTGACAGGAAGCGGGAATTGGAACTGGAGCTTACCGCAGTCCGTGCAGACGTATTCCTCCGAAGTCTTGAGCTTCTTCTTCTTGTCGCCCGTCCGAGGGTCGCGATCGAGTGGGATGGCGATTCCGGCGTCGCCTTTGATCAGTGTCGGGCTTGCGTTGCCTGTTGTGATGCCGCGACTTCTCTCGCCCTCAATGTACCTCAGTCCGGTCAACATCTCGATGGTGTCCGTGTGCGAAGCCGTCCCTTCGTATCTAGCCATCTTGTCCTTCAACGAATCCGGGCGACTGCCTGCGACACCTTCCAGAGCCTCGCGCGTGAGCGCGACGTTGAGAGCAGACGACCTGTCGCCCGTTTCCGTGCTGCGAGAGACGTGGCTCGGGGCAGACGTCATCGTAGTCTCGGACGGCGTCATGTCCGACCTGCCCTCCTGGCTCTGCATCCACTGCCGCTGTGACTCTTCATTCTCCATGTCCTCTTCCCTGCGCAGCTCGGCAATGCGTCTCCTCAGGCGTTCGTTCTCGATCTTGTGTTCCAAAAACGAGTCCAGCAGGCCGGCGTTCTTTGTTGGGTATGGGCGCGACATCATAAACACGGCCTGGCAAAAGGGTGATTGATTGTGGGGGTTCGGCGCAAATTTGGCGGCCGCAATGTGGGCATGGCCTACCGACTCGAAAATGGCGTATTTACCGTCCTTCTTCTTGAACCGGAAGAACAGGCGCAAAGGATTTCCCGAGGCTATGGACTCGTTCAGCTCAGCGACGAAGACGCCGACGTCGTCTGGATGAACTAGGTCCTTGAGGAAGGTGTCGGCGATCTCCTCGGCAGTGTAGCCTGTTAGGTTCAGAATGCTCGGCGAAACGTATCGTATGCGACCATTGGCGTCGAGAATTTGGAGAAAGTCCTTGAGCTCCTCGACCACTTTCGCGGGCCAGTTCCGTCTCTTTGTGAATTCGGTGAGGGTGCTGCCGGCCTGCTGCATAGCCTGCGAACTCATGCCGCCGGCGGGTGGAGGCCCGCCGCCAACTATACTGGAAGCATCGTCGCCATTATTTGAATAATTGTTGCTCATGGAAGGCGTATCATCTCCCATGGCGTCGGGCATAGGGGTGTTACCGGCGAAATTGAAGGTGGACATGGCATTGTCGTCGTTGGGGTTGTCGATGCTCATGGACATGGCGTCAAAGCTCCCATAGACTGTCGGGTCCAAGAGAGAAGACATCATGTTGGGGTCAGCTTCAGCCATCTGCATTGCGTCAGCGCGGCGTACAGAGCGTTCTGTGGCGGATTGTTAGGGGTCTAGAAGGATGCGCCGGGGGTGGGAGTTGGCGGGTCGGAGGGGAGAAGTGGTAAGCGAGGCGGTCGCGGGAAGTGTAAGGTATCAATCAGATCAGGATCAAGCAAGGAAAGCGGGCGGGACGAACAGCATCAAAGGCAGAAAAGGCGTCTTGGGGCCCAAAGCCGAACAGACTGGCCGGGGGCGGCTGAGGTGGTCCGTGGGGCATGGTTGTAGTATTGATCCGATACTGGCCTTGACGGCTTCTAGCAAAGGCATTGGCGGTTTGCACCGTGATTCGATATCGAAGTTTAGGGAAATATGGTACTGCAGCTCTGCGCTTGGTAGGGAATTGCTACGTGCAACTGGAAAGTGCGATGAGATCGTTGCGCCTGCGGTTGAAGACGGGATTGCGCCGACAGCCAGGATAACGACGGGGGCCTGATCCTAGGCCTACTACGTAGGCCTGAGCCTGTGACGGCGGACTGCGACGGCGGACTGCGAATGCGGGCCTAGGCGTGTGTCGACGAAGGCCCAGAGAATATGAGCAGACACGGGGAGCGGGAGGCTGGCGCTGGGTCCGACAAGGCCTAGAATCAAATGAAGCAGGTCGAGGTAAAATGCGGGTATGGGGCGTTTGTGCATCGACGAGTGTGCTTATTCTTACATGTCGCCTTGGACAGACCGTCTATGTTCGTCAACAGAAGAACAGAGAATGAGAATAAAAACAAGCTGATGTCGAAGCCGACGCCGGACTGTGTCGTTGACGCAACTGGATAAGCGATGCGAGAAGAGAAGAAAATGACAAGAAGGCGGCGGACAAGAGCAGGTCTAGTCGGGGGTGGGTTGGGCGAGAGATTTCCAGTCGACGGGGTCTCGCAGCAATTGAGAAAAGTCAAGAGGCCGGCCAGGCTGGATTGCTGCTAACAGGCGTGACTAAACCTTGGCTTTGCGGTGCGATGTGTGAGCGGTACGTGTAGCGCTGGCAGTACCTAGCAGTACCTATGCAACGCTGATAGTCGATGAAGGGAGAGAGCCGACGTTGGTTCGAGCGTGGCGACGAGGTGAGGCGTCTGTCTTGTTTCGATGTCCTATCTCTCGGGTTGGTGGTGGTGGGATTGTCTCGACTGTCGCAAGACACAACCTGAGAAAATCGCGTCCAGCCGGGTTGAATCGTGAATCATCGGTGAAAGTCTAAGCACCACCTTAGGAGAGGGAAGACAGGCCTCAGCGGATCGAGAGGAAAAGCTTGGGAAGAAGAGTGGGAATTGGGATGAGAGGGACGGATTCGGGAAACAGAGGGGGAAAGGAGAGGAACAAAAGGAAAAAGGGATAAGATAGGTAGGCAGGTGCCCAAGTAAGGACGTGGGAGGGAGGGGAGGGAGATGTCGGGGGTGGGTTGCAAGAACTTGTCAAGCTCGAGTCGTCACCACCATGGGGGAAAATTCAGCTGAGGGACTATCACAGTGAGGAAATGGGCCAAATGGGCACGAACGTGATGGAAAAAGCAGGGACCTGAGCAAAGATGGGAAACTACAAAATGGAAATGGAGCACATGGCAATTTTGAGTCGAGGGACATGGATATTTGGTGACCAGCGCTGTCCAGTAGGCAGTGAGTGGTACCTTGGCTTACACGCCGAAGGAAGGTAGGTATTTGCCCCCCCCCCCATTCCTACCCGCTCCCAAGTCCCCTCTCACCCTCCCTGGCCCCCTCCATGCTCCGTGCCCCCCCGCGGTCGGCAGTCCAGCAATTCATCTTTCGTAAAAACCCAGCGGCTGCTTTCTTCCCGTCTGGCCCAGTGTATGGTATTTTTCAGATGAGGCGATAGCCATCTGCCTTAATTCGCCCGGGCTACCCAAGTAGGTAGGCAGTCAAGGCAGAGCGCTGGCAGGGCAATCAACCGGCACCGACACCGACACCGACGCCGGAACTTCGTACCTCGGGGTCCTTCTAGAGCAGCGGCATCAGAGCTGGTTCTATCCGTACACTACTGTCACTACAGGGGCTCAGCACTGCGATGATCCCCTGGGAGGTGTCGGCTGGGATGCCACTTTCCGGAGCAAATGCCCCGGCCGGGCGCGGTCGACAGCCACAATGGGACCGCGTGGAGAAGGCAGCAACTGGGCTCCGACTCGAGGGTTTTTTTCCAGAATCATTGCAGAGCCTATGTCCGCGATTCAAGAAGAAGAATCAAAGGCGAAGATTACATACGTAAAGGCGGAGCGCCATAATCGAGACTTAGCCCAATGCGGCTACCTCATCCATCGGTCTGGGCCCTTTCGGGGGCTTGTCTCAGAAATGCTGTTCTCCCGTCATCGCCTTTCCGTGTTCGCATCGCCTTTTGCAAAGACCGTCTCATACTCAACATGGTCTGAACTTGATGAGAGCGCAATGCAGGTTGCTTTAAGTTGCATCATGATGTCATTGACTGACTTGTGTCAATTGCAACCGCAACCTTGGACTTCTTTGTAGTCAACATCTTTTTGGCCAACTAGGTACCTAGGCAGTGTACTCTGTACTTGTACTCCGGATACGAAACGGATTTTGCCTTTCCAACGGCTGGCATGAGCAGCGTCTCTCACCTTTTCACCTGCCCGTTCAAATACAACTTCAAACCTTTGAGAATTCGCTTCATGCCTGCCCCAATTCCGTGAGGAGGGGGTTTTTAGCGCAGCAGAATGATGACTAAAACCCCCGGGTAATGCCCTGGAGATCGAACACCCCTTCTCCTTCTTTTCCTGCTTATCTTATCTTATCAATAAGCTGGTGCGCGAAGTCACGCCTTTTCGCATCTGCTGTACGCGTGCCATTCTCAGCGTACGCGCCACATCCCCATTCGATGCACGTCCGTCCACCCACGACTATCAGTGCCCATCTCAATCGCTACCCACCTACTGACTGCAGCCTGGTGCAAGGTAGCAAGCAGCCAGCACTGCTCGACGGGTACCACATAATTGAGCACAATTAAACGTCAAGATCCCCCCCCCGCTTCGGTTTCTTTCTCACGTCGATACCGGCAATTCCGTACAAGGACAGCATCCCTATCCTCTCGAATCGCAGGGCAGTCGGCCCCGAGAGGCACCGCCCGCCATGTCCAAAATTGACAAGCTGTCCGTCCAGGGCATCCGCTCTTTTGGAGGCAGTCGCGAAACCATCTCATTCTACACGCCATTGACCCTCATCGTCGGATACAATGGATCCGGGAAGACTACCATCATCGAGTGTCTCAAGTACGCCACTACCGGCGAGCAGCCCCCCAACAGTAAGGGCGGCGCTTTCGTTCATGACCCTAAGGTTCGCAGCTCGGTCTACTGTCCGCTCTCACATTTGTCATGAACCCGTGCTGATACTTCCCAGTTGTGCGGCGAGAAGGAAGTTCTGGCACAGGTTAAGCTTGCATTCACTTCGACCAGTGGCCACAAGTGCGTTTCCACGCGCAGTCTGCAGTTGACCGTCAAGAAGAACTCCCGATCTCTCAAGACCCTTGAAGGATCACTGGTCTACAACAACAATGGTGAGCGCACCGTCATCTCATCCAGAGTCGCTCAGATGGACGAGTTCATCCCGAGAGAACTTGGCGTTTCGAGAGCCATTCTCGACTACGTCATCTTCTGCCATCAGGACGAGTCTTTGTGGCCCATGAGCGAGCCCGCCGCCTTGAAGAAGCAGTTTGACCAGATATTCGAAGCGATGCGATACACCAAAGCAATCGACAACCTTAAGGTTCTCAGGAAAAAGCAAGGCGAGGAGCTGGCCAAGCTCAAGATCTTCGAGGAACAAGACCGAATCAACAAGGAGAAGGGCGATCGTGCCGAGAAGCGCTCCATGGCGTTGCAGAACGACATCGAGGAGTCCCGTGAAAAGTGCAACGCCCTCACCCTTGAGATGGAACAGCTGCAGAAGCAGATTCGCGAAAAACACGAGCAGGCCAACAGCTACTTGAACATAGTCAACGACCTCAAGTTCAAGAGAGACCAGCTTACCTATCGCGAAGGTTCCATTGCTGATATCAAGATGACACTGGAGGAGCTTTCAGAGAACGACGAGTACCTGGAGAATGCGCTGGCGCAGTACGAGGAGCGAATGGCCCGCTACGGGGAGGAGGCAAATGAGAACAAGGCTCAGTATGCCGAGCTGCAGAAGGACCTCAACCAATCTCGCCGCGAGCTTTCTGCCAAGCTTTCAGAGCAGGGTAAACATCAATCCGACAAGGACAAGTACGAACGGCAGCTCCAGTCTCGCATGCAGCTGGTCCGGGATGCTGCTGAGCTCCACGGGTTCCGTGGCTATGATGGTGACCTCAAGGATGCGCAGATCAAGGCCTTCAACGAACGCATTCAGAAGTTGCTGGCCGAGAAGAAGCGTGACTTAGATCGAGCGCAGAAGGAGAACGCGCGAGAGCTGGATGAGGCGACAAGTGTCATCACGGACCTCGAGGGCCGCAAGGCAACGACGACCCAGAACCGCGTCTTCGCCAAGCAGCGAATGGGTGCAATTGATAAGCGAACCAACGTCTTGCAGATGGACATTAACCGTCTGGACATCGACGAGGGTGCCAAAGCCATTCTTGACAGTCAATTTGAGGAGGTCGAGAGCCGGCTGAAAACGGCGAATGAGTCCTTGGCCCATGCCGACTTCGACAACCAGCTTCAGCGAGAGAACGAGAAGTTGTGGCAGCTCGAAACCGAGAATGAGAAGCTTGGACGTGAGTTGATGGAGTGTACGAGGCTTGCCTCTGAGCGGGCGCAGCTGGACTTGCGGAAGAAGGAACTGTCAGATCGCAAGCGCAAACTCGAAACCCTCACCAACACATGGAAGCCCAAGCTGGACGTGCATGTTGGCACCGCATGGCAGACGGACACCCTCGAGGCCCAGTTCCATGACGCCTTGAAGCGTCAGAATAAAGTCGTCGCCGACGCTCGCCAGAAGCGTGACTCGGCGAGGGACAAGCAACAGAAGGTGGACTTCAAATTGAGGAGTACTAAAGATGTCGGTGCCAAGAAGACGGACGAATCACAGCGCTGCCGCAGTGCGGTCGTCGCTGCTCTGCAGGCTGTCCGAGATGGGGCCACCATCGACGACTACGAGGAAGAGGTCAAGATGCATGAGGAAGACGTGGAGACATACACCACGGACATCAGCCTCTTGGATGCACTAGCAGATTACTACCGCGGCTGCCAGAAGACGCTGCAGGAGAAGAACAAATGTAGGCTCTGCGACCGCAACTTCGATGATAAGTCAAATGTCTCCAAGTCCCGATTCTCGGATAAGCTGGTCAAGTTTCTTGATCCCAACAAGAAGGAGAAGGCAGAGGAAGACCTCGCCAATTCCACTGCCCTGCTTAATGCTCTGCGCAAGGTCAAGAAGCAGTACGAGACCTACCAGAGACTGATGGCAGAACTCCCGTCTGTGAAGGAAGAGGTTGCTTCTTTGGAGGCCGAATGCGAAACTCTGGGACGGCAGTTGGAGGAGCACGACGCCGTCGTCGGTGCCGAAGAAGGCAAGCTGAACGATATCGAGTCTCTCAACAAGACAGTGCTCAACATCACCCAGGCTGTCAAGGACATCAAGGACTCGGAGGTGCAGGTTGACAGAATTATGTCTCAGCAGTCATCCGGCGCGGTCAGCAGAAGTGCAGACGAGATTCACGAGCTTCAGGCGTCCTGTAACGAGCAGATCAGATCGATGAAGAACAAGGTCTCCAAGACAACATCAGATCGCCAGCGGATGAAGGACCAGGTCAACGCGCTTGAACTCGAGAAAAGCGAGCTTCGGAACAAGCTGAGCAAGGCTCTTAACCAACTGGAGCGCAAAAAGGACTTCCAGAACCAGATCCAGACCTTGAAGGAGGATCAAGCTCATCAGCGGGAGTTGATCAGCCAAGCTGACCAGGAACTGGAATCCATCGAGCCAGAGATCGCCGAGGCTAGGTCAATTCGAGACGACACCTTGCAGCGTGGCCGTGCCAAGGAGCAGGCCATTGCCGAGGAGCGGGACAAGGTTGCCGACTCCGTCACGGAGCTGAAGATGGTCGAGAGCGATATTCGAGACTACATTGACCGTGGCGGCCCCACCAACCTGGCGGCGAATCAGCGGGCTATTGCTAGTCTCGAGAAGTCGATCGCTGCTCTAGACAAGGAGATATCTGACTTGACTGTGCGCACTAACAAGCTGAAGCAGGATATCGACAATGGCGACCGCAAGAAGCAGAACATCAGCAACAACCTGAAGTACCGCCAGAACCTGCAGCAGCTTGAGATCCTCCGCCGGGATATCGAGGAACTGGAGTCCCGCGACGCAGACGAGGACTACAAATCGCTGATCACCGAAGCGAAGCAACTCGAGAACCGCCACAACCGGCTCGTCGCGGACCGCGGCTCCATCATGGGTCAGATGAAGACCAAAGACGAGGAGCTCGAGCGGCTCCTGCTGGAGTGGGAGCAAGAGTACAAGAGCGCCGCCAAGAAGTATCGCGAGTCGCACATCAAGGTCGAGACGACCAAGGCAGCCATTGAGGACTTGGGCCGATACATTTCGGCACTGGACACGGCCATCATGCGGTATCACAGCCTGAAAATGGAGGAGGTCAACCGTATCGCCGGCGAGCTGTGGCAGAGCACGTATCAGGGCACGGATATTGACACCATTCTTATCCGCTCCGACAACGAGAACGCGACGACGGGCAGGCGCTCCTACAACTACCGCGTCTGCATGGTCAAGCAGGACACGGAGATGGACATGCGCGGTCGCTGCTCGGCGGGACAGAAGGTGCTCGCCAGCATCATCATCCGCCTCGCCCTCGCCGAGAGCTTTGGCGTCAACTGCGGCCTTATTGCCCTCGATGAGCCGACAACCAACCTCGACAAGGACAACATCAAGAGCCTTGCCGAGAGCCTGCACGCCATCATCAAAGCCCGTCAGGCCCAGAGCAACTTCCAGCTCATTGTCATCACCCACGACGAGGAGTTCCTGCGTCACATGCGCTGCAGCGACTTTTGCGACAGCTTCTTCCGCGTGCGGAGGGACGACAAGCAGAACAGCGTCATCACAAAGGAGAGCATCACGAGGGTTTTGTAAAGGATCGATCGTAGGTGGGGGGGGGGGGATGCGGGCGTTTTGGCTGGTGGTGAAAACTCTGGTGTTGGTTGGTTCGTTGGTTCGTCTGGTGGAATAGCGAGCACGGCGTCTGGTAACATCTTTAAAAGTCTTTTTCTTGTCCGTCGTCCCCCCCTCACACGCAATCTCTCATCCTTAAAGTGAGAGGGCTACTCTTGCACTGTCATCTGGGGCGTAAGAGTTTTCGTGTGTGACATCTAGAAATCTCCAATTCGCCATCCCTTTATTCTCATGTGTTCTTGTGATTGTGCAGTTCAATAACTACGCCCACCTTGAAGTTAATGGCACGCCGCGCGGCTCAATATTGTCCCATATTCTGGTTTCATATATTCCGTTCCAGACACGCCGCGATGACCCACGATACATGATGATGGATGAATGATGCGGGAAAAGAGAAAAAAAAAAGAAAGGACTTTGACGAGAATTCGGTGAAAGCGGTTCATGGTATCATAGGTAGCCTCCCCCTGTCACGCAGCGCGGCATCTCTCCCAACCAATGCACAAGGGCTTCCCTTTCCTCCCTCTTCAGCTGTCTGTCTCCGCTGTCTCCGTCTCCGCCTCGGCCTCTTTTGCAGCCTCGGCCGTACCATCGTCGGCCTTGACCTCAGCCTTCTCCTCGATATTTTCGGTCTTGGCCTCGACGGCTCCGGCCACCCCCTCGGCGTCTCCTTCCTCCTTCGGCGATCCGGCTGTAGCCTTTGACATTTCCCCGGCCACGTCGCCCTCGTGCTCCTTAACCTTTTTGCTTGCAAGGCCATCGAGCTCCTCGTCTGCATCTCGCTTGGCGTGCGAAGTAACGCTCGCGTCAGACGCTGCGTCGTCGATGATCGCCTCGGCAGCATCGTCTTCCTTTTTGGCGTCCTCGGGCGGAGGCGTGGCATGCGTCTGCTCGGCCTTCCGGCCCACGGCAGCCTCGACGTCGATGCCCTGCATCTCGAGGCCGAGTGCACCATTGATGAAGCTTGTCGTCTCGCTTTGCGGACCAAGGTCACCGACTCCAATTTCCTCAGGCCCGCGGGCATGCGGTGTCTCGTTCTCTTCTTCTTCTTCAGCCACAGCAGCGCCGGCACCAGGGGTGGTGGCGGCGGCAGCGGCATATTCTTGGTGCTGCTGCTGCTGCTTCTCGGGGCTGCTGGCCCTAATGCCGTCCCCACTTCGCAGGGCCGCGGCGTGTTGTGCTTCTTCTGCTTGTCGCACTAGTTGGTTGACTGGAACGACGCCCTGCTCCTGTTCTTGTCGCAGTAACTCACCTTGTGTTATCGCGCGGCTGCTGTTGCTTGCACCCATGGATGGTATACCGTTGACGCTGACGCTGACCGTCTCGATGCTGCCGACGCCATTAGGGCCGTCGATGGTCTCCGTCGACTCGGTGCGGATCTCGGCCGGACCACCTCCGTTAGAGGAGGCCGGCGAGGATGATCCCGGGCTCGGGCGGCGGGTGAGCCAGGGGATCGGGGTTAGTAAGGCGCCGCCGAGGGCCTCGTCCGTGCCGACGGTCGAGGCGACCGAGTTTGTCGAGTTGCTCCAGGCGACAGCTGCTGCCACAGCCGCGGCCGGGTTCTCCTGGCCGTTGACGCTGCCGTTGGAGAGCAGAGTCATGGTGGACATGTCGGGAATGGCGGGCGGAAGGGGGTAGGTGTTTGCGCTACTGGTGACGTGGACGACGCGGTCGACGGCGTGCAGGTACGAGGCCAGGTGGCGGTAGTGTCGGCGCGGTTCAAGAACGAGCTCGGCGAGGCGCTGGATGGTGTGCGGCGGGTACTTGGGAAAGGTTGACAGAACCGAGTTGATCTCGTCGAGCATGGCCGTGATTTGGACAGGAAGAGACTCGGTGGCCTCGAAGACGGACGATGCATCGGCGGCGGTGTTAGCGGCTTCGGTGTCGGCGGGGATTGTCGACGATACCGGAACGTTCGGCTTGCTGTTCTCCTTGTCGGCGTCCTGCGATGATGGTAGGCTGCTGGCGGGTTCGATGGAGGATGAAGGGAGCGGCGAAAGAAGCCGCGGTTGTTGGCCTGGCGCGTTAATGGGTTGAGGAGGTTTGGGCAGGTTCGGGATGGGAAATTCATTGTGGGCAATCTAGACATGCGCGATGCGAACTGATGAGCGCGCCCTATCCACAAGGTTTCCAAACGTGTGCGATGGGGTTGGTGTTTGCTTCGAACGGTCTGGTCTTTTCGAAGCTGGGCTGGAAGACAGACGGACGTGGACGTACCTTGTCTAGCCTCGAGATGATTCCTTGCGACAGGGCGGGCCATAGACCGCTGTTGCATCTTGTGGTCAGCAGATGACAAGAAAGGAAATGGCGACATGGATTGTTCGACGTACTAGTCCATCTGGCCACCCGTTGCGACCGTCCGCAAGAGGTCTGCGTCGACCTCGATCTCCATGCTTTGCGCGTTCAAGGTGTTGGGAGGGTTGGTGGTGATTGAAAGATCAACCTTCCGCTGACGTCGCGTGCCCGTGAGGAAAAGCGCGACTAGGAGGCCAGAAGGTGGTGGTGGTGAGTGATAGACAGCGGGGGACAGGGGGTGAACAGGGGGAAATGCGCTAGAGAGAGAGGTGCACCTTGCGCCAAAAGGAGGGAGCTGTTCTGAAAAGCGGTTGCAAGGAAAGAACTACCTACCTAGGCATGTCCTTCCTCAATAGCTCCTGTTCGCAAAACACCAGACTCAAGACACAACAAGTCGACGAGACCAGCCAGCACAGTTAAAACACAAAAGTAAAAGTTACAAATTTTGATCGATGCAGGCAGGGATCGAACCTGCGATTCTCTGCGTGTAAAGATAACTCAAATTCGAACATTCTGTCCCCTTCGTCCGTCCCCTCGCTACTGGGAACACCGGTTGAATGCAGCTGAGCTGCAAAGGAAAGCATTGGATACGTCTTCCTTTATTGATAAATCTCAATCGCAAAAAACAAACCAAAATTGACCTTGGAACACGTTCGACGGACGATGCATTTCCCTGCAGAACGCAAAAAAGACTTGACTATGATCGATGCAGGGATCGAACCTGCGATCCTCTGCGTGTAAAGCAGATGCCTTAAACCGCTGGGCCAATCGACCGTCCCTGATTGATGAGTTTGGAGTAAATTCTAATACATTATGATCCCCTGCTCACAACTCCCATGGATGCAGCATCCAACATTCAATGTCACATCAAAATTGCGAAGCTCGGCTGCTCCACAAACAAAACACTGCAACACCACAATATTACATCATGCGAGGCCTCCGAGTCTTCAATTCGCTCATCCGAGGCCCCAATGGCATCCTCTCAGCTGCGCGGAGGTACATACCCGTCTCAATTGCAGGACAAAAACGGGAACCCAACTGACCAGGCGATAGCCAAGCCCAAACACCGCTCGCAGCTCGCCTGATCGCAGCATCCAACGCTCTTCCCCAGACGACGGCGGCGGCGGCGGCGACAACAACAACAACAAATCCCCTCGCGGTGCGGTCCTTCTCCCAGTGCTCGAGCCTCCAAAAGAAGAAGAAGTCCCCCCAGTACCCGACTTACGACTCCCCCGAGATCGTCTCCCAAACCTCCCACACTGTCGACGAGGCCGACCAAGACGACCTCCCCGGCTCCAAACACCCGAAGCCCGACCCGGCCGATCCCCTCAACTTTGCCGACGTCGCCTCGCGCATCTCCTCCCTCGCCTCCCACCATGCCGAGATTCTCAAGAAGCTCCAGTCGGGCGACCGCTTCTCCCCGGATGCCATCGGCGCCTTGGTCATCCAGCCTGACCGCAAGGACCCGGCGACGACCTACCCTCTCCGCGAGCTCGCCGAGATCGTGCCGCGTCCCGGCGGACGCACCGTCTCCCTCCTCCTGCACGAGAGGGACTACGTCAAGCCCGTCATGGCCGCCGTTCAGGCCTCGCCCAACTTCAACCAGCAGCCCCAACAAGACCCGGACAATGAGCTCGAGCTCGTCCTCAAGGTCGAGGCCACCAACAAGGACGTCGTCGTGCGCAGGGCCAAGGACGCCGCCCAGGCCTGGAGGGAAAAGATGAGGAACGTGACCGAAAAGCGCAAAAAGGTTCACGCAAAGTGGCAGAAGGAAGCCAGCATCGTTCCCGATCTCAAGAGAAGGGCCGACAAGGAGCTACAAAAGCTGCAAGATAAGGAAATGAAGGTCGTCGATGCCGCGGAGCAACAGGCCGTCAGGAAGATTCAGGGTTGATGTCGACCCTCTCTATCTGTCTCTCTCTCTCTCTCTCTCTTCGGTGAGCATCATGCATATAACCTTACCCTTTCTTCTCCTTGTCTATTGCAGGGATATTTTCCCACGGTACCAAGGTGATGCTGAAAAAGGAGGGGAAAGGGGAATAAAAAATCTCAAAACATCCAGACTGTTGGTGTGCAGTAGAAGAGACTTTGACAACGTAGTGTACAACATTTTCGTTTTTCAAACCCGCCCCCTTAATCCTACAATGCCTGTCTTGCTTTCCTCGCCCACCCTTTCTGTCTGTCTCTCTCTCTCTCTCTCTGTATGTGTGTGTGCGTGCCTACAGCCGAGTCAACACGAGGTCCTTAAGCCGTTGCAGTCTTGCCACCGGCGGCAGGATTCTTTCTGGCTACCAACGACGCAATCTTGTCGTCAAACTTCCGCCCGTCGCTCGCGCGGTACGTCGCGTTGAGAAGATGCGACTCCCTCGCCCTGCTGATCGGGTCCCGGCCGGCCTGCTCCACAAACTTGGCAGGCGTGTGCTGTCCCTTGAGGATGCGCTCGACAATGTACTCCCTAACGGCCGCGCCCGCGCCCTCCTCGAGCTTCACCGCCTTCAACGCCTTGACTTCCGCGCTCGCCGTGTCCTCGGGCGTCGTGCGCACGTCCTTGATGAAATGGTCCTTCTCGGCAAGGTCGCTGAAGAAGGAGGCTCCCTGGCCGCTGAACACGAGCTCCGTCGCCGTTTGTTGCGTGTCGGTCCAGTAGTCGGGGGTGTAGTGCTTCCCGCCCCCAACCTCGCGGAGGGTGTCCATGACGGCGCTGGGTGCGGCGACGGCCGAAGCTGAGCTGGAGATCGGCATAGAGGGCGCGAACCCTAGCAGTCCCTCGACGCTGATGGAGGGGTTGAACGCCTCGGGCAAGAACCCCTGATCGCGTGCTCGGATGAAGGCGTGCTCCTCGGCCGTCTCGGGGCGGAAGAAGCTCATCAACTGTGTGCCCAAATCGTGCCCCCTAGTCCCTTCCATGGCGCCGTCCTCGCCGTCCCCTCCGCGGCGGCCGCCGCGACCCCCGCGACCCCCGCGTCCTCCGCGACCACCACGTCCTCCGCGGCCCCCTCCGCGGCTCCCTCCACGGCTCCCTCCACGACCTCCCCCGCGGGCCCCAAAACCGCCTCGTCCACGGCCGCCGGTAAACCCGCCCCGGCCAATTCCTCCGGCAGAGAGCCCGGAGGGAAGATCACGTCCACGGCCCCCAGCGAAGGCCCCGCGACCACCGCGCCCGAAGCCCTGAGGCAGCTTTACAAAGTTGGTTCCGCCGGAGCCTTCGCGGTTAGGCAGGGTCTTGATGTCGATGAGGTTGGGCTTCGCAGCAGTTGCACTGGCGCCGGCGTTGTAGTTCAACGCCTTGTCCGCTCCGCCTGCCCTGGGCCCGCCTCTCAAAATCTGACCAATCTCGCTGGCAGCGGCGCGGGATCGTTCTCGTCCGGTCGATAAGGGGGCTCGCGGGGTACGGGCAGCGGTGTCACGGTTCTTGTTGTTGGAGGAAGGCTCATCCGCGGCGCGCGATTGCGTGGTGGAAAAGGTCCGGATGCACGTCTTGATGGCGACAACGTCTGGCTTTATGCGGCTGCCAACCGATCGCAGAGTCTGCTGGTGCATTTTGGGCGGATGGGGAGCGACAGGTCCGCGATCGTTCTCTTGTGCAGAGCGATGTGAGCTTCGTCGCTGAACTGATCGGTCCAAGGAGTTGCTGTTTGGAGAAAAATCTTCGTTACGTAAGCTTCGATATGGAGCACGGATGACCCTGTCCATCCAAAGCAGCTACCTACCTAGGTACGCACCATGTATGCGTACCTACCTACCTAGGTACCTTAGGCCACCAAGCCACACACACAGAGATACGCACGTAACCGACGACCAAAATGCATGATGTTTTGGGTATCTTTACATTACGATGTTCAGAATCGGGAAGCATCAAAAGATATACACAAAGTGTTCATCGCCAGTATCCGTAAGGTAGGGGTACTTTGCCCCATGCATGGCCCGTGACTCGTCTACGCTCATATGCTTTCCAGTGCCCCTCTGAACTCCAAGTCTTGTGCTTCCGGATAGTTCTCCTCCTCTCTTCCTCCCTCTCTCCCCTCATGCAATTCGAATAACCGATTAAGCCGAACCATCCTCCCAAGTCTTTTTTTCCGTCACTTGCTTTCCTTGAACGCCTCTCTGGCTAATCGTCTAGTGCCGCCTTGCTGAACACGTCTGCTGTGACAGCAACTCCTCGTTGTCGTAAATGAAAGGGCCCATCTCGACAGAAATACACATAATCCGAGATCTGAATCCAAAGGCTCCTTTAATGCTGGTGACACGACATCTTATAAGTGAAAAGCTCGGAAAGAAACGACAACCTAGCCCGGCTTCAGACCGAGGCTAAACAGGCTCTACAGTAGTTATTGCTCTGTACTTTGAAACTAGCTCCTCGATCTTGGGCATCAAGTCTGGTATTCTGAAGGGCTTGGAAATCACGTCGTCCTGGAAAGGTCTTGTTAGTCGTGTTTGTGAGGGGGGGGGGGGATTCGAAGACAACTCACGATACCGGCGGCTTTCGCGCTCTCAATCTGCTCTGGCCGCGCGTAGGCCGTGACGGCGATAATCGGTATATGCGTGACGAGAGTTCCCTCCCTCTCCAGCTCACGGATGCGTTTCGCGCACGTCATTCCATCCATGACCGGCATCTCCAGATCCATGAGGATAACGCTGAGATCGAACCCCGACGTTTCTTTTCCAGCCCAGAAACGCGACTTCTTGAGCTGGTCGAGCGCCTCGCCCCCGTGGTTCGCAACATGTGTTTTGTTGCCGCAGTTCTGGAGTTGCTTTCGCAGAACCCTTTGGTTCACAATGTTGTCTTCCACGATGAGTACGTCGTAGAGCGGCGTTTCTGTGACGGACGGTTCCTTGGGGGTTGTCCGACTGGGCAGGCTGGCGAGCGGCGGGGCTGGTAGTGCCGAGATGGACTCGTTCTTGATGGGTCGGGCCAGGTTGAGCGCCGAAAGGGTCGCTGACTCTGAGCTTGGCGTGGCCGTCTTGCGACACTTGACGTAAAACGCGAAGGTGCTGCCGATACCCTTTTCCGAGACGACGCCAATCTGGCCACCTTGCAGCTCCGCGAGCATCCGCGAGATGAAGAGACCGAGCCCTGATCCGCCGTATTGCACGTGGGTGCGGGGCGAGGCCTGGGAGAATCGCTGGAACAAGAGCTTCTTCTCGTCCTCGCGAAGGCCCGGCCCTGTATCTTGCACCGAGAAGTGAAGATTGATCTCTTCCCCGGTGCCCCAGTCCTTTTCTTTGGTTAGGGCCTGAACGTCCTCCTTACGAGTTGGGAAGTAGGAGACGCCCTTCTCTGTGACCTCGGTGATGTTTTTTGAGGCGCTCATCCTCATTGTGATGACACGTTTCTCGCGCCCTTGAGTAAACTTGATGGCGTTCGTCATGAGATTGATCAGCACCTGGCTCAACCTTGAGGGATCCAGTCTAACCCAGTCGACAGCATGAGTGACGTAGGCCTGGTCGACTAAGAACTCCAGTTTGATGTCGTGCGTATTCAACTCCGACTCGAACATCTTGATGACGTGCCTCACCACCGTGGTGGGATGGGAGTCGACCGGGGTCACGAGCAATAGTTGCGAGTCAAGCTTCGACAAGGTAAGTACATCGTCCACGATGCGCTTTTGGTGACTGGCGCATAGATTGATGGTATGGGCGGCTTCCGCACAGCCTTCCAGTAGAACCTCGAGCTGCTTGTCGTCCCGTTGCTGCGAGCGGTATTCGGCGATGCTGTTCACAATTTCATCGGCGCACTGCAGGACGGCGCTCAGTGGGTTGCGCATCTCGTGACTGGTTATGTCGATGAAATTCTCCTGTTGGCGCTTGAGTTCGACCGCCTCTTCCCTGCGTTGCTTCTGGAAGTCCTCGGCCCATTTCTGCGGCGAAATATCCGTTATGCAGGCAAAGATGCTCTTGAGATTGCCGTCCTCAGTCTGCTCGGGGAAGGCGCTCATCAAAACCCAAGTATCAATGGTGTTGAGCCCATTTTGGCGGCTGCACTTGAAGCGGAACTCGATTGTCATGGGCTCTTTCTCTTCAATGAGCTGGCGCCAGGAGCGCTCAACCCCCGGGCGATCTTCGTCCATCACACTCTGCATCCACGTGTTGACGCTGTCCTCTGCTTTCGGGTGTCGCGAGATTTGCCACCACATGTCGTTGGCGAAATTGATGAGGCCCTTGTCGTTCGCAATGAAGATGCCAACCGGCGCAAACTCCGCCATTCGCGTGAATTTGTACTCGCTCTCGACCGCTTCTTGTGTCCTCAGGTACAACTCCATTTGAAGTTCCTGGCGATCCAGCGCGGCCAGACGAGCTGCCCTCTGACCTCTCCTGATCTCTTCTTCGAACAACACAACCGATGCCATCGAGGTCGCTAATTGTCTTGACAATAGATGGATGAAGAGTCGGTACTCGTCGTCGTATGGCCGACGGGGATTGGTTCCAAGGATGATGAACCCTACGACAGACTCGCCGGCCGTGGTGGGATGAACGGGAAGGATAACAATCGTCCTGGAAGGATCACCGAAGCCTCTCCAATCCAGGCCCTCGAGAAGCTTGATCGGGAGATTGCCGGCTTCCGACGACAACACAATGGGCGCTCCTTGCATCGTCATGGACTGCCGCATATAGGGCGCGAAACCTTCGTCTGAAGACTTCAGATCAAGGTGGCTCAGGGCTGCCGGGTGTCCTTCGGGGACGCCCAGGCTGCCTTCGAGCTGTAGCAACGGAGGATGCGCTATGCTCCCCGAGTGCATTGAAGACACTTCGCTTTCGCTGTTGTCGTCCTTGACGGAGTAGATGAGAGCGAGCGGCACATCCACGTCGTTAAACTCCAGGCCCTCTTTGACTCGTGACCAGAAACCCCTGACGTCTTTAGCAGAAGCCGTCTTCTCGCCAACTTCGCGCAGCGTAAGCATGCGACGTTCATTGACCTTGCGACGGGTGTTCTCAAAAGCGGGGTTGTAGAGGCCGACGACCTGGCCCTCGCTGCCCAAAAGAGGGATGAGCGACCATGAGAAAAATGTCTCCTCTAGGAATCCGTGCCTATTGATGAAGAGCTGATTGTCGTTTTTCATGACCGCCTGGCCGTTCGTCCAAGCGTTGTCGACGATGGGTCCGAGGTCGTCCCAAATCTCGGACCAGGCATCTTGATAACGCGCGCCCATGAGTTTAGGATGCTTCTGGCCGGCCAGTTCGATATAAGCCTCGTTGTAAATAGTGACGTAATCCTCTCCCCAGTACATGGCAGCGGGATGAGGACTGCCCATGACCATGTTGGCCATGGCCCGCAGTTCCGGCGTCCAATGCTCTATAGGGCCCAGAGACGTGGAGGCCCAGTCAGTTTGTCGACAAAAGAGGATGTGCTCGCCCAAATCTGGAGTGGCTTGGATCCGGGTCCAGTCGTAAGATGGCTTCGCCATGGCTGCCTGGAACACTTGCTGGGTGAACTCGTCGGAGTGATACTTCTCGCCATTGTCCATCATCACACAGTCGTTCGCAAGCGGGGTGTCATCATGAGAATCGGGGTCAATGTCACCAAAGTAATCGGGTTCATCGTCCATGGGCACGGCGGGTGGCTGATCCGGCGTGGGGCCTAAGCTCCGCTGCTTAAGAACAGCGGACTCTTCGGCCAAGGGGCCGGGGGAATCGGGAGCCGTCGATACAGCACTCGTGCTCCCGCTCACAAAGCGGAAGCGTTTGCGCAAGGTCGAGCAGGTCCAAGTGATGCCTCCATATGTGTGGGAAGGAAGACATACGTCGAGTGACTCGTGGTTCAAGACAAAACTTGTGGTCCAACTTTTGAAGTTGACATAGTCGGTGTTGTTGGAAGCATCGTCGCCTTCGACAGACAGCAGCTCGAGGATGCCTGCAGAAGCCCGCAGTGCAGCATTGGCGTAGAGCAGGTGCAGCCCCGTCTTTTGGGTGTTGACCGGGTTCGCTAGATCGATTATGAAGGTCGGGCGCTCGTCCTGCTCCAACAGCTCCACTACCCCAACCCCTCTCAGTATGTGTAAACCTTGAGGAAGGGTTTGGCTGTTTGGGCTCTTTGTGGAGGAGGGGAGTGTCGCGTCTGCAGACGACGACAGGCTGCTGCTACCCGGAGTGCTGCCAGACCTGACGGGGCGATGGGAGTGAACGGTACCGCGTGGTAGGCGGACGGTGTGGACTGCATCGGTATCCTCCCTCAGACGAGCCAGGAGGACGGCGGCGGCGTCTGAGGGGGGAAGGGGATTGGGTCGGGGGGGCATCTGTCGTCGAACGCCGGAGGAAGAAAAGAATAGAGGGGAGATGAGGCCTTGATTTCGCCTCGCTAGAATGGCCGAGGTTGGGAGTTGGTTGGGAAGAGAGATGAATCGAGGGGGGGCCAGGCGAGTGCGCGCCTTCTTCAAAGGCGACGGCTGTGTATAGGTAGTGCCCAATCCCTCGTCTGACTGGCGCTTGGCCTGGGAGGTCGTTGTATACCTCGGCGAGTGGGATGATTCCGTATGCGACGGTGCTGTCGGGGAAGTCGGATCGGATGTGGGCGTCAAGAGGGACGCGGAGACGGCGTCGAATGAAGGATCGCAACTTGGATCGGTATACGTCAAACCATACCGACCGATATCAGGCGTTTTCCATTGCTGTCCCGGAGTGAAGTTGGTAAGGGTTGGCGAGGCGGGACGATAGCGAGGGTTGGTGGAATGGGAAGCCGAGCCCCGGTTGCCGACGTTGGTCGATGCGGTGGGGGGGGCAGAGGCAGAGGCGGCCTCGGGCGTCGCAGCGGCGGCAGCGGCGACGGCAAAGGGCTTGGGTGTCGTCTTCGTCGTCGTCTTCGTCGTTTTGGTGGTCGTCGTGGTGATTGGGGCGGCGATGTATCCGGAGGCACAATAGGGACGAGGACGGTGCGAGGTGGACGAGGGTGGAAACAGCTGTATTGTGGGTTGGGGGAAGCGATCGTCGCTCTGCGGCATGAAGGCGCGGGAAGAAGAGTCGAAGGACGGCAGCCGAGCAAGTCGGACCGGTGTAGATGATTTCGCGTCGTGCCTCCAGCTCTGTCGTTTTCTTCCCCTGCCGCAACTAGAAACGATTCCCTTTTAGCGACAGCGGAGGCGGAGTTGAGGCAAGTGCAGGAGAGGGGGAAAAAAGGCACCAACCAGCACGGACAAGGAGAGGGACACAAGACGAAAAACAACACGGACAGTTGGTGGTTGGTGCGGTGCAGTGCGGGTACAAGCACTGGCGAGAAGAGGCGATAGGCGAGAGAGCCCCCCCCCCAACACCAGCGGGCCAGGCCAAGAGTAACAAGTATCTTTTTGCACAGAGCAGTGCTCTGTCCGGTGCAGTACTACAGCATCGGTATAGCGGTAGCGATAGATTGTAGGAAAGACAGAACCCTTGGAGTGGATGGCACCAACTACAGCCTACTTGGAGCTGGGCTTTTTTTCCTCGACACGCACATATACACACACACTCTATCTCTCTCTCCATCTTCATCGCCAGGCGGCCAGTGTGACCATTGTTGGCAACCGAGGCGGGAATCTAGATCGAGCAAAGGAGGATTTGACGGTCCAGAACCACTAGGAAGAAGGGGAAAAGCCTGCAGCACAGTTTGTCTGTTGCTGGACTAGGCGGCGAAGGGACGGGACGGGGGGCAGCGACTGGGACAAGCTGTGGCGAAGGGGGGGATGTGGTATTGTGTCTCCAGTGCAGCGACTGCAACTGCTGCTGATGGCGCACATGCAGATGACTACACTGCACTGCTGCCACTGGCAACAGCCCCGGCGGCCGTCGGTCACCACGGTCATTCAAAGACCTGGAGAGAGCGCAGCCGCGGCGGTATTCAAGGATCAAGGGGATTCGAGCGCTATGGCCGAGGCAGAAAGGAAGGGGCGGGAACGGCAAGGAAACATGGCATTTACCAGGACGGGGATGAGTGCTATTATCCAGCCTAACGGCAATTTGTGCACTACACCCAAAGTGCGGTGCGGTGCAATATCGTCGCTTCGTGTCGTTGATGGGATCAGCTACTTGGCAAGGCAAGGTAGGGCAAAGTTCGGTCGGTGCGAGGTGCAGCACGATGCGTCAAGCGTTGCGGCAAGGCGAGGCCAGGATCAAAGAAGAATAGTGGTTGTGAGGCAGGCAGGCAGACCGCGGGCGCAGCGACGCACTGGCCGACGGCGAGATGGGACGGCGGCGGATTTGCGGGTATCGGGTGTTTTGGTCGTGGAGCGGTGGTGGATTGATTGATTGATTGATGGATAGCTGAGAAGTGCGATACAATGCACGATGTACGTGGATCGGAACGTTGAATCGAGATGTAGTACGGAGAATCGGAATATCGATGTTTTGAAAGGGAGTCAAGGCAGGGGAACGTCGTCGTATTGGCTTACGTTCGTTCCGTCAGTCTCTTTTCCCTTTTTCCACCCCCGTCCTTTTTGGTTTCTGCTGGCTCCTGTTCTGGTCTTATTTTGTTTTGGTCCTGGGTCGGATTGGACTTGTACGGGTTCGGGATGGTCTCGTGCGCGGCGGTGCTAGACAAGTGGACGCAGGCATAAGACTGGGAAGCGAGAGACCGTGGGTGGGCTTTGTGCTGCAGCTGGCAGCTGGCAGCTGGTGTAAAAACGTAGACGGGACAAGAGGGAGCGCGAGGACTAGTGAAGCATGGGACTCGAAGAGGATCGAAGAGGAAGAGAAAGTGAAAGGGGAAGAAGACATGGATACGTGAAGAGCAATTGTACCTTCCCATTTACTGTATATGCATGGCCTATAATACGTAGTAATACGTAGTACGCCTTTAGTACCCTACGAATACCTGCGTACAGACACACGCACACATACACAACGCAGCAAAAGTGGACGGGCACCTCTCCTCCTCCTTTCCCAGCTCAGTCCATTCCTAGCCAGGCGGGCAGCCCCTTGGCTTCTTCCCTTTCCTAGTGTGGTCCTTTTTCTGGTTTTGTTATCTTTCCTTCTCCTTCTCCACCCGGCACCTCGGACTCGCCTCGTCTGTGTTTCCCTCCTCCTCCTCCTCCTCCCCCTCCTCCATTGCACGGAACCCGAACATTTCCAACTTGGTTTCCCTCGTCTCGACGCTACACTGCGTAGCCCCGCCGACAAGACGAGGACGGAAACATCAACAAAAAGAATGGGTTTCGGAATGACATGCAGTATGTGGAGGAGCCCAGCGGGTGACTGGTGAGTCGTGCGTGGCTGCGAGGAACAGAAAGATACGCGACGAGTGCGACACTAGGCTTGGGACGGCGGCGTTGGCACTGGCTGGCTGGGGACAGTGGGACTGGGGGCGGAGCTGCGCAGGAAGGGAAGAGTGGGATTTTGATATTTGGGCCCGGGTCTGGAATCTCTGGATTTCTTGTCCTTTGGCTTGGGACGGACGCCCTGTGTTCCACTTCGACGTGTCAGACGAGCTGTTTTGTGATGCAGGCTGCAACTGCCAGCCGCAGTGCCATTCCCCGTAATCCAGTCAGTCGTCTCTCTACTCTGTACATGCCCTTTGTCTGCTCACGGTTGAGTTACCTTAGGTGGGACTGTAGGTGATGTTCTACTACGTACAGATGTCGTACCTCCACATCCAACTCGGGATCGGATTCCATGTCCACCAAAACCGCTCCCGCTGCTAGCAGCAGAACAGCCAATCATGCTGTATCATCTGGGTCCACAAATTGGCGATACAGTGCCTAGGTACCTAGTGTACTCTGTACTATCTAGTTACGTACAGGTACGGATAGACGGCTCAGGAAGCAGGGGGCCACTATTTGGAGCCACGCAGAAAGTATAATTCGCGCCCAAGAGCAATTAACCGTCGTGGACCGGGAGGGCTGCCTGCTGGATTAGATACTGCGTAGACGGGGGAGCATTCGGGAACAATTTAGAAGTATTGTCGATCAGGGCGGCGGGCATCAAGGGATGCATGCGATTCAACGTACTACGTACCTACCTCCGTCCTGTTTCAGTCCATCAGGAGAGAGCAGGTCCCTGGAAATGGGTACGGATATACAGGTAGGGCGGCAGTGCCGCGGCGTTGCTGGATCGAGGGGAATGGAAAGAAAACCAAAGCACCTCAAGCTTTCCAGCACAGATGGGATCCAGCGGGATGGGATTTCTTTCTACTCGACTCGGCCGTGGTTTTCGCACCCACCTCGTGTTTTGGCGCGGGCAACTCGTTCGCGGAGCCCAAGCCCGTGTCTCTCTTTTTCGTCTTCAGGAATGCGTTCAAGCAGGGACGCCCTATATGAGTCAACTAGAAACGAAGCATGAAGCGGTGACCGGGGAAGAAACTACGGCACAATTCCCATTCATTGGGTATACCTCCAACCTAGGATAAGGTACTACGTGTACTTGTGCACGCATCGAGTGCGGAGGGACAAATTCCTAAACCAACAGAGATAATACCATGATGACAAGGTAGGCAGAATTATCAAACAACGTCGTCGCGGTCTAGCGGACGGCCAGCCTCGATGCGGTAGCTCGGCGGCACTTGAGAAGTCTGACGTCAGGTCACCTACCCCCCCATCTCGCCTTGCCCACCCTAGGTAGGTAGGTAGACACTAGGGAAATATGCACGGTAACGGCCTGGTTCCCCGTTTTGCGGCTTTCCAGCCAGTCTACTCTGTACCTTGCTTTTCATTCCACAGTCATCAGGCCTTTTGCGATGGCAGGATGGTCGGAGTGGATGGGAAAGAGCCAAGCATGACAAACATCACGCCTCCCGAACTACCTACTACGTACCTTACCTACCTAGGCAGGTACCTAGGTAAGGTAGTAGTGTACGGTATTTACAGTTCTACGTACCTAGCGGTACCTATCTGTAGGTAGTATGTAGGAGGGATTGAGTAGGGATTATCCTTGCCTTTAGGGGCCCTTGATTTCTCCGCCTACCCCTGCTGGCCTTGAGCTAGCGCGGTCCAGACCGTGATCGACCGCACTCCGAGCTCGCCGATCGATGATCGTCAATTGCCAGTTGTCAGTACTGTAGTTCATTGTCACGCTGCCATCCATCTATTGGTCCCAATGCGGCACAGCCTGACGGGATTGTTTACGCCTACAACTCCCCCCCCTTCACGGATTCTTTCATGCGGTCGCTCTTTGCCATGTCTTGCCTACCTTACCTACCGACGAAGCTATGATGCAGCATTAGCCCAAAGACCCCTAGGGCAGAACATGTCGATGTCCAACCTTTTCTAACGCTAGCCCGCCATCAGGTCAACGTTTTACCATTACACAATTACCAAAAGACACCTGGAGTTTGTCTCACTGTTAATCGCATGCGGCCATAATTTTGGATGGGACACCTCCATGCCCATCGCCACGCCTATCTTTGGCTGCTCGGCCCGTACCAAACCAAACGAGCCACTCGCTGCTAGGGCGCAGGGGCGTTGAGGCTGGATCATGTGCTTGGCCATGATATTGTTCTACCAAGATACGAAGGGGCGCTCATACGTACCTATCGTCGTCGCTGAGACCTACTAATAGTTGTCCGGTGCGGCTTACCACTGTGACGTCAGCTTCAATGTCCCCCAAGTCTTGCCTCGGAGCCGGAGAGACCTCCAAAGACAGGATTCTCGGTGGAGGGATGAAAGGCATTCCTGGTTCTCTGAATCCTTTCGCCTGTAGAGGCGCGCTGAGGGGCCCTTGTATGCGTTGTGAGACGACCAAGCGATGACAGAGAGCGCCGTGCCTTTCCTCATTTGTCCTCATTTCCATGAAAGAAGGGTGTAAAGATGCGCCTCAGCCGTCTCACCGGCGGCAGTGATCCAGTTCTGCGTCAGGCCAAAATGTCTCGGTTCTAGAGCTGCTGACGATGATGAGATGGCAGGATGGTCAACGGACTGACTCGTCGGTCATAAACCTGTGTACGAAGCTGCCGGAGCGAGTCCAGCTGCTTTATCGGCGTTCCACCGTCCAAGGCCACCACGCTTGGAGCTGGTGATGACCGGGGCTGATCAGTGTTGAAGCTGACAGCTGCGAGGCAAGGGGGTCAGCCCTACTCCACGCTTAACAACTTTCTCATGCCTCAAGAAGAGAGTGTATAAATGATGCCTCATTACTCGGGGCTTATCTACTGCGGGGCCGGTCGCACCATGCCTCCCGATTCTTCGTTCAAATGTTGGTCTGAATCACCAAGGGACCATGGCTCGTGGTACCTACTCCCTCCCCCCCTCCTTCTAGATATGGGGGTTTTCGAGGACTCTCGGATACGCGGCTGAGCCGTTGTCGGCCTGCGCAAGAGTTTACATCTTCCCTATATCGCCGCAAGTGGACTTGCGGAACTCTATCATCATTCTGACAAAGCTGGATCGCACCGAAAGTTCGTCCGAATCTTACACTTGTGTGCCTGCAAGGTTGACAGCCCAAACTCTAATAATGCCAATCTCAACCCCACTAGTCAATCATGGAACACATATATACTGTACAGCCGATGGTGGTCATGCATGGGCGGCACAAGCCAGACCATGTTCAACCGGGATGTCAAGACAAGACAGGACAGACAAGATGGCAGCACCAACTCCTATCTTGGTTCAATTTTGGCCATCCCTCGACACCTCTATCAATCCTTGGTGAGGTGTCATTTGCGCCTGCTGTCCGGTCGGATCGTCGTTCCCATAAGCTCTAAACACTGCGAACGTGACACTGACTCTTGAATGACGGCAAAGTACGGTGCGTCGTGCTCGGCATCTGGCGGGCCTGGCCTCCCCCCGATTCCCAATGTGTCACCGCGTCTCGGACAGCTGGTTGTTCCCGCCGTCGCTACTGATTCGGGACGATATATATCATCGGTCGGCGGGCGGTCGCCATGTCAATTCCAGAGGCATCTCCAGCAAGGCGCTTAAACCCCCCCATCTTGCACACGGAAGATCCTACAACCGTCCAGCCGTCTTGCCGAGGAACGTGCAGCGGCCATCACCGTGCATCCGAGCAAATTCCCCATGTGTTCGCTTTTCTTTTTTTCTTCACTGGTTTCTCCGCTGCATCATCACACCAACGAGCTGATCCCGCGAGTGACCCAGCCATCCATAGGAGATCCAGCTGGCAATACCTTCCCCCGTGCCCAAACGCTCGCCACCCTTGTCCTCTCGGAGGCGGGTATTGTGCACAACGTCGCATCTAGCCGTTCCCATTGGCCGCATCCCTCGCGGGCCAACCAATAGAACGACCCTTCTCAAACCGGGCGCTTATCGACCCTCCTTGCCTCGGCCCCTTATTGGATCTGCTCGCTATGATGGCACCGTCTGTAGTCCACGGCACATGCAGCTCAGTGGCCAATGTCCGCAAACCTGGGCTTGACCGGCCACCCGTTACTTGCTTGCTTGCTTGCTTGTTCGCCCCCGCCGAATGGCGATGAAGGAACGGTACGAACGGGAGGTATTATCTATCTCTTGCAGAGGGCGAAGATGAATGGTCCATAAACTGCCACCCTACCCCAAGGTTCTTTTCTCTCTGGATCTCCTCTCCCTCTGTCTCGAAGGATCCGGACTGTCGAAACGACGACTACACAAGCAAGCAATCCGGCATAACCTTGCTTGTATTGAATTTCCGTTCTTCATCGAGGTTGAGTGCTGGTGCTTGACCGATGTGAAATCCCATTGCTTGCTTCGGCGACAATCCCGCCTCGACTCACGAGCAAAACAAAACGCATAGACACGTCCGGTTCTTGGCGAAGAATCAAGGACAAGACCGAACAAGAAGAACTATCTCTGCATCCTTCTCCCCTGTGTTCTTGAGTCGAACATCGCCGGAACTGGGGACTGCACCAACCTCCTCTCCCCCGCCTTGCGACATCAAAAAAATCAAAAAACCAAGACTACAGAATGGCATACAAGATCTTGCGGCGGAAATGGCTGCTCCGGCCGTGGATGTGGACGCTGATGCCGCTCGAGCTCGCCGGCCTCGTCCCGCTGCTCGTCCTCTTCGGCATCGCCCAGCCGGACTTATACCGCACCAAGCTCTGGGAGGTCGGATACCACAACCATTTCAATTCGAACCCCAAGATGATTCTGTACGCCTACGCCAACTACGAGCCGTATCCCGATGTTCCCTTCGTATGGACACGGACGTGAGTCCCCCCCCTGCCGTTCCCTTGCCTTCATCATGGGAGCCCTCTTGGGCACGTGTCCCGCACATTCCCGTAACGTCGGAGCTGACGATCCCATCACAGACTCACCGACTTTAACGTTGCCATCTCCGTCATCACCCTCTTCATTCTACTCGTCAAGCTCGTCGCCTTCATCATGAAGTTCTGGTTCCCGCTGCTCGCCGCGGGTCTCAACCTTGCCATGGTCGCCCTCTACACTGTCTCCGTCTACGGCCAGATGGGACCTGACCACGCCGACCCGCGGTACCCATCCAGCGTCGCCTGGTACGTCACGAAGTCGTGCGACTACGCCCGGCCATTCCGGGCGTACAAGTCGTGCCAGCTCGCCAAGGGCACCTTCGCCGTCACGGTGTACATGCTCGCGCTGTACCTTGCCAACTTGGGCATCGCGCTCTACGTGTGCTGGCCGAACGAAGGGGACAAGGTGGACGGCGAGGATGAGGATGCGAGCGACAGCGGCGGGAGTGGGATCTCGCCGGTCAGCTATGCCAAGGAGGGCAGGGAATGGGAGATGAGGGACATGAAAGGGCCTGCGAGTCCGAGGGTCATGCCATATACGCCACGGACGCAGGCGTTTCACACACTCGATAGGAAGTTGCCGCTGAGACAGCAGTACGGTTGAGGCTGGATAAATCTAGACGATACCTGAGGGTATCGGTGCGTTGATGGGAGTCTGATGTGCGACATGGGCAGGTGGTCGTGGCAGTTGCGGTAGTGATAAAGGACGATGTCATGTCTCAGTTGTTCATGCTCCAGGGGATGCATCTGGCGCCATGTCTACCAGCCTGTTGATCTCACTTTATTTCACTTTACTTTTCGCTATTTAGCAGCCTCTACGGAGCTCTAGGTGCCAAACAAGTCGGAGATAATGACTCCAGCAAACTTACACTCGTCGCGCAGTATAGACAGGAGAGGCTTGGATTCCGAGCAAAAGTGGCTGTTGACTGAATTCTAGCTATGAAGCGTCCGTGACGGTCAGCCCTCTGCAGGTTTGACTCAAGGCACTTATGCTTTCATGATGCACCAATGACCTGCCTGCTTAACCACCAGGCGGAACGGCTTTAGGTTGGTTTCCAGTAGCGCCCCGGTGCTGATCTGGCTGTCGTCGGTCCACTGACGGCCATTCTAGTCATCGATACCGACGAAGTATGCGGCGATACCTTCAGCCTGTGGCCGGTGACATAGGCGATAGCCGCCAGTAGCCCGGTCCTGGAGGGGTCTTCACTGAAGGACTGGAAATTTCTCCCGCCCTCTGAACGTTCGGCCATGTAGCCACGCTTCAGTTGATATTGGGAGATTTCGTCTTACAGAGCGTGTAGTGGTGTATGGTTATAATCGGCCCCGAAAGAGCGTCCGACCTTTGACTATGGCACTCCGGGGCAGAAGTCGAGCAAGACGCTCCACAATCTGCATGATGAACGAGGCCCCCAACGCTGTGACGCAAAAGATGGCCGACGAAGGTGCTCTATGAACCCAGTTTTGTCCTCAGACACCATTGGGGTCGTCAGAGAACTCAGTGGATTGGTATCCCAACTTTGAGTACCCGCTTCATCCGCCAAGGGTCTTGCCCGAACAGGAGCCACGAGCTGTCGTCAAACAGGCGAGCCGCTGGAAGCTCGTCAATAATCGATTGGGAACCTACTGTGGTGTCACGGCGCTGGCAGATTTCGTGTTGGAGTCTACAATTCCACAAGGGCTTCTCCTAGGTCCGCATCGATTTGTTCAAGATGTATGCTAATCCAGGTACTTGTGCGGTTCCACACCATGGCCGGCCCTCTTCCCTTGGGACATTAACTGGAAGAGGGTTGGACATGTGGACCAGTGGCTACGGATTTGAGGAGAGGAATCATGATTTGTGATAGATGCGCTGACTAGTTAGTGGAGGTAGGTTGAAGGAGCAACACGACCGGGTCGAGGTCCGACTCCGGGACCAGTTGATGGTGTTTGAACTACGGGGGTTTAACGACACATATCTCGGGATACCAACAACAACAGGCACTTCGAGTCGTTCCAACCATCGTCGGGTCTTTGGACATTAGGCCAGGCCTGCATCATCTGTCCCCATCCCCCGGCCCACGGCTCCTCCATACAAAGAAGCAGGTCGACGTGGTGGAGGTATGATTGTGTGGTAAAAACAACGACGGACCGCAGTGCAGTCTTCTTCCTGGATATAAGTCGTCATCCATCCCTCGACTCAGCACCTCAACATCAGTCATTCAGTGCCATCAACCAAAAGATCCACAAAGGTCATTTGTCTGTACGCGTCTCGGAGTGTTGTCAAAGCCTATAGTCGACCATGATGGAGGTTGGCTCAGCAAGGCTCTACCTCGTCCTGGTCCCTGGAGCCTTGATCATCAGCGCGGGAATAGGCCACGACAGCTCTATGATGGATGGTATCCAAAGCGTAGATAGATGGACGGATTATAGGTCTCCTCCACCCGTACAAGTCACATCCGTTTGGAAATGCTTTCTAACGTACGTTTGTCTGCAACCCTAAAGTATTTTAGAACCCTGGTCTCGTACTATCTGGCTCCGGTGCTGCGATCGATTGGCAAAACACTCGTCAACGGCATCATCCAAATCTGGAACCCGGTAATCTTCATGGTCGGCGCCAACCTCGTCCAGCGTGTTGGTGGATGGTCGCTGTTCCTCGCAACGCTCGTTGGCGTAATCAGCTGGATCGTCAGTGGTAGCGCGTTCGAAAGAACCCGGTCAGAGGCTGCAGGCGCGGGTATTTTCTCATGCAACATTTTCTTCACCACGGCGTATAACATCTGCTGGAAGCCCGCTGGCCATCGCCTATCGCGTGGAGATCCTGCTCTTTCCGATCCGAGCCAAGGGCGTGGCATTACTGATGGGCTCAATCAACGACGCCAGCTTCTTTGGCCAGTTCGTCCACTCCATTATACAAGCATGCGAGTCTTTGATGCGAAAATATGGACGCAGACGCTGGTGAGTCGATCAGTTGCGGGCCTCAATTGCACTTGCTTTTGTAAAATAATGTACGACAGCCTACCCGTGTATTACGAAGTAAGTTCAACTTTCTTTTGGGAAGATCGTGTTGTGCTAAACACACTGTCTACATGTCGACTAAACATTGACACAGTTTCGTCTATCGTCGAGACATGGGTCACACGATTGTATTGACTGCAAGAGATTTGCCGTGCATGCATTACTGACATACAAGACCAACAGCTTCCAAGACCACCCTGTCGTTTGAAGTAGCCTATTTCAATAAATGTGTGCAAGGTGTTTGCTGCATTCTTAAGGTCGAAGTCAGACCAACAATAGTAATCCTCTGGCACCAAACCATTCACATGCATCCGCAGGTATGAAATATTTTGATATATTTCCTACCCACATCCCTTTGCCATTAATACCTCTGATCCTCGCCCAAACCTTTAGATATCTCTCTCAAGCAGAATAGCAGGGTTCAAAGCTCCAACCTTGACGGGCCTGCTGCGGTTTCTTTCGGGACGAGAAACCCAGGAGATCTCTCAGCCTCAGGAGAAGAATCGAAATGGAGCCGTTGGGTTGATATCAGTGAGTGACTGCAGCCGAGAGGGCTGGCTCGAGTAACGTGATTGGTAGTCGGTACAGAGACACCTCAGTGAGAATCCTGGCCACGCTTACTCACATCTCTCAAAGCCGGCTTGCCATCCACATCTTCATTTTCCGCCCACTCTGCCAGGACGATCCTCCCTCATTTCATCGATCCTCTCCAGCTATAGATAAAATGAGAGCCACAACCGTACAAGCCGATCGCGGCGTTGTTAAACACGGCCAAACAGCAAAAATCGGACCTGCTTACATCCGTCCCCTTAGAAAACGTCACCTCCTCTCCACATCGCGAACACGATCAACTTGCAAGTCTCCACAATATAAACTATGCAAAACTCGGAGATTTAAGTGTTCCCGATCGCCAAAAAAAACCACCCACATGGCCCTCCTCCACTTCCAAGTCTGGAGGTATACATACACTACGTAGGTAGTAGAAACCTCTGGGATGTGGTGGCTGTAGTATTACGAGGCGATCCGCTGGATTGTGGGTACGCCCTCCGACAACACCCCTCTCTCGTTACCTTTGAGTGATTGGCTCGGTCGACCATGACCTGACTTGTCTATAGAGACGACAGACTTCAAATGACCTGCCGTCTCGATTCATCGCAACATACGACATGCCCTGTGATCAACCGTGCGATATCCGGGCTGCATGCGTCCTCTGGCCCAAGTCTGGGCGGGATGGTTGAACGGCCGCTCCCTCCTTCCATCTACGCTCTTCCTAGGTCCCCAGCACACCATGCCGGCGGCGAGCAGTGCTAGTTGCCGTGCCGTGCCGTACCGTATGACCAGGCCATGGAAGAAAAGAACGGTGCCGTCACTTCACGACGCTCGAGCTGGAAGCTGCCGCAAGAGCCTCTCCAGAGCCCCAACGTCAAGATGAACACGCTCAAGCACGGAAGCTCACGAGACAACCACACAACCCAGCGAACTCGCCGCGTTTCTCATAACAAATGTAGATACGAAACAATGCACGAACCGACCGTTCGTCCGTCTACCCAAACCAGACCCAGGAAGAAAGAAGCCTGCGCCGAAGAAACTTATCCCATCCGAGCGAGCAATCTGCCCCCTCAGCCATCCCCTCCCTTCGCCTCCCCCTGACCTGAATGTACTCTCGCAAAAGCTAGGTCGCATCGATCAAACACGCGAGAACGACCTCGCTCCTCTTGTGACCCTGCAAGTCTTTCTCCCTCATGCACACACATTGACTCCACGGGCCAACAGGCCAGACGACCCCTCATCCTCGCCTGCGCGGTGCACTGTGTGTCTGGACATTTCCACGTCTGCTTCCAGTTTGCCGTGGAGTCAACATGGCAAGACAAAATCAACCTGTATAAACCTTCCACGCTTAACGGCCTGAGCTTCTGGACGGAACTTGACGAGCTTCTTGGGCCCGGAGCTCTCTAGTGTGGTAGCAGAGCTCGGACATCACGGAAATCAATACAACTATTACCCATATCCATTTCACTCGTTACGTCCATCCAACCTACGTACGCACGTTGGGCCAAGAAGACCGAGCGCGGATCTGGCTCAAAGTCACAAGTCACGAGACAGAGATCGAAACGAGCGAACAGACAAAACTAAGCGACACGAAACGAAGTTCTATTAAGTATTAAGTGAATGCGAGCGAGGCGAGCTTACGTCGGCCTTAGGGGCCAGCACAGATCGTCCCATGCAGTCTTTGTCCGCCAACAGTAACATCTCCAAACTCAAGTCTGACGATTCCTGACCCTAGCCCGAGAGTTGAACCAAACACAAGAGGTCCGTCCATCCTGTCGACCCAAGGCATCTTCGAATTTTTTTGTCGTGGTTGGTTTTTCTTTTTCGTGTTCTTGTCTGGGGCGACGGGTATAACTGGGTATCAAAGCACGATACTTGGTAAAAAAAAACGAGAGGGGACAAATCAAACCAAAAAAGGGCAACGACAGGATGAAAATGACATCAAAAAAGACCGAAACTGGAATGGAGTCACCTCCTACCAGTCTTCTTCGCCTTCTGATGCGTATGTTGAAAAGAGGGATATAGGAAAGGGTATCAGGTAGAACCAGTCTTGATGGGGTATCTTGAAATGCAGATCCGATTCCCGAACAAACCCATCCGAGTGAAATGAGTTGTCACGTAATGCTGTTGCTCTTCCTCCGAATCTCGATCCGATCGATGCGTACACATATTTTCTTTCGTTTGACGGTTGTCATAAGTTGGGTGTCTGCCTCATTCCTCTCAGTGCGATGAGCGAGACACCCACCTGCGAGGAAGAGACATCGAACCCATCTTCGCACTCTATGCGGCAGCTGTGACGGGGGCAGGGGTGGAAGAAGCGACATTCTCCGGCTTGTTCTCCGGTTCCTCAGCAGCCTTGGAGGTCTCGGCAGCGGGAGTCTCGGTGGCGGGCTTGATAGCGTCGGCAGCGGAGGCTTCCTCAGGCTTTTCCTCTGTCTTCTCGAGCTTCTCGGCGGACTTATCGGTCTTGCCACGGCCCTTGATGGTGGCGCGAAGCTTGGAGAAGGTGCTAGTCTTCTCGGTCTCCTCGCCGTCAGACTGAGCAGGGGACTTGACAGGGGACTTGTCGCGCTTGCCGAAACCGAAGGGCAGGGAAGACTTGCGCTTCTCCTTGAGCTCAGGGCGGCTCTCGCCGTTGGTTGCGGGAGCAGTCTCCTTGATCTCAACAGGGACCGTGCTGGGGTTGGCCACATCAACCGCTAGAGGGGTTGTGGCTTCAACAGGAGGAATGACAGGGGCAGTCTCAGCAGCAGGAGTCACCTCACCCTCCTTGGCAGGAGTGGGAGCGGCCTCGGCCTCGGCAGCGGCGGCGGCCTTCTTCTCCTTCTTGCCGAAGACACCAAAGATGCTGTTGCGCTTTGTAGGGACAGGCTTCTCCTTCTTTTCCTCCTTAGGAGTCTCCTTGGCAGCCTCGACAGGCTTGTCCTCAGCAGCAATCTGTGTGGCAACGGCGGGGGCCTCGGTTACAGGAGCAGCAGGGGTCTCGACGGCGGCGGGGGCCTCAGTAACGGGGGACTCAGTCGCAGCAGCGACTGGAGTCTCCTCCCTGGCGGCCTCGGCGACGGGGGCGGTCTCCTCCTTCTCTTCCTTCTTCTCGTCCTTCTTGCCAAGGAGGTTGCCAAAGATGGAGCCACGCTTGCGGCTAGCAGAGCGGCGCTTGGACTCCTCCTTCTTGGGCTCCTCTTCCTTGGGGGTCTCCTTGACGGCGGCCTCCTCGGTAGCGGCGGGCACAGCAATAGCCTCAGCTGCAGGAGCCTCAGTGACAGCGGCGGCCTCGGCGGCGGGGGCCTCGGCAGCCTTCTCTTCCTTCTTGGCGGGCTTAAGGCTCTCGAGGGCGGTCTTGTAGGCCTCAGTCTCGGCAATGGTAGAGGCGAGCTCCTTCGCCTCGGCAATCTTGAGCTTCAGCTGGGAGATCCAGTTGTCCCGGTCCTCGGCGTTGGCAGCCTTGAAGGTGTGCTTGTGACCCTTAGCGGTGAAGTGGAACTTGTTGGCACCATCAGCGGCGGGCTCAGCGGCGTCGGCCTGAAAGTGAGTGTTAATAAGTTGCTTTTCGGTACGAGTTCAAGAATCGTTCATACCAAGTTGATAACGCCTTGGGGAGCGGTCTTGTCGCCGAAGAAGAGGAGACCCTTGCCGGTGTGGGAAGCCCAAGCAGCGTTGTGGTGAGCAGCTTCGGCGGACTTCTCGCTCTTCAGGTAAGAAGAGAGGTTCTTGAACTCGACGGCATCGTTTCCGAACCAGAAGAACTCCTTGGAGTAGATGAAGTTCCTGGAAAAAGCTGTTAGTATTCACTGATTGTAGTCGGGAAATGTGCGCTATGCTTACTTTGGGAAGTTGGCGCCCTTGTGCTCGAGCGTGCCCTCCTCAACGGGAACAACCTCCTTCTTGGCCTCCTCAACGGGAGTGACGGCCTCCGCCGGGGTCTCGGTGGTGGTGGCCGGGGTCTCAGTCGTCGCGTCGGCAACGACGGCGGCGGGAGCGTCAGTGGTCTCGACGGGCTTCGTCTCGGCAGCGGGCTGCTCGGTGGTGACGGCAGGGACAGTCTCCTTGGGGACCTCGACGGGCTTCTGTTCTTCGGCCATTGTGTATGTGGAGTTGAGAAAGTGGGGGTGGGTATCGAAAAAGTCTGGTGACAGACTTGGGTATCACAATAAAAAGGTGTAAATCAAAAGCACTACCGAAAGTACTGTATTGGTCGTGGAGGAGGGTGGTGTGATCTCTTGGTCAAGAGTCAAGGGGGGAATAATGGCAGAAGGAAAAAAAAGAGACCGGTAAATGGTGGCAGAGGGAAGACGGGAGAAGGAGAGAAGAAAAACG
>PJEX01000082.1:78197-113212 GCA_005350895.1 Colletotrichum tanaceti
TAGTCCCTTGCGAAAAAAAAAAAAAAAAAGAGGCGTGGGCCCGTCCTGAGTGGCTCCCCCCCAGGGTGTGTGTGTGTGCGTGTGTGTGTGCCAGGGAGAGGGATACACTGAATGATGGATGAGAGAGCAGAGACTGGGAGAGAGCGTGTGGGAGTATCGGGGTAAAGCGTGTCAGTGTCAGTGTCAGTTTGGAGGGCGACACTGGCTTGGACTGTCTCGTTGCTTGGGGGAAACGGTATAGATGGCGATACGGTGCGGACGGTGGCCAAACCGTAAAGCAAGAGGGAGGAAGGGATGTGGATGGGTTGTGATACGCGGTGTCTGAGCTCGAGAGAAGAGGCCCAGGCAAGTGCGACGAGGAGGTCTGGTGGTCTGTCCGCTGAGCAGCTTGGGCGCAAAAGAGAGGACGCGGTGTGCAAGGCAGGAGGTGTGTGTGTGTGAGGTTCGACGAGGTGCGATCAAAGACAAGGGTCTGGAAGGAAGCCGTTCTGCACGGATACTTTTCGGTGGGGGCACTTTCCCTTGCTGTTGTGGCCCTGTCAGCATGTCACCTACTACAACGTATACTACCCGCGCCAGGTGCTACCTTACCTGACAATAGGTACCTAGGTACCCAAGTACCTAGTTTATGTACTTAGGAGACAGCGGCCAGTCAGTGTCAAACGGTACATACACAGACCCTGCGTAACATTGGGGAGTGGGGCCTCTGTCTCCGTTTCCTCTATGTATTCCTTTACTTTTGGTGCTAAACTGTTGTCACAGGCCTGCTGTTGGTTTCTGTTGGACTCGCCTGGATTGTTCTACCTTCAGGAAGACTTGCACTGTTTGGAAATACTACGTAGTAGAGACGTGCTAATAAGGAACGGGACGATCTAGCAAGGAAAGGTACCTGCCGTGCGACGCATGATGCCGCGCTACAGCAGGTATCTTTCTCCTGCGGCAGGTACTTTGCTCTAAAGTATGAGTGGGGCATGGCATCTGATCAGTGGCAGCTCTTTCCCTGCCGATACGCTTTGGCGTGTGCTGCTCAGTTGCCAGGTGGGAGAAACGAGAACGCAGGCTGGCCTGTGCTGCACGCAAGCGAGTGGGACGAAATTTACGAGACCCTCAACGGGACGGACGCCTCTTAGCTGCATTGCATATTGCTTTTCGCCTTCATCTTACCTTTTTCCCTCTTCTTTTCTTTTTCTTTTGCGCCGCGTCTGCGTATCAGAAAGCAAAAAACTGTTCCCCATCTTGGGACACGTACCTGACGACGGCCAGACTGCCAGACTACCTACCATCGGGGGCTTGGCCAAGGGGAGCGACTGAGAACGAGCCTTTCCACACTCTGGCCAGCGTCAGGGGTTCCTATCTTCCCGGACCCTGCTACTTTGCCGGGAACATGCCATAGCAGACCCACTCTAGCAGCCATTCCCAGATTAGTGACCGTCCTATTTCATTTGGTAATCTTTTTTTCCCTTTCTGCTTGAAGCTTCAGTCTCTCTCCAGCTGGTAGCTCCTTGGTCGAACCGTTGTCGTCCCTCCGCCAATGCGACTACATTACGCTGTGAGAACCCCCAGACGATTGCTTTGTGTGTCTATCTACCTATCTGTACGGAGTATCCGTATGTACCTTGGAAAAGAAAGAGAACAAGAGGGCCGTGGATACATGTGGATTGTTGAGAAACCTCGTTGCAGACTTTTATTTCTCGCCTTCTTTCTTCGCGCCTCAACTGCCCAGCAACCGCTTAGCCGTTTCGATTGTCAGGCCGTTTACGGATAGCGAAACGTCCCCTTTATCTTGCAACCCGAAGTCGGTGGGACCTGAAGGAGATGGGCTGGGTGGGTGATTTCGATACGCGCTGGACCCGGACCTAGGCCTGGACAGCCCCCCTCTCTCTCTTGACCGTTACGACTCCTGTCGAGATTAAGGTAGGAGAAACAAAAAGGGGGCGAGCGGCCGTCCACGGGCGTGCCTCGTCTTGCTTTGCTGGAGTGGCGGTCGACTCTCCATTGTCGGCGGGACGATGTAATTAAGTACGACTGTGTTATTTCCAGAAATATTTCGCGAAGTGACTCATTTCGCACTGTAATCAGCATGGCCCAGATACTTGCTTCTCGCCCTGCTACCGCTCTTTGCACCTGCTGCCAGCTAGCCCTTGCCTCTCTTGTCGTTTTCTAAGGTTGGACAAGACATCTACTACGTACGGACACAAAGGTGTAGATACCGTTACATTCGATGGGCACTGCGCGACGATCGTGAGGGGATGGGATGCATATCGGATAGAGGAATGAACGGGCGTGGTCTTCGTCTTGTACTTCTTGTATACTACACTTCTTGTGACGAAGGACCTGGATGGGAAAGAAACAAGAGAGGGGGGAAAGAAAAAAAACGCCGTTACTTGAACGGGACCTATTCGATCTCTCCCAGCTAGCACTGCCAGCACTCGCGTGATGTCCTGCAGCCAAACCATGCTGAACGTCATATTGCGCCTCGAGGGCTGCCGTTGATGTGCTCCATTCTAGTGCATTGCATGCAAGTTTTTTTTTAGTTTTTTTTTGCATGGCATGACAACACCACACACACTTAACAATAGGCGTTCACTCTCCAACCGGCCGCGCATCGCGTTCCACCACCTTTTAGAGAGATCGAGACACTGCCAAGACCCACAGCTTAAGGAGGGGGCCTCAACCCCCAAGACTGATCGCCCTGGGTAAGCACACTATGTCCCCTTTTCGCAGGAGCATCTCCCGATCATCCCCTATCCCGAAGTCCGCGTACATACATACCTTCTACTCCCGTCCATTGTATGGCCTGTCTGTCTGTTCCTTTGCCCGACGTTTTCTAGAAATACATAGGTGACAGGCGTTGTGGCCAGCGGTCAAGTGCCGGCATGGCTGGGCAGCGGTTCATTGCGTCTCACACCACCCCCAAGGGGGGTTTTCTCCTTTTTTATTAAAAAGGAGACTGGTTGTTACCCCCTTGCCCCCGAACTACGCAGCCGTTTCTTTGGACTCTTCCGCTAAGCGTCAACAATCCTTCCTTTGTTGCCTTCAGGCTGTATCGCCAGAGGACCGTGGCAACAGTGCGGCGGCTCGTGTGTCGTCGGAAACGCTAAGAACGGGAGTAATTGAGAGAAGCGACCACCGCTAGCTAAGTCTCGCGCGCAAGACTTGGCAGCACGCGCCTTTGTCCTATCAGACCATCTTTTTCAAGGGTGTGGATGAGACACAAGTGACCACGGGCGGCCTTCATTTGACCAAGGACTATAATCCACATGGCCAGAGAGGCGTTGTAGGGTGTGGTGATGGTGGTGGTGGTGGTGGTGATGGAGACGGCGAGAACAAGGAGGACGGCCAAAATTAGGTACATTTAAGCAAGAAAAATAAGCAGCCAAAGTGGTCCCCTCAACCTACCTATCAAAACAACCACGCCATAGGGCCGGGCCACGATGGAGAAACCTGAGGGGCCAGGACGTCTCTTTGCTCGAGATGCGCCGCTAGCTCGCTAGCTGCATCCTCTTAAAAACCATGTGACTCTGGCTTGATAGACAGTGGGGTTTCCTTGCCAAAAGAGCCATCCTGCGCGGACATTGTCGATCCGCCTGCGCGCCTCATGATGATGCCTCATTGGACTGGCCACACAAAAGTGACTGGCCGATGGGGGTCAGACTGCCAGTCAGGGCTCTCTAAAATGACTGTGCAGTACCTACCTAATATGAGTGTGAGTGTCGTCAACCACCAAGCCGATGGCGCTCTTCTTGGCCACAGCTCTTGTGAGCGGCAAACCGAGCTGAGTCGGGGAAGGGTACGGAGAAGAAAGCGGCAGCCCAGCCTCATGGGGGCGCCTGCCAGACTGTGCAGAGAAGCGCCATTCCATCTCCTCATATTTTTGATGTGTTCAGGTTATCAGGACGGGCTGCCAGTCACCATCATCCGTGTGCGCTGGACGTTTTCCGGGAGTCCAACATACCTACGTAAGGTACTTAGTGTACATACGGACACTGCATAGACAGGTCCCCTTATCTTGATGCATGCGACGACGTGTCTCTGCACACTGTTGTTGCCTCATTGGTGTCCATCGATCGCATACTTCGTGGCCTGTTTTGGGCCCAAATGTGTTTGGTGTAAAATGCACTCTATGACTATGGCGCCATGCCTGCGTGTTCAAGTTCCTCTTCCGGGAGGGGGTGGTCCTCAAGGCTCTGAGGCGCCGTAATTCCATGTCTTTGCAACGGCATGCGGACCTGAAAAAGGAGAAGTCGTTCAAAGAAGACTCGTCTCAGGCCGGCATGACGGATCCACCGCAGTCCGCAGTCAGGCTGCCAGAGCGACGGAGCCCTTTTTATCTCATGACAAGCAGAAACAAAAGCCGCCCCGATACACACACCACTCCCAACCAACCCATGGTCCACACTCCTTTGATAGGTAGGTATTCGTACTTGGGATCCATTCCGCACATTTGATCAAAAAAAAAAAACACTAGCTGCCGCCAGGCCTAGTCCTGGACGGACAGGGGACGTATAGGTACATAGTTGCCCAGGGGGTCGTTCCCCTGTCTCTCATGGGGCAGAGGGTACGATACAACTATACGGATACCTACCTTGTATACGGGATTTTCTTCTTTCCTCGAAATTCTCAGGACCACGGCATAAGAAGTGGGCATGTTGAACATCCTCCACCGCCTGGTTCTGACGACTCCTGAGATATGAACACAACAGGCACACACACGCTGGCCACTCTGCCAACCGATCAATTACGGGACCGAATTCTGAAGGGCTCTTGTCGAGTATTCCATTTGATCGCGCATGATGCATCATCAGTCAAGACCTGCCAAGAGCCCTGAGGCTAACTCCAGCCCGCCAGACCCCCTAAAATATAGATTCCTGACGGAGCAAAGCTCGTGCCCTCCATCAATGTCGTTTGGATTTGGACATTGCTCGCTGCTTGGGTGGCCATCCGCTACGGGGCCTTGGTGCAGATGCTGAGGGACGGCAAATTACGGCCATTGGCAAGTAGGAAAAAAGAATCGCTGATGGGCACGGCCTTCATTTCAACAAAGAAGAGCGCCTCGGGCTGTCCAACTCAGCCACTATTGGCTTCGAGGGGTTCCAGCGCAACTTCCAGCGCAACGCTACCATCGCGAGCCCATTACCTAAATCACTTGGCCATTTTCCCCTGAAGCGTGCCTGACATGACCCGAGTGATCAATGGATGGTCGCGCCCAGTATCCATACTTTGCCCAACGTAAGCCTTACGGTTCGGAGGTCAGTATCTCAAAAGGGGCTGGCGGGCGATGGCAGATAACTGGCGGCCGGCAGTAGATTGATTACATGACGGAAGAAGACGAATTTCGAAGGGACATGCTGGCGTCGACGCCTTGGCCCACTGAATAGCACAAACAAAAGCCTGGGGGACCAACGCATATCGACCAGATTCTTGAGCTCGAGGATGTTCTGCTGTATGATTCGATGGAGGCCGTCGAATGGGACGAGGGAGCCACCCGTGGAATGCAAGATGCCCATATGCCCATGACTGACAGCTGAACCAATGTTGACTTATGCCGTCAGATGCCTTGCCGTGTGCGGGCTGCCGGTTGCGCGTACCTCCTCCCTCAAGACTGTCCACCCACAGCAGCCCTGTCAGCTGACCCCTGTCCCACCTCTCCTTTGATTTTGCTTGGAAAGTTGGATTTTTATTCGGCCCCACATCATAGCCAGTCACGTTGGCGGTGGGTTCAGGGAGAGGCCCGGCTGCCGGAGAACAGCTCATCACTGTGGGACGAGGTTCGGAGCCGGGGCGTAACTTGCCCCTCGAACAGAAGATTCGTCATGGTGTCAACTCCCCCCTCGCCCAAGCGGGTATTCAACAAACATCTTGATTGCCACAAGATAGATGATCTAGGTTCACTCGGTTCCGCAGAACAGGGTGGCGACGCCTTCGATAGGCGCCTTGAAGGATGGCATTTGGGCGGGAAAGGAACAGAGTTGGGTAACGGCTTCTTGGACGGGCAGCAATAGACTGTTCATCGGGTCGCCACGTAGATGGCGACGTCGTCATCTCCGGGACATCGCGTAGCCGGTTGCCCTGGTTCAAATTGAGGGTCGTGGTTGCAGTCTCAGATACGCGTGACCGTCGATGAAGGATGGCATCGTGTCAAATTGCGTGACATGATACGGCAGGATCGCGTGACAGCGTTTCTGCAGCATGTCGAGGGAGGCCTCTGTCAAATCATGTTTTATCGGGCTTTACGATGTATAATGTTCACGGTATCCGTAGGTAGGTGGTTAGTCCGAGATAGCGGGCCGGGGTCTTGTGAGTAGGTGTGATGGTTGCTATCATGATTTGCTTACTGCCCGTATTTTTAACAGGGCTACAATTGCCAGTAGCATCCATCTACCGTGAGAAAATGTCTTCAATGGTAGGCATTTTCGGTGCGAGCTACGGGTACTTTAGCAGAAACAGAAGGCACGCCATGGAAGAGCCGCCACGAGATCAAGATGAAAATGGAAATGGAAATGGAAGAAAGTCGTGGAAAGAACGTATCTTCCTTCTTTCCTTCCTTCCAGTCAGTCACCAGCAATCAAGCCTGAGGCCAAGCCATGCACATGTCGCCTACCAAGTTCCTGAGGCCATCTACAGGTACATCGTAAGCCGGTTTCTCCGGCGCCCTCAAACTTCGTTCTACTGTGAATAATCCCTATTCTTGTCGACTGTCTAGGCACCCTAGTATCCGTCCCACGTTGAATGCAGCCACGAACCTTGATGGGTCCGCGCCGATAGGATACGCACCCTCGATCGACCGATCCCTCGCCATGGCCGGCAGCCGGCCTGGCAGCACATCACCCCTCCTCCTTGTCTTTCCGGCCGGCGCATGCGCATGATCACACTTCAATTGCATTTTTGAGGCAATGGTTTCTGATGCACTGTGCCCATGACTCTACATCAGTTCTTGGCTTGCCGTCGCCCCGTATCGACTTACACACTGCCTCTATCAAGATCAGCAGGTGTCGGTCCCGAATTCCATCCACGCCATCGTTGCCACCGTGGCAGAATCACTAACTCGCTCCAGCATCGACCGTTAGGCATCGACCGCCTTCACGTGAGAGAGATTGTTTAGTCCTGCATCTGGGGGATGCTTCTATTCATCAACCTGCTACAGCATGCCGTCGTCCAATGTCCGAGACAGACGGCCTTAGGGTAGCCTATACCGGAATTTGCGGAGTGAAACATTGATACACCACGGAGCATTGCAACCACCACCGTGATCCTCGGCTCGCCCGGCACCCACGGCTTACCGAGCGCCTGCCTTCTTTCCATCTCCGGAAACAGGTTACTTTTCGTTTCGGTCAAGGGAGTTCAATACCTTCTCACAAATTTCCACGGGCTCGGCCATGGGACACTCATCAACCGAGGATCCAATCGAGAACTTTCTCAACAACAACGGTACTGCCAATAGAACCGATCGGAAAACAATACGACAATCATCTCCAACTTCGCCACCCATTCTCTTGCCTCAACTGTGCTGTTCGTCGGAGATTATTCAAGGAGCAGACACTAGCAGACACTGATGGTCCCAGCAAGGTCCCAGTAATGGATGATATCGCCTTAGTGAGCACAGCCGACCAACGCCGCCGAGCCAGCCGACTAGGTGCAGCACAGGACCGAGGTCAATATGTATTGTCTGCCAAAACCAAAAATTCGCCGCTGTCCTTGGTGACAAGGTAATCAGGTTAATCTCCGTACCTGTGCCCAGGCCTATTTACTTTCTTGGGCAGAGCTGACCTGTTCATAATGAGACTTCACGTAGCAGCTGAGGGGAAGCATGATTGAACAAAGGTAAAAGACAACCTGAGACCTGCTCGCTTGAGAGTTTTGTTGATATGACCAACCTACCCTGTTTTGCGAGCACCGAGAAACTATTTCGTTATCGACGAGATAATTTAATTATACCACGACCCGGCGTCAGGGTGTAACCTTCCCCACCCGCCTGTTGAGTTTGTTTCTGCTGGCTGACCGTCCACGCCGCCGCCTCCTTTTTCTCCCCGGGGGGTTTATTCTTGAAGGAGCCGGCAGCCGTCCTCGTCGTCCAACGGTATTGAAACTCCTGAAGTTGCGGTGACGGCGTTCTCAATCTGGTCCGCCCGAGGTTCGACGCTTTCACTATTCAGGTATTGATCCTCGACACACACTGGCAAAAGCAACACACCAAAAACGTTCATGCATGCCCCGCCGTTGGCATGCACATGATGCGCCTTACTTCTCGGCTCCTTCCCCTCGCCACGTTCTAGCTCCCCACGCTCCGGTGCTGGTGTCGCACCACCGCGAGTCAAGTGCCCGCCATCGAGCAATGGGAGGGTGCATGAGTCTCCTTGTCTTGGTCGCATTGCTCGAATACCGACGTGTGGACGTCTACCGTACCACACTTTGTGCCTCTTGCCGGCTTCGCCGCCAGTGCCGCGAATCCGCTCATCCATCCAACCGCACCATCCGGCTTAGCGGCCATGATCGTCGTCATCTGTGAGGCTGACTGGACAGTGGTTCACGCAGTACTTCCAATAGAGGTTGCAGCTCTTATCACGCCGCAGGGGGGAGAGCCAAGCCACTTCGAGCCAGACTTGCAATACCTATGCTTTGTGACGCTTCGAGACCCCCCGTCGGAGGTTCATCTTGGGCTTAGCTTTGCTCCGATTGACTTCAATGCAAATGCCTCGAAGAGTTGCTTGCAGCTTTCATACGATGATACCCTGCAAGCGGCCACCTTATGCTCTGACTCGGGTTGATATAATGTGTGCCGCGATAATGTTATCAACTTTGAGGTTGACATTGCACCGCCCTGACTCGTTGCGGAAAGCCGCTCTGATCTCGGTATTGTCCAGTAACATTTGGGCGTTGTTCTTATCCTCCATCCCTTCAAATCTTGTGAACGGTTTCTACAGAATGTCGCAAAGCAGTGTCCTGGCTACTTCTTCGCTGCGTTCTTGCTTTTGACAAGCGGTTTTTGGTTTGACATGTCGGTTGACGTCCATGACACAGACCTAGCCCGTCAGCATTCCCTAGATCAAGATAGACACGGGCTGTCGAGTCCGACTTTGAGTTGACATTTTGCTTGAGGCGGAAATGTATTGTGGATAGGTTCGAGAGTCAGGGCAGACGAAGACATGAATAGAAACTGCAGGATATTCGTCTATAAGCATGCAGTGATGTCACGATCGGGGACTCCCTCGCAGACCCTCTAGCTGGCTGTTATTGTGTTACGGACCGTATGGATCCCAGGATGGAATTTGGCTAACAATTGTCCTCTACCTGTAGTCAATAACAAAGAGACAACATCTTCTGGCCGATGAGCATTGACTGTGGCATCTACATGTTTCTGTAGAGGGCACAGTGCTGTTCTAACGTTTGGTATGGTGTTCACGGTCTTAGGAGCTGCTGTTCACTATCATGTCGAACTGCATGGGGTACATACCAAGTGGGCCTGTAACGATTTTGGCATAGCCAATATACAATATAACGTATAGTAGTGTATGGACCCCCATGTCTCCCGGGACGAAGTCCAGGATACAGGCTTGATGTTCGTGTAGGACAGAGTTGGTGTGAAGTAGGCTATGATGAGTCGAGGTAGAAACTTGAGACTTCTGTCTATGTTTCTTTACCTCGACCAATGCTCGAGGGAAAACAGAGTGGCATGTCTTACTCAAAGTTGAAGCCAGTGCCATTCAGGCTTCTCTTCAAAAAGGTGCAAAAGATCCGGGGAGAGGATGGGATAACTACGTTAAGTGTCCTCTTTGTTTGTCAGAGCTCGTCGCGGTGTTTACTATACATCGCTCATACCAACTGGGCCTCTAGCGGAAGGAGTTCATCACTTATGTCTCTTTCTTACACATGCGATGTCCAAACCACTACCTGGATGTCTTTTTGCGAGAGCCACTCAGACCTGGTATATCTATACTGTGTGATAATGAAAAAGGTGTAAGTGCTCCCCTGACTACAATCTTTACGACGATACGCCAGAATGACAACCTTTTCTGCACTTCAAGTTGATTGAACCCTTTCTGTCCAAATCATTACTTAGGCAAGAGCTGCCCAGGATCTTACACAGTTGCAATACATGCGAGAGAAGCGCTTTCACCTTTCTGCGTTCAGAGCAAACAATCAGTATTACACATAGTGAACGCATCTTCCACCGGCGAAGAACGAACTGGATCTCTCGGTCCCGGTCAAAAATACAATACGAATGTCGTCAGACTAGTAGGTTAAACACACAGCACTGCGGCTTTGGCTCGGTCACTAATCCCAGGGACAGGTCACGCATCATCTCCCGCTCTCAAAATCCTCACGCCGAAACACTCCTGCCAAAACACTTCAACTTCTGGAAGTCAGTATCAGCGGTACTAGGTAGGTAGTCCCTTCCTATCGGTAACTAAGTTTGAAACTGCCCTGCATTTTTCCTGGCATCAATATTCACATCTCCATCAACCAACCTTGCCATTCTTTCTCAACCCACAACACAACCTTCACCCAGGACACTTTACCAAAGCCAGTAGGACTTATACTGAAGTTCTTCAACCTCCCTTGAGCAAATACCCATGAAAACTCAGTTTGGGTTTGCATGGTGCTTTTCCTGCATCTTCCTTTATGCAACAAGCCCCAGTTTTTCCGCTGAAGCTCTCACACCTACGTTGTGGACTCTCTGAACGACCTCATTTCTCCATTCACACCAAATTCACCTTGAACGGGTTGGATCTTGGAAGAGGAAAGAACTGCCAAGTTGCGGGATCTTGACCTCTTTCTGATATTGTGTGGAGCGCGTGACTTCACACTCAGCCATCTATAAAGACTCACTTCACCTTGGGCTTTCAGATACATCCCCTTCTCAACGCCAAACTACTTCGAACTTTGCCTTACTCCTTCTCACAAATTGTTTTCAGAGTCAAACGCATTTCAGGATCGAGAATACCATCAACGACTCGGTTTATCTCCTGCCGTAACCTCTACTTACCTGAGTTTCTTCTCGGTATTCTCTGGCTTGCGCATCTCCTTCACAACTTGGTTTTCCCCTCGTCTGATACTTGCATTCCTGCTGCCGCTACTTGCTTTATTTCTCTTTAATCATCTTTCTGTCCCTCGCCTATATTCGTCTCGCCTACGTAGGCAGACTGGACGATTCGTTCCCCTGATTCACCCTCTATCGCCGCTCACGAACGGAGAGCCGTCCACGATGACTTGTGACAAGAAGTCTGCCCGACGTGGAGAGATGAAGCTCGGAATACCCGAAGACGGCGAGTGTCACCCAGTAGTCGGCAGGACATATCAAGAGCAATGCGATCATCAGCTGAACATCGTAACCCATATGTTGACCGGCGGAGAGGGCTCCCTGCCCGAGTTACCTCGCGACAAGTTCCCTGAACCGGCATTTTGGGACGAGCTGCGGGGCAAGGATGCAAAGATGAGCCAGTCGGTTTCTGGCAAGAAGAGAACCCAGATATCTGATGAGGCAGTGCCTGTTAGCCAGCCAACTCTTTTCGAACTGATGCTCGCAGTTGTGCCCGTCGGTCACGAAGTAGTCGCCATCCTCTGGTCCGTCGATGCCCTGGCCGTAGGCAGACTGGCATCGGCTTCTAGGACTTGTTCTGACGCCGTAGCCATCTACGTGGTAAGTTCTGACTCAGTACCAACCCATCCCCTTTCAAACCCCTGACTTGCCGCAGTCTAGATTCCACTTGCCCCTTGGCGACTACCAAGACTGCGACTGGCTCCCGGACGCGCTCAATAGCATCGATGACACTCGCCGCTCGACGATTGGAATTGGCCGTAACCTCTTCGTCAGGGGTAGAGATCGCAGCATCGTTCCCGGCACTATAAAGGGCATCCCGAAAGCGTGGCTGAGCCACGAGACTCGCAACACCCTGTGGAACATTGCACAGGATAACAAGGCGGATGCGGACACATACGAGAAGTTTTTCCCGTTTCTGGTCAACCACCAGAGACTTCTGCACGCCGAGGCCATGTTGAGTGCCGCACATCGCATGCAAAATGTGCCCCTTGCGGAAGTAACCAGCCACCATCTGCGGGAGATTTCATACAACATCCCTTTGTGTACGTCAGTCAACTCCTTGATGAAGACTGATGCTAACGAAGCAACAGTGCGGTCTCTCAGCCAGTATGGCCACGCTCTGAAGGCTCTTCGCTTGTACGAAGTCCCCATGATGGACCTTCGGATCATTGAGATGATCCTCATGGCCTGCCCCATACTTGAGATCATGGGGATCATCAAATGCGAGCTCCTTCATGTCGGTCACATCAATGACCTCCTCGACCTTGTTCACTGGGACTCGAAGAGGGTCTCAAAGAAGCCGATGAGCCTGCAATTCTACCCCCGGGCCTACTCCAACCAGCCGAACAACTGCATTGGTACTCGCACCGTCTCGTGGGACCCGCTCAACGTCAATGTTCAGACCAGTATCTTTGCCACAGTCTTCTTGGCTGTGATGAAAGCTCTGCCGATGGGCATCGACCTTCTTTCCAAGGGCCAGGAATTTCGAAGGTTCTTCGACCTCGTTCCGATGAAGCTCGGCCAGGGTGCGGTTTTCCTTCACCATCTTTTTACCTGGATTGACGCGGCCGCGAGCCCTCCGTCATATGTCCTTCTTCCGGACGATGTCAAAGAAGACCTCGAGGACCAGGTTGTAATGAGTCTTCTTATGGGCTGCGACCAAAAGATGAAGCGCCGCCAGAGACGCGAGCACTTTCAGAAGCACACCTGCAGCAGATGCAGCAACACTTTTATCAGACTCTTCTTTCGCCCGGAGATGGACACGCGGCGGCCGGAGTATTGGGTCTGTCGCATCTGCGACTTGCATTACGCCCTGAATGGCGAGACCCACCATCGGCTTTCTGAAAAAAGGGATCTCCTGGATGCATTCTTTTCCCCGCAGGATGGAGACGTTCGGCACCCCGGCCGGGTCATGCACCAAGAGCTCCAAGACGTCGTCGCGCCGCTGCTCGTCAACCCCTTCGCCCGCTCCCCGGCCCTCGAAAGCCTGGCTCGCATCGAGGCGGTCCAGAACCACCACAGTCTGCCCCAGGTGCAGGATCTCGTCGCGCCCGAGAGGGACTACGTCGTCCTCGGACTGTCCGGAGAGGCCGCTTTGCTCGACATGGCCGACCAGATGAAGGAGCTGCAGGGTATCTATATGGACCACCCGACGCTGACAGAGCAATCCATTCCTGAATGGGCCCGTATCAACAAAAAAAGGGCTCGTAACCAGTCTTGGGAGTACGTTCTCTGGAAGAACTCCGTCAAAAATACTGAGGAGCACCAGGCGAGTCGGTTTTGGTGAGACCCGGTCGGCAGCACCAAACACCGACTGTTCTTATAAATCTCGGCCCTGCGCCATGAGAAGACAAAACACTGGCTCTTGAGTGTGCTTTTCTTTGCCTTTGGCTTGGGCAAAGCTGTGAAATGACAGGGGAGCGAATCTTAGAGGAAAGAAAGAAAGGGGCGCTTGGCTGAATCCCAAGAAAGAAGACAGCATGGTGCAGTTACCTATACATTCAGGAAGAGGGGCTGTCTAAGCGGATATGACTTTGGAGAGCGCTGGCGGCACTTTGGTTTGGTTGATTTGGTTTGATTTGGTTTGATTTCTGGCTTGGTTGGCTTTTCATTATTGCGGTTGGTTTTGCACGTTTTGTTCCAAGACTAACTGCACATCGTTCATCTGTGATGGCTGCAGTTTAGCATAATCCCAAGACTTCACAGGCAAGAGACTTACTTAGTTTCATAGACAACTATGCATCCGTTGATAAAAATTCTTGAAAACAGGGCAAAAAGTGGTATTGCTATTCCCAAGATTCTGTGTTTGGATATTCTACAATGTGATACATCTATCATAGTCTAGTGTTGTTGGTGTTGTACAGGTTATTACACACTTGACTTCTCGTCTCAAATCGTTTTTAGCCTGGCTCATCTCCAGCTGGATTCTGTCAGCCAGATAGACATTTCAATCCCTCAGTGGCTCATACATGGGAAGAAAAGGACCGATAGAAACCGGTGATGGGGGGGGGGGGGTATAACGCGGCAACGGTCACGATCACGAAGAATTTGGATGGTGCTGCGCCTCGGACGTCAGCCCAACCACATTCTTCAATGTCCCGAAGCTCAGGCAGTCACTGATTCTGTTGGCGCCGGAGAACAGCATGACGAGTCTCTCGACACCGCAGCCCCAGCCGCCCGTCGGCGGCAGCCCGGCCTCGAGCGCCTCGATATAGCTCTTGTCGAGCGGAGCGTCCCTAGGCGTGACAGGCGTGTCCACGTTCTCTAGGGGCGCCGGATCCTTGCCGGTGCCAAAGAAGCTGTGCTCGGCGAGCTTACGCGCCTGCACCGACGGGTTGTTCTCCTCCTCGTACATGTTGGCCAGCTCTCGGCCGCCGACGAAGAGCTCTGTGCGCGCCGAGACGAGCTGCAGCGTCTTGGGGCAGGCAAAGCTCTTGGCGAGCGGCGACATGCACGTCGGGTGGTGCGTGATGAAGAGCGGGGCCTCAAAGGACTTGGGTTCAAGGTAAATAGCCGCCAGCCGGTCGAGGAGCTTGGGCATCGTCGACGGAATACCGCCGGGCACCTCGACCTTGGAGAGGGCCAGCACGGCGATGAGCTCCGAGTAGGCGTCCTTGCCGGTGAGCTTGGGCAGGCGGAAGCCGAGGGCTTCCTCAAGGGCCGGGATGAACTCGAGCTGGCGGAAGGGGCCGGCGAACTTGGATACGTCGATGGGCTTGAGGGATGTAAGCTGGGTCTTGATGAGATGCTGGCAGTGAGCGGCGAGGCCGGCAAGTAGCTCCTCTGTGCTGGCGATAAGATCGGGGAGGTTAGTGTAAGCACTGTAGAACTCGCACATTGTGAACTCGGGGTTGTGGGTCCCGTCGATGCCCTCGTTACGGAAGGCGGGACCGATCTCGAAAACCTTGTGGACACCGCCGACAACGAGGCGCTTGAGCCAGAGCTCGGGGGCGATGCGAAGGGAAAGCTCCTTGGAGGGAAACTCGGTAGCCTGGGTGGTGAAGGAGCGCGCGACAGCGCCGCCAGCGTTCTTGGCGAGGATGGGCGTCTGGAACTCGAGAAAGGACCGCTCGTGGAGATAGTCGCGAATGTATTTTGTGATGTGCGAGCGTAGTCGCAAGGTATCGGTGACTCTGGGATTGACCATCATATCGACGTGCCGCTTACGCGACCTGGTCTCCGGGTCCGTCAGAGTGTGTGGGATTTGCTCCAAGGTTGGGGCGAGCAGCTCCGGGAGTAACACAGCCTGGACAGTGAGCTCGCCGCTGTTCGAGCGGGTGGGTTTGCCGGTGATGGCTGCGCTCTCCTTTAGCATACGGTCAACGTCGTGGAGAAAGCACACTCTGCTGACTCACAGATGTGGTCACCCCTCCCGATCAACCGGGTAAAGAGCTTAAAGGTGTCAATGTTCATGTTGGGGACATTGCCGAGGTTGCCGTAGTTGATCATGCCCTGAATCTTCTCAAACTCATTGACAATGGTAATGAAGACGAGCTTTTTCCCGTGCAGACGAACGGACTGGACGCGGCCTGTGGCCCTGTCAGCGAGGCGCCGTTGTTGGTTAGGGACGATGACCGTCCTTTGCGGGACGACTTGTTTTCATTCAGCGTACCATACAGAGTGACGATCTCATTGCTTGGGTCGTCCAGTTTGGCCTTCTTCCACACCTTTCTAAAGGTCGGGACCGACATCGGCTTCTGGCGGTGCACAAGCCGCGGGTGCGTCTCATCGTACAGATCCCTGGCGCCGACCTCCTCAAGCGCCTCGAGGCGCATCTTCTGGAACTCCGATATCCGAGCTTTTTCTTCTGTCTGGTTTGCTATGCTATCCCGCTTCATCCAGGCTCCATCTTGCTGAAGTCGGCTGCTTCCACCACCTGACTGCCCGACATGGAAGAACTGCGCACGGCAAGCGACTTGCGAAGCGCGCACCGTCGGTCGCAAAAGCCGTAGACTCTGAATAGAAGTCATTGCATCTGGTTGCCTCTTGTTAGCTTCGTTGTTCATTGGAGTAAAAATGCATGAAGAAGCGTGGTTTAGGAGTAAAATGTCAGATAATAGGCGGTTTAAATCAACCACAGCCGAAACTGTGTAAGTCGCAGCGGTTCTGAATTGCTTGCAATCATCATATGAGGAAAAAGGAGGGAAGAAAACGAGGGCATTCTAAGAAACTTACCACCATAGTCGCTCAAGAAGATTTGGGCTCTTCTTGAGGTGGCCAAGTATGAAGGAATGCACAGTAAGAAATTTTGCGCCGCTGCGGTTTTATCGTGGTCGTGGCTGTTATCGATAACGCTTGATGCGGGTGGCGGGAAGAGACCGGCCCGAGACCAAGCGCTCACTTCAAAAAGCCGCTGATTGGATCTCTTCAAAGCTGTAAAGCGGGGCCTATTGGCAAGCTCAAGTCCGCCGCGAATGGGAGCAAGGTTTTGGGTCGATAAGATAAGGCAAAGGAGCTTCTGTAAAATCTCGACCCGGCGACGTCAATCAACGACTAAGCAAAGCTATCCATAACTACCTAAGCCAACGCTCTTTCGGCGCATCCATAAACAACTCACGCCAGATCCATCACCCTTACGTTTTACCCGCCCACCCTCACAAACCGTCAACATGTCTTTCTTTGGAATGGGCCGTCCTAAGCTCTCCTCGGAGGAGAAGATCGCCATGGCTGAGCAGGAGATGCGTCTGCTGGCCGACATGCACAACCGGTACGTCACCACGTTATCAAGACATCAAAGGGCCCCAGGAGACTGCAGGCTCGTGCCAAAGGAGTAACCTTGCTAACGAGCAATATGCGTGCCCTCAGCCTCACCAAGATCTGCCAATCCAAGTGCCTCCCCGACTACCGCGAGGCCGACCTCAACAAGGGCGAGTCCGTGTGCCTCGACCGCTGCGCCGCCAAGTTCTTCGAGACACAAATGAAGGCGTCCGATGTGATGCAGAATGAGAGCCAGAAGAGAGGCGGCGGCGGTGGCGGCATGGGAGGAGGCATGTTCTAAACAGCAAAGCAGCGACGGGGTACACAGGAACGAAGGAGAAGAAAGCATCACAGAGCTTAGGAAGGGAGACATGACACCGCGTCATCGTTGGACGGCCGGTCTGCTCCCTGTAGCACTCCGAACACGGCAGGGATTATGTATATCACGTATGGGATTTATTGATGGGAGCAGGTTCCCGTATCGTCAACGGTCCTACAGTCACTGCACAGGGGCGTGGTGTGCCTAGGGGATCCGGACGTATTTTGAAGCATAACCCGCAACCGGGAGCTTCGTGTATAATATGAGGGGCTACAGAGGTCCTTTGAATTAAGATAACTAACCTCACATATTTCTGTTTTCTGCGCCTGTGGGGACCTGCTCCTGGTCTGGGTTGACGTCTGAACGCGGTTGTGTGAGTAGTGTAACAACAAGACTCACTTCACTTCTTGACAAAGCGGATATTCTTCCCTCTCATCTCAACTAAGATGGTAGTTCTGGATGCTCGCAGTGCGCCCGACTTCAAGCTATCAGGACACCACATACCTCGTCCTATGTCGATGCCGGGTTAGGAGCGCAATGTGTTGGGAACTTGAAGGGACGTAGGACATTCGATCGCGCTTGGAGCAACTTCTTTGATATAGGTAGGTGTAGGTAGGCAGCCAGGATTAAGTAACCAAGATTGCGTCAGACTCGTCGTCTCTTGTAAAACTCTGGGTAGAAACGAAAAGCAATCCAACTGATCTAAAAGTACCTCTTGGGCTTAGAAGAACCAATCGAGCCCACACTTGAAATGGTTCGATCTGGATCGACTCACCGAGTCTGGAAGAGTCGGTTTGGGCCATCTGTCGACGCAACGCTGGTCTGCTCAAAATATCGGAAGGAACACAGGCCAAGTCACATCTGCGTTCAACAACGCGAGGACACTTGAATGCTTGTCATGTATTGTCAAGTCAGACCCCGTGGCCTCGGCCGGCGGGAGTCGCCAATTCAATATTACCGTTCGGCAGGTCTTCTTGACAAGCATCCGCTTGCCACAACATAAATTCTCTTAGTCAAGTCCCAACCAGAAACGCGTGGCATCGTTACCCTCGCCGGCAACCCGGATCCGAGAAATCGGGAGCCGACTAGCGAGCCGACCTTGGCCTTTCTTCAGTGCGCCCCGCGTGTGTTGTATTCTTCAGCACTTATTTCATCTTTCGTGCTGCTTTACCCTCGCCGACCGAGAGAAGGCTTTTCGCCGGTGCCGTTGTCGAGACCTGACAATCAAGACGGCAAGTCTGGACACGATTATGCGGTCCCAGACCAACGAACGCGTCCTTGTCTTGTCTAGTTGATGTTGGGCCCATAAAAGCAACGAGGAAAGCGAACAATGTCTACCAGATCCCGGCTTTTTCACGCGGGTTCAAACCACTGACGTGACGGGGGATGTCTTCGCGTGTCTCGATGATGGCGGCAGTATCGCCCCTCACATCGATTGCCGAGAAGAGACGCCAACACCTTGCTCTACGCCGGAAGCAGGAAATAACTAGTGGTTGAGTTGTGAGCAAGCAGGTGACTGTCGCGGGTTGCCGCCAACTTGTAACTGTTCACCGACTAAACCCAGGACTTCTGGTCAGCCGGGCCCCAGTCGATAGACTTCAAGTAAGCAGCGCGTAGTACGTAGATAGAGCAACACCGGGTCAGCACAACAAGTAATGAACACACAGGAAAGCTAGATAAGTTGATTGAAGAACCAGAAGATGAAAAGAGCTCATAGGCGCTTAGCTTGACTCGCGACCAGGTAGGTAAAAAAGCCTTCCTCGGGCGCCAAGATGCGAGCTACCAACTGTCGCAGGAGCCAGGTGATGAGGTTGCACTTGACAACATGGTATATTCATTGTTCCAATTGTCAGGTTTGGGCGAGCGGGCTTGTAGGAGTTGTAGCGAATAAATGACCGTTGATCTCGTCGACCGCCCTTCCATGTTGTCTCGGAAACCAGGTGGATCCGGCAGAACAGGATGAAGAAGGGTATCCGTAGTTTTTAATGTATACGGCGAGCGAAGAATGGGGCTCTTGCTGGGATATCAAAGACATAGAATCGGCACCAAATGGGAGGACATCCCCGTCTCCCGGCTCGTCGGAGTAGTCCCAGGATGGGGTAAGAGACGAGATTATCAACCGACATCTGGGTCTCGCTCCCAAAAACAAGGCATTCCCACAAAGTTGACCAGGTCTAGACTAGGAATCTTGTTGGCTACTCGTAAAAGGGTAAGAAGGGAATAAATAGCACAGGCAACTTTATTCTCCTACCTAATTGAAAAAATAAATCGAACGAAGGACCGCGGCGATGACAAAATGCCGGGGAGGCTTACCGAGTGACCCAGTGTGGGTGGGCACCACTCTCCGCTGGCACGGAAAACGATGTCAATCGTAACTCTGTTGAGCAACTCGCGACCGAGAGCTTACAGGTACGGGTAGGCTCTAAAGTAATATTATTTGACTTGCTCCGATTGGCGACAGGGGATACCCTTTTTCCTTCCGCTTTCAATCTCGAAAGTTAGGCAGACTCGAGGGGGAGGGACAGGATGATGTTTCAATAATTCGGATGAAGATGAGAGAGAGAACTCTTTTGACCTGGCATGAGTGTTAATGTGCCGCACGGCATAGCTTGTATGAGCCTGTTGTCCAGTTCGAGGTAGCGAAGGAGAAGCGTCATTTTCAATAGTACATCTTTCACAGACGACATTGTCGAGGCAAGAAACAACACACGGGGATTGGCGTGGGAGAGTGAGTTCATGGTGAACATGAACGAACATGCGTTGATTGAGCCTCAACCCGTAGTACCGCGATGGAGTTCCTGGTGTGGCTTAGCGCCCTACCCTGAGTCTGTCGTCGCCGCACAGGGTCGATTCCTCTAATCGTGGCACATATCTCGGAGCGGCGCCCACGGACGGGTTCCCAGTGGGGGATGGATGGATGGATTGATCATGGTTGGGTGGCCTGAGATCGGAGCCCGTGGGTCAACGGCGAGGTGTGCAGATGGGCACGGCGTTGACGAGAGCAGGGAGAGGCACGCAGGGAGGGATGGAGTGGATGGGGATAACCTGGCCGACAGGTCGTGGAAATGACGGAAGAACCAAATTGGTGATACTACGTACAGGGAAGAAGCCAGCAAACGAGTGTGAGGAGGCCTCGTTACAGTCCCTAACACAAACGCAAACGTTGGTGTAGCGAGGGAAAGGGGAAACAAAAGAGAGCAAGACGCGTATTCTGCCTTCGCTTAATCGAGGAATTATCCCTTTCTTTCCTGTCGGTCCCCTGTAGCGGGAACAACCCACGGGTGGAAGATGCCGCTGGCCTCGCTGGTTGGTGCATGATACGGGACGACAAATGAAAGGACGAAAGAGAAGGGCGTTAAGAGACAACTGAGCCTGGTTCAGCCACCTACAAGACTAGCATGTGAAGGATTGGTTTGTGTGTGTGTGTGTGTGTGTGTGTGTGTGTGTGTGTGTTGTTGTTGTTGTTGTTGTTGTTGTTGTTGTTGTTGTTGCAGTCTACACATACGGTAGGTACATTCGAGAGATGACATTGCCGTCTCAAGTTCCCAGCCCTTTGAGGAATTGAACGGCGCCTAGCGTCTGCGCCAGTTCGTTGACGAGCCTACCAGCTGGGTACGCCAGGCGTACCGTACCTAGACTGGCCAGGCGCATGGCCAGGACAGGAATCTCTTGGGACGATGGGCTAGGCAGTCTTGTGGGCAGAATTAAGGTACGGCAAGGTAGAATGCAGGTTGCATGCAGAGAATCGTGAGAACAAGGGAGACAGACGGCGGGTAGCGTAGAGCGTAGGACTGGCGAGAGTCGAGACTGTGGCTGTGAAGAAGCCTCGTCTCTCTGGTGTACGTTGTCGATCCTATGCTCTACGTAGTAGTAAGAAGCACTCTAAGTAGCCTTCCCGACCAACACATACCACTATTAGCAGATTACTACAGTGAATTTCACGATAATCTGGCTCGTCAATATCTAGCTTCGTGTTCTTGAGACCGGACTGTTGATGATTGACTTGCGGGTCATTGTAGCGATAGAGGGAGGGGGCGGGCGGCTGCGATTTCGAGAGCGTGAGGCCCACTTGACGATTGCATGATAGCGGGGAGAGAGAGACGTTTGTTTCTCTCCGCCCGTAGGTACAGGACTGCAGAGGCAGCCAGCCATTCGCGTCCATCCAATGTGTTGTCTTGTAATTATTGCATCCGTATTCCGCACTAACAAAGTGGACGGTCGGACGTCAGGCAATGAACCCACTTCACTACATGTCAAGTCCTATTTCTGGCGCAGCACGCTGCAACCCCGAGCGCGGGTTCGTTGCACAGCCCTACTGTCCCTAGAAGAACCAGCCTCGATCCAAGCCTGGGAACTGAGGAGAGAGGGCGCGCGTGGTGCACTGTCTTTTTCTGGCTGTGCTGTGCCGGCACTAGTGCACTTTTCTTCTTCCTTTTGTCCCTCCCCCTGTTGGATGGGGACCACCATGGAAAATGATGGGGGTATCCGTAGATTGTCAGCTGCAACCTGGTGATTGATATCCCCTCTGTCCGTACGGATACAGTACTCTGTACTCCGTATTGTGCCCTGAGATGGACCCTCGCTGCTTCTGAGGCCTCTTGTTGCCGGTTGATCTACTAATGAACGACGCGCATTCTCGTGCGCTCCGCTTCTTTCGCTGCTCCCAAATCGAAACGCCATACGCCAAACGCTGCAACTTGACCCTCGAAAAACTTCCATCGACTCGCGACACCAGGACGAGGAGAAAGGGAGAAAGGCGGAGAGACCCACTGGCCCTACCAAAGACAACAACTCACGTACACTCTCTCGGCTCTCACCACACCCATCTAACACCCTACTGGTTGCCCGTCCCGACGAATTCAAGTTGCCGCAGACCATTTTTCCTTCGGGCCTCGCCCAAGCCGGCCCTGCAACGCCCGAAAGGAGAATATCTCTGACACAGCTCACCTCACTTCGCATTTGCTGGACACTGCACGCGCAGTAGTCGTCTTAAGAGAACAAGAACAGCCGGCCCTTCGAAATCGTCGCCCCGAATTCGCCCCATCCTCACGTCGGACGCGGCGGTGGTGCCGTGCCTCTGTCCCTCTCCACCGATTACTACCTGCTCCGTCCTGCGTTCATCGAACCTGCAAAGTTGCAACTCGAACTCTAGGTATTCCAAGGTTGTCCTTGTTCTACCTTACATACCTAGGTACCTTCCGTCGCCCATCGTCCTGGCTTGGCGGCCTTCCCCCCTTCTGGTCCTTCGTCCACGGTTGCCCCACCCGCCTAGCGTCTCCTGGGCTCCACACCTCCCACTGGCACACCCCCCAACTCTCCCCTCCTCCCAAAGGGCCAAGACTGCAAGAGACCCGTGGTGTCCCGTCTTAGGTAGGTAGGCTCCTGCTGCTAGCTTATACTTTTACTGAACCTCCTACAGGTACCTAGGTAGGTAGTGTGGCATGCTGCTCCCACTTAGGTACCTACCTAACGCTACCCGCAACCTTCGCCCCCTCCCCTCCTCCTCCTCCACGACCACGCCCAGCCTTGCCTTCTCTTACGCCTGTCAAAATCCGGAGACCGCGAAAAGGAGCCCTGTCTGCCTCTGAACCGATCAAACTCCTCACCCCGTTTCAGCTTCACACCAACATCATCCTCGCTCTCTCTCTCTCTCTCTTGCTCTCAATCTCTCTCACTCTCTCTCTTTCTTGAATAGCTTATCCTTTGCTGTCAACCTGAGCTTAAAAAAACCTCTACCATCGTCAAGGGAAATCTGAACTCTATCTCGTCACTTCCCTCCCCTTTTTACCTCTTTCTCTTTCATCCTCTCTTTGACCTTCGCGCCTGGTTTGTTTTCGAATTTCCCTCCGACTGGGTCCCTCGCTCGCAATCTCCACTCGTTCTTTATCCCTTGACCACAACCAGACCCCCAAAAGAGGGAGTCTCGTTCCAGCCGACCGTACTTTTCCGACAGCTGACTGACGCCTGCCCGCCTGAGCCGTTCGACTCTCAAATTTGTGCCTGACACACCACACCCCCCCTAGCCCCCTTCCCTCCACGACGCCTTCCCACCACTATTAAGCATCATCTCATCTCGACTCCTCTCGGGGAGTCGCCAACACCGTCGACCTGGCTACAAGGCTAGACTCCCGCCGCTCTTTGCTCGGCGGCGACCCAAACTTTGCAGGCTTCGATCAAGAACTTGCTGCACGACAGTACGCTCAGCAATACCAACAGCAATACCAACAGCAATACAACCCGCCCCAGGCATCCGGCAACCAGGGCTACGCTTTTCGCGAGGGTCTCGCTCCATCCACGATGAACGGCTCACGTCCCAGTAGCGGTGCGAGTGGCCCCTTCGGCTTCGGCTTCATGGGTGTCAAGTGGCCGAGGATCTTCTTCCTCATCACTCTCGTCCAGGCCATAATCTGCCTGGCCTTCGAGTGGTACGTCGTCATTCCATTCTCATCCCGGCACCAGTCAATTTATTGTGTCGCTTGCCGCATGCTGACTGCCTCGTAGCTACGTCTTTTGGAAATTCCAGACAAGCTTGACCGATCAGGATACCCAAGAAACGACGGACGCCAATACCGACTCGCCAAGGCGAATAATCCCGACATTCCTGACGCTTTTCATCTTCGGCTTCCTGTACGAACTGGTTGTTGTCTGGGACGCGTTGCGAGCCAAGAACACTATTCAAGTTATTGGCGTGTGCATTGCCAACCTCGCACTGATGGTCTACACTGCCATCCAGGTCGAACAAATTGAAGAGGCGCTGGGTCAGCTGAGGGCCAACGGTTCTCTCAAGAACCCGCAAGACAACATGTGGGCGGACGTCAAACCGTACTTGGTCGCCATACCCTGCATCCTAGGCTTTTGTACCATTGCCATGGCCTTCACTGCCTGGAAGCTGTACCAAGTCTTTGCTTGGGACATTCTTAAGACGATAGGAGCCGACTACAGGATGAAGAAGCGTTTCCTGCACTACCAGGTATGCGATCTCGCGTCCAGGTGTCGCTTTCTGACACCAGTACTGACTTGAGCCAGATTTATATCGCACTTCTGAAGTTTGACTTCTTCTTTTTTCTCGGCTTCACTGTTCAGTTCTTGGTTATTGTTACGCTCAAAACCGACACCGAATTCGGTCTGACCATCGCCGCCGTCCCCATTACTATTGCCATTTTGCTTTTGGCTGCCTGGTTCACCAGGATCGAAAACAAGATTGGCATGTCCATCGTCATTGTCTGTTACCTCGGCGGCCTTACCTACTTTCTTTACAAGCTCGTCCGCATTTACCAGCCACACACGGAACAACAGTACAGGGCGGTGCGTAAATCGCTCACTGCCTTTGCTGTCATCACCATTATCCTCATTATTTGCACCATCGCCAACTGCATCATCTGCATGCGCAACTTTGGCGCCGGTCTGAAGAACCACCTCCGAAAGCCGTCTCGGGACGTTGAAAAGAACCCCGACCTCAATTCCATCAATCTGCAAGATGTCAAACCACAGATTGCGAGCAGAATGACGATCGATTAAGGGAAGGGTGGAGCTGGCTTGACCCAACGAGGCAAACGTATGATCAAAAGATACCGCTCGACTGTACAAAGAAACGACTTACGAAACAACGCCACCTTTCTTATCCAAAAACAACCCAAAACCAAAAACGCGCCAAGAAATCGTGGACGGACGGGACAACGGGCATGCGGGGCCGGGCGCGTGCTGGACTGCCCGAGATTCCCCATCATCGGCCTTTTCCTCTTATTCTTTTTTTCTTTCTCTTCTTTTCTTGTGTGGAACACATTGTGTGTACGGCGTTGAAGATGCCTGCTCTCCACCTACTACGGGGGATGAAGACTGGCCCAAGGACGGAGTTATGGACATGTTTCTACGTAGAATTCGCACTTGCGACTACGTCCCTGCCCAGGATGACATGATGACTTCGGGAACAGCGAAAAAGAGGCCGAGCAGCCTTTGTACGCATTGCATGTTGTCGAGGTTAGCGATTTGCTTTAGACGTTTCCTTGTTGTAAACTTAGCGTCGTCAGCATCAGGTACTTAAATACCATTGATAAAACAAAAGATGCACCTCCTTCGCCGTATCTACCTAGGTCCGTATCCGTTCTCTTGTAAATGTATGTTGTCTTGAATAGGAAAGAAACGTAAGCCATTGTCAGAAACTTCCCTGCATCCGGTCCGTCCGGGTCGTGTGTGCCTACAGTGTGCCTACAAAGCTCCACATCCGCGCCAACAACGCCGCTGCATAACGTTACATTCCCGAGCGCACCAGCACAGTTGAACTTGTGTAATTTCGTTCCAATCGCTATACTAAACCATAGCCAGATTCGCTGCAAAACCATTGAACTAAACCGATGCCTCGCCCAAAAGGGAAATAGAAGAAATACCTACCTGTCTAGCCGCCACAACCATGAAGAGAACTCCGAACCCATGAAATCCATTGCCCATGAAAACGCCTCTGTACTAGACTCCACACGCAAGCGCACACATACTCAGGGAAAAAAGATGCTCACATCCCATAGGCCTATTCCTGACAGCCTGTCGTATGACATGAGGCAAGTTTCTCCACGATGCGTCTTTTCTCGTTGTCATTCTCGTCCTGCCCCAGCTCGAAGAAACTGAACTGGTCCTACAACTTGATCTCCCGAGCGTCTTTGATATGGCCCTCATTCGGGCAGTACGGGCACTTGAAGCGAGACCCCTTGGTCAGGCGCTGCAGTGATTCCTTGCAGATGACGTGACCGCACGGCAACATCATGGGCGGGTTCTGTTCCGTCGTCTGTTCCTTGCTTACGGGGCAGACAAAGATGGGGTGATATATCATGCTGCGGGGAAGGGGCGTCTCAAAGGCGAGCTCGTTTTCCGTCGTCCACTCAGTGCGCTTGGCCTTCATGTAGGTGGTATACTTGATGAGCTGCGGCAGGGCGATGGCGCCGGCCGTGGCGGCGACGTAGAGGGGCGACTCAGCGGACAGGCCGAGAAGGGAGCAGAACTCGCGCGTGAAGGAGAGAGCAACATCGTCGAAGGCGGCCGAGGTATCGAAGACATTGGCGTAGGGTGACTGGGCGATGTTGGACGCGTACACCATGGCGCATGATAGCTGCTGGATCTCCTTGAGGTGGCGAGCCTGAAAGCGGCCGAAGCTGGTCTGGGCGTAGGCGAGAGCTCCTGTGCGGCCGTTGCGGGCGTTGTCGGGAAGGCCGTTAACCTCGGGCCCCTTGAAAAGCCAAACGAACTGCAGCTTGCTGAGCTCAAACTCGAGGTTGGAGCCGCGGGCTTCGAGTTCGTCGCCGTTGAGTCGCGCCCACTCGATCGCTGGCACGAGATTCCTATTCTTGAGCTCGTGCAAGATCTCGTACATGTTTGCGAACTTGTCCTGGAGCTCCTGGGACTGAAGCGAGTGTATATCGGCGTCGAGTGCCGGGTGATTGGGGGACGATGGGGGCGGCCGCTCGTGGGCTTCGCGGAGGAAGGTTGAGGCCACGCTGAACTGGCCCTCGCGCAGCATGTGCATAGCGACGGCACGGTTGATCAGCGAGGGATAAGAGGCCATCGCATCGTAATCTGTCGAAAGGGGCCGCTGAGGGAACGACTAGGAGGAGAATAATCGTGTTAGTTGGGGAAAAGTTGTCCCATCGCCTTGAGGCTCAGTGGGCGCCTACCTTGTCGAGGGCCTTGCCAAAGGTCTTTTGAGCTTTTGAGACATCCTTCAAGTCATTGTTAATTGCCTCGAAGCCTGCGTTGACGGGATTCTGGAGCTTGGTCATGGTCAAGCTCGCGCGGTGCGGGTCGGATGCTGTGGTTTCGAGAGACTTTGGTGAGCACACGACCAGCATCACCATAGCGGGGGCGAATGAAATACCATTGGCGATCTGCTCCCTCGCCTGAACGAGCAGGTCGAGAAGCTTGTCCGCGTCCCTGACGGCCGAGTTGAGCGTCGCTTTGCGGAAACGAGAGAGCTCCGCCTGGAGCGTCATCATGGGGTTTTGTTCCGCCATGGTGGTGGCGGAGGGTTTGGGGTATCGTTTGATACAGTATGTCTCTCGATAGATACTACTACTGTGTGCTGCTGCTGTCGCGTGTAGCTCGAATGTTGGGGTATTATGACGGGCGGATCATCGCTACGAGCCCCCCAGTATAGCTCAAATCGTTCGATACTGAAAAAAGCAACATTCAAATCCACCGTTGAGCAGTGGAAAGTAAGTGATGGCGCAGTTGCAATGATCCAGTGGTTCCTCGATGGCTGAGTGAAGGTGGTGGTGGGTGGGTGAGGGCGGGTGTCGCCGATAGCGCGATAGCGCGATAGCAGAAGGCGCTTCCTCGGTTGGGAGACTGATTACTACGTAAGCGTTAGGTTAGGGTAGGCCGCTCAAGGTGCGCATGCAACGACCACTGTGACTGTCAGGAAACGCAACGAACTGCCGGCGAAACAGCGGCCCGAGTGGAAATTTAGTTATGGGGAGGGCCCTGGAAGAACAGGGGGGAGTGCTAGCTTGGGGCAGATCGGGGCCATCGCGGAGATGGGAAATCGTTAGCGCTCGCTGTCTTGCAGCTTATTGTGCTACCTACAGTGGTGGTACGGATAATGGTAGCGAATGTAAAGTAGTGCATTGCGTCACATGCCGAATAGCTGCCGAAAGAGACGGACACGAGAAAGACGGAGAGGCCGAAACGGGAGAACAATCAAGACAGCAGCGGCAACATCAACTCAACTTTAGCGATACCCGCGCAAGTCACATGCGGGACAGGACACGGCCAACTCTTTTTATGAATTTCCGCATCAGCACTCCTTAAAACGTGCCCGTCTTCAAGGAGCGACAAATACTCTCCCCGCCTCCCCTACAAGCGCGCGATCACGAACGATTATGCCTTCGCCTCCCTGCAGATAGTCCCTGCGTTGTTGTAGGCGCTCTCCAAAGTGTCACCTCACCGCCCGTCCCGTGCTTCTGTAGATGGAGATGGCATTCCGCTTCCCTTTTCCGGTCAACGACGCACGTATGCACCGCGAGGAGGAGCTGACTCTGGCGAGAGTCGCGTCTCAGCGCGGCAACAACCGGCCGTCTCCCCTCGACACCCCTTTGCCGCTCGAGGCACAAAAGGAAGTTTCAGCCGAGTCCTCGACGGTTTCTCCTCTACCGACCACCAAGAGGAGATGGGTTTTCGCTGACCCAGTGGCTTTCAGGTGATTACCCTCAGTATGTCATCGACAAGGGTGCTATGCGCTGACCGCTTCTTCCGCGAACAGATATTTAGAAAGCGATCCGTCCGTCACCGTCCTCGAGCGAAGGGGAGTCCTGCAGGGCTACGAGCTCTACTTAGTCGAACAATGGGCTTGTTCACGAAAATCGCCGACGTTGGTCATTGTTACATATACGGGTGACCCGAAACACTCGGTCGTCGTCGGGGTGCTGGCCGTCCCAGCGGACGAGAGCATATGGTCGAACCGCCTACGATTCTACTTCAAGGCCATCCATCAGTACCATGCACGCCCCAAGGAGACACCCTTGGGCGACGTCATGGTCACGAACCTCAGCAGCTTCCCGTCGGCTCTGACAGTCATACCGGTCCCCGAGGGCGACATCCGCACCCATCGCCAGGCCTTCATCGTCAACGAGAATCTCAAGCGCCTGGGATGCTCTGGGCGATCTGGCATGAATCTTTCTGACCCCACTCCCGCGACTCAGGCCAAATTTTACCAGCTGTACAGGACAAGCGAGAAGGTCCCCTTTGCACAGTCGGTGGTAGAATTAGTCAAACTGTGCCAAGTATCCCTGTTCATGTTCGGGAAGCTGGACATGGAGTACATTGACGGCCTGTTATGCGACAAGACGGAAGAGTCCATCGGGAACTGGTGGACAGAAATTGGCGCCGAATCCTACAACGTCGAGCCGACAGACGGTATACTGGGGCCGACGACCATGGCGGCGCTGCTAGGCTTGTTGATGGGTGCGAGGAACCGGCTGCATTACTACGGCGCACCCGTCTCCAAAGATGTTTTTGACATTGAGAGCACGAAAAGGGGCATCGGCTACTTCCAGAAGGCATACAAGCTCGAGCGGACGAGGCGATTGGATCGCCAGACTATTCTCAAGCTGCATGCTGTCACGGCAAAAGCAGCCGCCGGCGAAGGATGGGGCGTGCAAAAGGCCGTCAAGTCCACCGTCGCCGAAATCGGCGGTAAAAGGGGCGAGCTCGTTATCGGCATGGTCGGCGGGAAAGACAAGGCTGGCATAGCCGACATCGAGACAGTCGACATTGATAAGTTCATTGCCCTGGCGTACGGCGAGCGCGCAAAGTGGCTCTGGTATGGCAAGCCCAGAAGAATAGTGCCTGAGCTCCAGGAGAAGCCATCAGACGTGGCGCAACCATTGTTCGGAAAGGACGAGGTGGCTTCGCCGCCAGGAAAACGGACACAATCCTTGCCTTTAGAAGAGGAACTCCAACGGCAGAAGGAAGACTCGCCTGGTGTCTATTCGACTCCGGCGCCTGCTTCGACTGTTAGTGTGGTTGATAACCCGGCAGAGAAGGACGCGCTTAGGAAAACGGTCTTTAAATCCGTCGCTGGCAGAGTGAGTGACGCCAAGTCTGGGCTGGGTCGCATCAAGGACGTCGTCGGTACCGGCTTGAGAGGTCATGCGAGTCGTCCTAGTAGAGACGACTTTGGCGAGAATGGGTACAACGGCGCGTCCGGTATATCCGCCCTGGCGCAATCTTCGGCGGCTTTGTCGTCCCCGGTCATGGTTGGTAGGGCCTTCACGTGGAAGAACAGGCCGGAAGAGTATCTGACTGCCTTTAAGAAAGAGGCAGATGCTGCGCAGGAGCTGCGAGGGGCATCACAAGAACTCGAAAGGGTTCCGGTGGCAACCAAGCCAATCCGCGAAGTGTCAGACCCCGGCTGGGCGCATGCTGAGGGGGACTACTCGACACCTCCCAACGGGCCGGTGAAAGATGAGCCTGGTCGGGCTCAGACGTCGGTGGCCGGATCTGTGGTCGACGAAGCCGACCTCCACGGCCCCTTCGAAGCAGAGCGCACCAGCAACACTGCCGTGAGCTTTCTCCAGCGCCGGCACAGCATCGCTGTCTCGAGACTTTCGTACAAGCACCCCCTGAACGAAGCTCGCTGGCCTAGGCGGCTCTCTTTTGGAGATGCCGAGGAAGCGGTTTTGCGGTGGGAGGAGATCACGGAGCTCTACGACGACAAACACTTTTCCACAGCCGACGCCTTGCAGCAACAGGCCAGTCTCGCCGAATTCGCCCGCAGCCTGTATGACTCCATCGCGACCATAAAGCGCGAGGTCAATCCGTGGGTCGAGTCCAAGGTCAAGGCCGTGGACTCTCTGGACGAGCATTACGGCCGCGAACAGGAAGATTTACAGAACCTCTACTACCAGCTCAGCGAGGCGTACCACCGCGTCAAGCAAAGCTCGACAGAGCTCATTGCAGAGGAGCGGGCGCACATCACCGAGGCGATTAAGGAGGTTGAGGTGCTCGTGGCGCGACTCGAGTACGAGATCAACGGGCTTGTGAGCAAGGTTGACGACGTCGAGGACGGCGTCAGGCTGTTCGAGAGGCAGGTTGAGGACGTGGAGAAGCGCGCGGAAGAGCTTAAGGCGACTCTTGAGACGGAGAGCTGGGCGCACTGGTTCGTCAGGACGCTGACGGGGATCGGCACGGGACCGAACATTACGAGGGGGCGGTAGAAGGCGTGGATGCCGAAGGAGGGGGGGTGTGGGTATAAAGGCTGCATAGCGTGGTTCATCATTATACTGCTGTCATCGGGGAAAATACCCAGTAAGGATTATCTTTCATCTATAGTTCCGGCAATGGCTACGAGACGCCATGTAATCACCGCAAGGAGGTGTGCTCGCTCACTCGCCGCCGACGGAGACAGGCGGCTGGCTGTTCTTTGGGTTTGGGTCAATTACAAGTAATACCCAAACTGTCCAACGCAGAAGAAAACTTGGCCTCTTTCACATCAATACTATTTGAGACAGTTTTCTTGTCACGAAACCAAGAAGAGAAGGCATAGCGCATGGTTGAGATGGGTTGGTGATGCCGAGTAACTAACTGTTGGACGGATCGACATATTTTGGGTGCCGCAGTGGGTGTTGAACAACTCTTCACCTGTCCCGAAGAAGGACGCTCCAACCTCGCATGTCGTGGGCGGTGGGCGGTGGTACGAAGGACTCTGTAAGCCTGTTGTTTAAAGGTCATCGACAACATCATGCTGTTGGCCCTGATGATGTCAAGCGGCTCGCAGGCATGGACGGCCTCCTCACGAGAGTCCGAGAGGCCAATAATTGGGACAACTTGAAGTGATGATACGCCGAACAAAACATTCCTCTTCTCCTCCCAGCAACTATGGTCTTCTCAGCGTGCATTTCTACAGATACATCGAAGGAAGATGGAGGCCGAGAGAGGAGTTCTCAATGGGCGACTGAGCGGGTGGCAAGTCTGTATGTAGACCCTTATTTATCAAACGGGGTGGTCAAAGTTGATGGGCCCATGTAGATAGATGCTGCATGTGTTTCGTACTTCCCTCGGACTTTTTCCTCCGGCAAGTGTCATGTTGTGTCTTTGTCTTATCTGTCCCATGATCATCATAAGCACCGGTTCCTCAGACGTCCCCCGGCCCCCCAGTCCCAAACCTCCAACCCGACGCCTCCGACAACCATCATCTCGTCCCCAATGACCTCGACATCGCCCGCGTCCGCGACGCCGCTGTACTCGTCCGCCACCAACGTGACCTCCTCCACGCCACCGCGCCACCCGAGCCTCCACATCTTGACTCGCTGGTCATTGCTTGCCGTCACGAAGATCACCCCCCGGCCGTCCGCTGTCGTCCGGAGCACCGTGAGCCCGTTGATGGCCGCCGCGTGGGCCTTCCTGACGCCCGCCCTGGACGCCGGCGCAAAGCCGCCGTCTGCAGATGACTCGAGAGTCGTGATGCCCAGCGCGTTGTCGTCGCCCCCAGTAAGCACCGCAACCCGATCAGCGGACAGAGGGTGTACATCGAGAGCCTTGATGCTGCTCTGATGAATCCGCGCCGTGTGCCGGAGGACGTACCCGGCCCCCTCCGACCGCCAGACCGCCAGACACCCATCCGTTGCGGCCGTGATGACGTCAAACACGCCCTCCCGGATTCGGAGGTGCCGCGCCTGCGTCAGACAAGCGCCTGTGTACTGCCCCTTGAAGAGGAGCTCGAAGCCCCGCGCGGGCGTGTATCGATATGTCTTGACGAAGGAGTTCGAAAACGCCATGGTGATGGCGACGGCCCCGTCAGCCAACCACTCGATATCGAAACTCGTAATTCTGAGATCCCCGTCCGCGCTCCTGTCCATGAACACGGCTTCGCGCATGAGACCAAGCCCCGCCACGTCGCCGAGGTCGCCGGCCCGCCAGACCATGAACTCCTCGTTGCCGCTACAGCTGAACAGCAGCTCCTCGCCGAGCCACTTGAGGGACTGTAGCCCCGCCGTGTGAACCTTGACGATCTTGACGCAGCGCAGTTCCCGTCGCCCGGATGGCCCGGGGACAGCGACGTGCTCCCAGATGCGGATCGCTGTGTCCTCGGCACCCGTGGCGATGTACCGGCGCCCAGAGTGGGCAATCGTGCGGACCTCGCGTCCGTGCGAACCGCGCTTGAGAGTGCGGTGATGGACGGCGGCGGAGCCGGCGCGCGGTTGGACGTAGACGCCCAGAGTGGCGGCCTTGTTGAAGACGAAGCGCAGGCCGCCGCCGCCGCCTCTGCCACCATGCGGCGTGTAGGCGAAGGCGCGGTGCGCGCCGCCGCAATCGATGCGGAGGAGTTCCTCGTGACGCGTCTCGTTCCAGACGACGAAGTTCTTGCTGCGGAAGCCACAGAGTATGAGGTCCGTGTCGGCGAGCCAGGCGTCTTCGAGGTTGGGCACGGCGGCGGGCGCGGTCTCGTGGCGGAGGTAGAGCGGGGATGAGGAGGAGAAGGAGGAGTCTGCGGCGGTGAGTCCGTAGATGCGGTAGTTCCCGTCACGGCTCGTCGTGATGATGTGGGGCGCCGTGGAAGTAGAGGACGAAGTCGGCAGGTGACTGATGGCGGTTATGGCATCATTGCTGCGGCGGTCTGGTGCCGCGAGCGGTGCGAGCTGCCCGTCGGCGCGGCGGAAGACGGACATGTACCCATGGCGGGAGCCGAGGATGAGGATGTCGTTGACCTGGCAGGCGGCCGTGACGACAAACCTATTGTCGAGCTCGGGGACAGGGACCATGGAGGTTATCGCGGATGTCTTTAGGTCTAGCGTCAGGATCTGCATGGCCTCCTCGCCGCCCAGCATCGTAACGAGGAATTCCAGTTCTGAGGAGGGTTCGTCCATATCCCCCGAACCGTGTCTTAGGCAAAATATGTCGGCAATCTTGCCGGGTACCGTGCCGACCTGCTGAATGGCCGAGTCCTTATACAGGAATACCTTCCTGCTCGCGGTGCCCAGAAGCGCCACGCCCGGCACCGGGCTCTTTAAGCTCGTGCAAGCCCTCAGCGACTGTAATGTCTCTACATCGGTCCCTACCTCGGACCACGTCAGCTCCGCCCCGAATGTGCCGATCAGAAGCCGGCCTGTAACGCTGGTAGCGAGCAGGACATCCCTCGAGATGAACGCGAACCGGTGGAACGCCTCCTTCACCTCCGAAGGGATCGCAAAGTCCGGGTTGCGGGCCGGCAGCTTGCTAACCACGTCCCGCATCACCAAAGTCCGTAAGTCGATCGGCGAATCCCCCGCCTTGGATACGTCGCTTTGAACGCCAGCCGTGCGTGAGCGGTCCAAGAGGAGGTTGATCTTGCTATCAGCACCGCCCGTGGCAATCAGCACCTCCCCGTCTGCCGTCTGCGCGAGCGCCGTGGCCCAGATGTGCTTGCCGTCATGACGGGCGTGCGTCTCCTTGTGCGTGATCTTGGCCCCGACATGAATCTCGTCCGCGGCCGCGGGAGTGAGAGATCTCCGCCGCCACTGCTCGACATCGATCTCCACCGACCAGGTTTGCAACGTCGAGTCCTCGCCAAAGGAGTAGACCGTCGCGGCGGCGGAGCCCCGGGGCAGCTCGTTCAGCGTCCGCGGGAACCTGACATGCCAGATGCGCGAGACATGGCCCATGACAATGGCCAGGGGCGCGCTGGAGGCGACTTGAGTCGCAGTCAGGTCCGCGGCGGCGGCGCCTCCTCCGAATCCCGTCTCACGGGCCTCGCCAAAGGCGTTGTACTGCAGCCGCGGCGCCCCGGGCCTCTCCGTGATATCCCATACGCGGATCGTCCTGTCGTCACTACAGCTGGCCAACAGCCTTGCCTTGTTTCCGTTGCCGATGTCGATCTCGGGGGAGATGTCCACGCCAAAGATGGAGCCTTCATGGCCGGTAAAGACGAAAAGGAGCTCGCTCCACGGCTTCTTTTCCAGCTCCGCTGCGCCGTCAGAGAAGTGGCACTTCCAGACGATGATTTCGCCAAAGACAGTGCCCCCGACCACCAGCACGGTCGTCTTTGATAACCACGTGAGGCTGGCCGAGTACAAGATTGGCCGTGAGGGCGAGACGATGCGACCGAACTGGAGCGTCCTGTCGTCATTCCCGATGTGGAATTCCAGGACCTCGTTGTGTGCCGTGACCAGCACTCCGCGGCCCGGCTCCTCGGGCGAGATGGCGCCATCGTAAATCCAGTCCGGCGCCTTGGCCTCCACGATGCTGACCGAAACCGGACGCTCGTCCGCTCGTTGCTCACCACGCAGGATAAGCTCCTCAATAGCGCTGGCGGGGACCACGGTCACCGCTTGGTTTCCCCAGAGAAGCAAATGTCGCCGTTGGTGGCCATCCTCCCCGCCGCCGGCACTGACGTGAATGCCCTGGATGGGCTGGGCGCGGAAGATCTTGAGCTGGCAGCACAACCGGCCTTCGAGATTGTAGACCTTTAACTCCGAGTCCTCCCCGGCGAGGAGATAGATCTCA
>PJEX01000082.1:113312-150382 GCA_005350895.1 Colletotrichum tanaceti
GGGGGGGGGGGGGGGTAATGATTACTCACTGCATGATGACGGTTCATGAGGAAGCGCGGGCAGCCGCCAGAGGCCTGCCCGGGTCGGGTGATAATACCTGACTTTCAAAATATCACCAGAGGGGTTGTCCTAGCTTGAGATAATCCTTGACAGCCAGTGTGTTTCTTGTGTGTGAAAAGGTTGCCTAGAGGCCCAGGATCATAATGCTAGTTCTTGGCAGCTGTGCTGATGTAGAAAAGGGCATCCTTCGTCAGCAACTGAACTGGATATAATTCGGTTTGTAGTAAGTTGGATGCATGTGGTGGTAGTGGTGGTGGTGGTGGTGGTGGTGGTGGTGGTGGATCGAGTCATCGCATAGTGGGGTTTCTTCTTTTTTTTCTTCCCTTTCCCTCACACATACACACACACACACTCTCTCTCTCTCTCTCTCGTCTCTGCCATTGCTGGTATGGTTGGTGTTAGGGGAAATTTCAAAGTAATCCTTCGACAGTGCTAAAAGCCGTGCGGATGCACGTTGTGTACGGATGCCTACCTCTAAGGGAAAAGTCATGCCCACACACACACCTTAGATGCACGTCGCGATTCAATTCAGGGCGAAGCTGTCACATGAAACGCATGAGTTTTGGCGCGACGGTGACATAAAGATATATGCAACAACTCTGCCATGTTGTTTGATTGCTGTAATAAGCACGATTGAGAGGTCTATAGACAACAAAGCCTGAACGGGTATCTCTCCAATCCCCCAAGAATCCACCAAGTCCATTGCAATCGTCCTCATTCACACACGACTAAACATTTATGTCCACCTCTGTGCGTGTCGTTCGTTCTCATGATACTGAGCCGTTACCCAACGCCAACCATGCTGAAGCAGAAAATACCATAGAAAACGAAAGAACGTTGCCAAACAGCCATTGCTGCCACGCTATACACCCCAAGTCCTAGCCTAGGACTTAGGAACGGTGGGAGTAAGGCTCGTAGGCCATATCGCCACGGGCGCCGCTGGCGTAGCGGGGGGCACCGTACTGCGTGGCCTGCTGCTGCTTGTAGTAGCCGTTCTCCTCCTGAATAGGCTGGTAGGTGCCAGTCTGGGGCAAGAGCTTCTCGCCATCGCTGTTGCGCTTGGCCTTCTTGGTGTGGCTCGGGGCGCAGCAGCAGATGGTGAACATCCAGAAGAAGCCGGCGCCGAGGGCCAGAGCGGCCGAGATCCAGACGAGGGCGAGGAAGCTGTTGTTGAAGCCGGCCGAAACACCATAGAACTTAGCACTGCCCTCGACGGCGCCGACGACGATGACGGACATGGCGGTCGAGAGAGCGGCCGAGGCGCAGACGGCGAGGGAAGCGACCGAGGCGACAAGGAAGGTGACGCACGCCATGACTCGGGTGCAGTTGGCGAAGATGCCGAAGACAATCTCGAGACCCAAGGCGATGAAGGCGATGATGTAGGCAACCTGGGTCCATTTGGTGGCCGTCTTGAAGGCCGAGAGGGCAGTCGTCACCTCATCGGGGAGTTCAATCTTGCGGCCTGCGGCGGTACCGATGGTCTCGAGAGTTGACGTGTTGAGGTAGTCGGCGGCCCAGTCGAACTTGGCCTTGGTGCAAGTCTTGTCGCCGTTGGAATCGGTGGTGCAGTAGCCCCAGAGAGTAATGTCGTAGAGGTTGTCGAGACCGAGGTCGGCGGCCGTGATGTTGTTCGTCTGCGTGCCTTCAGTAGCAGCCTTGGTAATGGCGTTGTCGCCGTCGGCGGTGAGCAGAGCGCGGTCGTGGTATTTGCCGAAGTTGACGGCGTTGATGTCTCTCGAAACTATACTTGATACCGACGCAGGGTTGATCTCCAAGTCGGTGAGGTTGACGCGGAACATGTACAGGTCCTTGTTGGAGACGCCACCAAGCGCGGCCACCAAGAGAAAAATGAGGGAACCGACAGTGAGAATGAATGGCAGGGCCACGCAAATAACCCGACCGACACCCATGTTTGCTATGCTTCGTGTGTTTCTAGGTGTGAATGGAAGAGTCAAGAAGTTGGACTTATTGACAGATGGTGCCGGTTTCGGTAAGTGGGTCGTCCGTGTGTCGTCAACGAATGTGCCTGTGCAAGAAACGATCGTTGAAAGATGGGAGTACGGAGTACTGGCGAGTATAATGTAGCGAAAGAGAAAAGGGCGGAGATGAGAGACCCCCTTTTTATATAGGAGGATTGGACAGGTGAGTAGGTGAAAGAGGCAAACGGATGTGAGTGATGAGTGAGAGAGGCAGGAGGCTGACACAAGATGGACGAGCTCTGATGTTTATAAAACAGAGCAGGACGGAGCAGTTGCAAGGAGTCGTTACGTACTTGGGCTGTAAGGTACAGATACAGACAGCAACAGTATGTGGGAGAAGGCGCAGGGTAGCGGCAGGCTGGGGGTGGTGGGCACTGGGAAGGAGAACGGGACATGGGCAGGGACATGGACGTGGCGCAGTACCCGAGTGCTTGCGCGCGCAGTACACAACGATTTGTTCTCTTGGTGGAGATGGGACGGGTTGATGCGCAGCTGTACGGAGCTGGTTACCTCAGCAGTACAGAGTACGGAGTACCTTAACCTACCTAGCAGGTACCCATTATCCGTACCTATCATCCGTACCTACCTACCTAGGTAGTGTACTGTGCATATGCAACTGTCGCCCACGCGTGTTGATGCACAATGGGCGAATTGCAGGCGAGAGAGTGAAGTGAATGAGAGAATGAGGGAGTGAGTGAGTGAGTGAGTGACCGACTGACCGAGAGAAACAATGAGTGATACCCCGGTCCCGGGACAAGTTAAGCAAAAAAAGGCAAAAAAAAAAAAAAAAAGGTAAAGTACTCCATGCCCGAGAATCCTCCACTTGCTAGTGGGCTGCTAGCAGCCACAGCCTACGCTACAGCCTAGTGTTGGCTGGCGGCTGGCGGCTGGCTTTGCGTTGCCGAAGTCGACATTGCGTTGCTGATGGGCTGCAGTCCGCCGCCTCCACATACATCGTAGGTAGCTAGCGGTCACGACTCAGCCCCCGGTCCTCCTGGGGACACCCATGACCTTTGGGGAATCCCTTGACCGAGCAACGGGCCAACGGCGGCGTTTTAAAGGCTGAGAGAGAGACGTGTCGGTCGGGTGGATGTCCCCTCTACTCTCTCGTCCTGACGTGTGATGAATGAGCCGTGCGAGGACACTGTACCAAACGCGACCCCCGAATCAGCATCCATGTCCGCGTATGTCCGCGAAGCACTCGGCGTACCGTCTTGGCTTCCGGTGCTGGAGATGACCGAAGCAGCTTCTTCCTCTTTTGTTTCCTTTTCCGTGCAGTCTACTGGTAAAAGCCAAAAGGGTCACGATTTTGACAGCTCGATGGAAAATCCAAAAGAAACGGGAAGGCATGGGGGAAAGTCCTTCGCAACGAAGGATGCTGACATTGACAGGGGTGTCCCGCCGTAGACGGTAGGGCAGAGAGCGAAGGGGCCAGTGACGCCACGCCAGCGAAAGTGTACACCATACCCTCCTGCTGTGCCGGCTGCCTGCGCACAGGTACTGTACTTTCTGACACTGGTGTCAAACCTTGCCCGTCCGGCATAGAGCCCGGGATCGTGTTGCCTCTTCTTGCAGCCCTCGGCCGATGAGACTGTTTGGCCACTAATCATTCATTCTGGCAGTCCATAGTAAAGAGTAAAGACCCGAAGCCGGCGTTGCGAACATCAAGCAAATGCTGCAGAAACCCCAAAATTCTCCAGTGGAGAGGCCGCCGCAGATTGATTGAGACGCAGGCCGGGCTAAGACCAAGAGCTGAGCTACCCCCCCTGCTGTACCTAAAGTACGTAGTAAGTACTCTGATCCTCCTCTCTATTATGAGCCCTTCTAGGACTAGACCGCAAGGGATAATAGAGGAGCAGGTATTTCCGATTTTCCCCATCCCAACGTCTGTTTCTTCACGTCGTACGCGTCCTCCTCTCCGTGTCTCTCATTTGCCCTGATACTTGTGATGATCGGACTTCCAGAACCTCGGAACCTTCAGATGGAATGGCGCCCTCTGCAAACTGTCACACTGTGTAGTGGCATGAGATCGATCCCACTCAAAGGTTTGGGAAAGACGAACTGCCGAATGTCAGCCTCCCCATCGACAGATGATTGGCGCTCCCCTGCCATCATTGGCTAGATTCGCTGTCAATCATTATCCACGAACAGTCGATCGGTGGTATACTATGTTTCTCAGCGGACCAACTACCCTGTTGGGCCCAAGGCATGGAGGGGAAACCAAAACAAGATATTCTTTGCTTGCAGCGTCGCATTTACTATGGACGGTCTTGCCTTGATCGGCATCAGTCTCGCGGTCTGACACGTCCAAGCAGGCAAGGCAGGCTCCATCCGTCCGCGCAATTTAAAGTGGCCTAGCATAGGTGTTCGTCATCCTGCGGAGGCTCAGCTCTTGTGTGTTTTTCCCTCCATCGTCTGGTTTCTTCTTCTTCTTTTATTTTCTTCTCTGGGGCTGTCAATGCTGACCAGCACCAACTCGGACTACTAGGTATTGTAGGAGGCAAAGTAAATCTCCCCTGTGAGGTAGGTAGATGTGGTCGTGCTCCCTTGACTACCTTACCTTACCTCACCTGCAGTGACGAGTACTTCCGCGCAGTAACAGTCACAGAACTTGTGGATCTCTTACACAACGGTTTCCTGGAGAAATACCTAGGGCCCACAAATACATTTACCCTCCCTTTGCTAAATTTAGTAGTAAGGTACTAATACTATTTTTTTAGTGCAATTACAACCTAAAAAAAAGAAGCAGTACTTATAAGTTAAAATATAACTAGGAAGTTAAAGCCCTACTTCTACTATAACCCCTCTTTAAGGGTAAATAATAGGTATTTTCTACCTACCTACTTTTATTACTACCTTTACACCTTATTAATATAGATAACCTTAATAATAGTATTACCTTTCTTAATAACTTTAATAATAAATTAGAGGTAAGTAAGGACCTTAATACTAATCCTTTAATACTAAAAAGTTAATATCCTATTAAATATATAGTTCTTAAAGATCCTTATAGGACTAGGCCTAGTATAACTGCTAAGGTGTCTCTAGGACTAGATCTCTTATAGGATTATTACTTTTTTAACCTACCTCTACCTTATTATTACTACTAACTAATAATTTAGTACTATAATAATAATATATAGCGTTATCCTAATAATTCTCTAAATTATAAAGGTTTCCTACTAGGAATAGGAACCTAATAAGGAGAGTAGTATAATAAGTCACTATACTTTTAGAATATAGTTAGTAAACAGTAGGATTAGTAGATCTATATTATAATAGCTAAATTAATAAATACCCTCTTAATCTAGTAATAATTTATCCCTCTTACTCTTATTAGTTAATAAGCTAGCTAGACTAACTAAAAGTCTAAAATATATTAGTAAGTAGCTATAGCTACTAATCTAACTATAGCTCCCTAGCCTAGCTAGAGGCCTTCTAATCCCTAGTGTATATTAGTAGTAGAGATATATATCTTTTTTACTACTTTACTCTATATAAGTATCTATTAAGAGCACTACTTTTCTAACTACTAGGTATAGTTAAAGTTCTTCCTATATTACTGTATTAGTTACTAGATATCTTAAGAATAATTTTTATAGCTCTATTATAACTTCTATACTTATAACCTAGATAAAAAGGTAGCTAAAAGCCTTTAGACTATATATAAGAAAGTCTCTTGCTAGAGTAACTAGATCTAAGAGACTTCTCTTTAATGCTAGACCTTAGGAGTATATCTTACTGTTAATAAGAGTATAATCTAGTACTAAGGCTAACATTTAGATAAGTAGAGGATAAAGGGAAAACCTATCCCTATTAGTTTTAAGGTATAGGTTATTAGTAAAGCTAAGTATTTTTTAAGGTAGGCTTAGTATATAAATTCTAGACTACTTATTATACCTCTTATATACTACTAAACTAACACTAAAGAGCTAGCCCTAATATAAGCTATTATTACTTAGCTTACCCTTTAGCTTCTAATACCTATTAATAACTAGTAATACTATATTTTTATTAATAACCTTTTCTTATTAATTAACCTCCTTAAGTATCTAAGAGCCTATAATATTATTATTATAGGTACTACCTATAAGGCTAAGTAAAGCAGTATTAATATTATCCTAAGTAAGATAAAGTTATAGGATAACTTACTAAAGAAAATACTATAGGGTATAGTTTTTATTAAGCTAATAAATAATAGGACTATTAACTAATTACTTCTTAAGGATAGATTACTAGTATTAATAATAATAATAGGATACTATAGAAGAGAGTATACCTTCCCTAGGATTAAGAAGAGGCTATTAGCTAGGTTAATGTATTTTTAAATATTAAGAGTTCCTTTTAACTCTCTTAATAGCACTACTAGTAATACTACTTTCTACTACCTTAAGTTACTACCCTTCCCTTAATTCTATTATAACTATAACTAGTTTATAAATACTATTAATATTAGTAACTAATACTAAGTAGATAGGTACTATAGCTAAAAAATCTAATATAGAGGTACTTAAGCTCTTAACTTTAACTTTAACCTTTCTATTACTATTACTAATAGCTTCCTTTTATTCTAAGAGAGTTATATTAACACCTAAGAATAGAATAATATAATATATTATTTCTATAGCACTTAGGTATAATTCTATTAAAAGCTCTTTAAAGAGATTATTTATAGGTATAGTAAAGAAGTAATTATATATTATAGTTCTTAAGAAGTTTAACCTTCTATTATTCCCTACCTAGATTACTATATTATTAAATAGGGGAAGAGAGGTAGCTGCATCTAGTGCTCTAACGCATACTAGAGAAAGGTCCTTAGAAGAGAGGGTAATAAAGTTAAAGGGTAGGTAGATAACTATATAGAATAGTAGTGTTCTAAGTGTAGGTTATATTTATATAAGTACTACTGCTTCCCTGCTTATTATGCTTAGAAGGTTTTAGGTACTATAGATTAATTAGTAGCAGTAGGGTAAATAAGCAATGTATTATAGACCTTTATACGCATATATGATTAGGTGGCAGAGGAAAGTATAAAAAGTCTAGGTATCTAAGTTGTAGGAGATATAAGCTCCACACTACCTACCTGCCAGTAAGTTTTGTCGGATTATTAAGGGTTGCAGTAATAGGTTAATTAAATGTATATTGAGATATATATATCTATGTAACTGTTGTGCCCTGCAGCTAGCCCCTGACTTAGGCCTATAAGAACCCTATTCCTAGGCGCCTAAGGCTATAACTGGAGCCTACTGCTTAGGAAGAAGCCTGCAGCAGTCCCTCTAATATTTAGTGAAAGGCTGGCTACGCTAGGCTTAAGCCTATCTCTAGGCCTACGCCCTATGCGCATAGGGTGCGCCCTATATGTGTATATCCTTTAATTTAACATACCCCCTTAGGGAAAGACTTCTTTATAGCCTCTGCAGGCTGTAGAAAGGGCGTTAATATTACATTATCTTAGTGTATATAAGAAGGCTTTTCCTGCTAGCTTATACGCTTATAAGACTGTTTCCTCTACTACTTATACATTAGGCTTAGTTATTTCTGCCTGCAGGCAGGCTTTATTAATTACAAGATCTCTTACGCAGTTAGCCTTAATAACCTCCTTCTTATTAGTTATATTAAGCTAGAGGAGGAAGGCATTATACTTTACTAATTTAAGGGCCTTTATTAAGCTATCTACTATAAGCTCTATTAATAGGGTATATATAATATCTATATAGCTGTTAGTAAATTCTTAGTGTAGCTAGTAGTTATAAATATTAATATAGTAGAGCTTAGTGTATAGTTATAAAATCTTACTTATAATAAGCTTTACTGTCTGCTAGTTATTATACTAGATTTATACTCTTATTAGCGTTACCTTTACTAATATATATATAGATTAGTCTCTACACTATATAGGTAGTTAGATTTAAAGCTATAAGATTAATTAGCTTGCAAAAAGCACCTCTTTAGTAGCTTAGGTAAGCGCAAGCAGCTCTACTTCTATTGTTAAGGTTATAACTATATCTTATCTGTTAGCTTGCTATATAATAAGGCCTCTAAAAAGCTTTATTATAAAGGCTTATAAGCTCCTTTAGGTTAGAGTATTATTACTAAAGCTTGCGTTAGAGGCGACTTTAAAGGCATTATCCTTACTACCTAGCTTAGCGCTAAAGCAGAGGTAAAGGTATTATATTTTATAGAGGTATTAAAGGACTCTATTAGCAGCCTTTTAGTATACGTCTAAAGGGTTTTAATTAAATCTTATAAGCCTGCTTGCAGTAAAGGCAATATCTAGGTGCATTATTATAGTAGCATAAAGGATAGTGCTAACTTTATGTTAATAATAGTAAATCTCTACTAGAGGTGCGTTATCTTCACGTAGCAGCAGCTCCTCCTTTATTATAGGTATATGCTAGGCAGTATTGTTATCTGTAACGTTAGTATGTGTAGGAAGCAGTTTCCTACACTTCTTAGTATATATAGCCTATAAGAGCTATAGGTAATAGGTCTTTTAGTTACATACAATCTTAAGGCTAAGAAACTACTAGAGGTTTTTGCTGCCTTTAAGGTAGTATTTAGTCTAAAGCATGTATAGCTTATCTATTACTATAAGCTTATAGGCCTTTAGGAAGGTAAGGATACAATTATTAACATAAAAGAAGAAGGTAACCTCTCCCTTCTGCTAGCAGCAGTCTTCTCTAGCCACACATTTAAAGCCCTATACTATAAGTCCCTTCTTAAAATACTTTTGCTAGAGTATAGGCAAACAGCATAGCCTATAGAGGGCTTTCTAAAGGCATAGGATAACACCTTTCTTATAGTGTCTAGGCAGCATCTCTATATATATTTCCTTATTAATATCTATATATATAAATATATTTACTGCATTATATTAGAGTAGCTTATAATTAAAGTAAGTAGCTATAGCTATTAGGATTTAGAAAGATATACCTATAAGCATTACAGCATATATATCTTAGTTATCTTTTGCTTATTAGTTACCTTATATTATAAGCCTAGCCTTTACTTTACTAAAGTAACTATACTTATTAAGCTTATAGGTATAGACCTAATAGTAACTAAGAATCTAATTGCTGTATGCAGAAGCTTTAGATACCTCTTGCTATAAGCGTAAGGTTATATAGCTGTTAAGGTATAATATTTTAGCTTTACAAAAGGTATCTTTAAGAGGATAGTATTAGAGTTAACTATATAATATAGGGAGTAGCAGGAGTTCCTTCTAGTAGGTACTGCATAGGGTATTAGCCTTACAACAGGCTCCCTCTAGAGATACTATAAGTACTAGCTCTAGACTATATAATCCTGTTATATAAAGGCATTCTAGGGATTAGTTAATACATTATATAAGGTCTTATAGGGGGCTAGCCTATAACCTAGGCATTCCTATGCTATCTATTAGTTATTGCTTAGTTTTTATAGAGTTATGTGTATAAGAATGCTTGTTATATATACGCCTAGTAAGAAACGCAGCCTTAAAGGATACACACAACTGCTAGCAGTACGTTAGAAAGAGGGTTTTATTAGCTTATTAAGATCCTTCCTACCCCCCTACAAACGCTACTATAAGCGTAGCAAGAAACGCTAATCTTAGGGGTGTTTACAGTAGTATTATAAGCTTAAACTAGGACTTAGTGTGTAGTGCTAGGGTAGGAGGCCTATTAGAAGGAGTCTCTACTACGCTTAGGGCGCTTAGGGTAGCGCCTAGAGGCACCCCCTTAGCTTTATTATAGTCTTTATAGATCTTATTAGCCTCTTTATTAGCTGTATAGGACGCAGTTATGTTATGCTAGCCTTTAAGAATAAGGCAGTTAATTATACGTTTAATATCTTAAAGGTCTAACTTATAAATATCCTTAGTAAGTGCCTTTAGGTTACTATTAAAGATAAGTTTTTTATTAAAGATAATATCTTTTGTTATAAATACTTTACTATAAAGGGGATTCTAAATACAGTATAAGTTACTTAAAGTATAGCTAACAAGATAACCTATCTATATGTATAGGGTAAGCCTTTTCAGGCGCTAACAGTAAAGTTAAGTGTCTGCTATAAGTGTATACGCTTTATAGCTAAAGACTTTTAGATATAAAAGGTCTAGCTAGGCAAATTATATAGTATCTTCCCCCTAGAAGTGCTTATACTATAACTAGTATAGAGTCTTCTAACTGTAAGAGGCTTGCAGCATGTAGTTATAAAGGTAGGTTATAGAGGTATAAATCTTAGGCTAAAGAACATTAGGAAGCTTAGCGTAAACAGCTATATACCTAGCCTTATACTTAATTGCAGCTATAATGCGCTCTATAGCGCTATTTTATGCTTAGGTATTTAGGGCGCTTACCTTAATATATATACTGTATGCATTAAGGCTTATAGAAACCTTATTATTATTAGCTAGCTTATTATTAGTCTTAATAACCTTTACCTTATAACTGTAGTATACTTTAAGTATAGTAAGGAAGTCTATAATTATTATAAGCAGTATATCTATCTTATAGGTATAAAGGTAAAAGTCCTAAGTTAGGCCTATTACACAGTCTAAAAAGAGTATATAGGAGCAGTAACCTATATAGCCTACCTTAAGGTTATAAAAGTTAACTGTAAGGTAGTTACTAGGCTTTACATAGATAACTAACTCTTATAGGCTTCTTTAGACTATATAATAGGCCTTACCTAAGGCATAAGCTTTATAGTTAACTGTTATTATAGGCTTATTAAAACCTTAGATATATACTCTATAAGTAACGTTAGAGATCTTTTTAAGCGCTTCTAGCCTAGGGTGTCTAAGACGCTAGTACTAGGTAAAAAGGTTGCTAAGGATAGGCTTCCTGTAGGTAGCTGTTATAAAGGCGTTTCTTTTACGCTTTAGGCGCAGCATCTTATCTATGTGAATAGCTAGTAGAGTAACTGTAACTGTAAGTGTAGTGTCTAATAAAAATAGCTAATAGTTAAGTACCTACTAGCTATAAATTTTGTTAATATATATAATAAATAACTTATCTGCTTTACGTAGGCAATTATTACCTAGGCTTATATCCTACTAGATCCCTTACTAGTATAGCTTTAAGAAGGAGATAAGGTTAGCAGTAATACCTCTACAAAGGGTAACATTATATAAGGTAAGCTTAATAATGCAGTTCCTACACGCTTAGAGCTTAATCTCTGCAGTGCTGTATACCTTAATAGGTAGCTGTTATACGCTAGCCTATATAAAATTGTCTATAGGCATACTATAGAGAGTTTTAAACTATATAGTATTATTAAATATATAGATATTACTGCCTAAATTAAGTATTGCTAACTTAGCTAAGTAATATTAGCTCTTAGTAACGTAAAAGGAGGCTATAGAAATCCTGCCTTAGCATCTACTATAAAGTTAATTAAAGCCTTTAGCTAATATTCTTACTACTTAAAGCTTCTTAGCAAGGGCCTTATTAGTCTAGAGGTGTATTTTAATAAGCCTTTTAATGCTTTCACTAAGCAGTCTATTATGTCTCTTTAGGTAAGGGAGTATATAGAAGCACTACATAATACTGTAATAAGGGCTTATATAGAGCTTATAGGTAGTGTCTATAGTTATATGCTTTATAGGCAGTATCTCTACTGCACTTACGCTTATACTTAAGCGCTTACGCTTTACAGTTACACTAGCTTCTTATAACAGCAGAGAGGTATTTACCCCCTTAGCTAATAATACCTCCTTTCTTATATACCCTCTGCAGCTACAGCCTTATCCCCTATAGTTACAGTTCCTATAACCCTCCTTCTTATTATTATCTATTGTTTTAGTGTAGGTAGGACTAAAGGCCTCTTACCTAGCCTTCTTTATATACTTATTTTTATCTATTAACTATAGGAACTCTTAGATATTAGAGAGTACTAATCCTAGCGTTAGGTAGTTATTAAGGGCGTTAGTAACCTTAGTGTAGTAGTATATATATACTTAGCTTAAGAGATAGGTCTTCTAGAAAGCTGCTATAAATAGGTTAAACTAGTTGCTTAAGAGCTAGGCCCCTAGGATGCTGCTAGCAGCAGCTTTATAGAGTGCCTTTTCCTACTTTACAAGCTAGGCTTTAACTTCCTTCTTAGTTCCTAGGTGCCTTAAGGTTGCTTAGAGGACCTTTTCTAGCGCAATATATATATTCTCTTTACGTTTAGAAGGGTATATTCCTACATAAGCCTAGAGGGTAATTACCTAGGCGTTAACCTTATTATTAAGGTATAGTAATAGAGCTTAAGGTTAGTAGAGACAGTCTAGTATATCTATTCTTAGAGGTTACTGTAGCGCTTAAGGCGCTTCTCCTATGCATGTAGGTTGTTGTTATACTATATGTAGCGCTCCTTATATAGGAGAAGGTTAGCTAGAGAGAGATCCTCTAGCTGTAATGCATATTATAAGGCGTCTGCTATGCGTAGGAGTATATAACTAACGTCTAGGGCTAGAGTTATATCTTTAGGCTCCTTACGTAAAGGCTGTAGCTTAGGTTAAGGCTGTAGCTACTACTGCTGCTAAAGGGCTGCAGTCTATAAGTATATCTTGCATACTAGGACACTTTTAGCTCTTAAAGGAGCAGTATTTAAAGGGGTATTTGCAGTAGTGCTTGTAGGGGTTGTTTTGACTACGCCTGCATGCAGGTAATTGCATATTAAGGGCTTTTCTAGCTTAGCAAGCAGCCTATTAAGTGTCTTAGACATATCACGCGTGGCAATCAATAGGTTAATTGTATCCTAAAGCTTATAGGTTTTTGCCTTAGTTTTAAGCTAGTTAAACTAGAGAACCTAATTAGTAGGGCTATTAAGAATAGTCTTAGTAGTATTAGTAGATATCTTATAAGCTTATAAATAGCTTTGTAGTGCTTATTATTATTAGTTTTTAAGCATATAAGACTCTTAATTGTTAGATTATTAAGGGTTGCAGTAATAGGTTAATTAAATATGTATTAAGATATATGTATCTATGTAACTGTTATGCCCTGCAGCTAGCCCCTAACTTAGGCCTATAAGAACCCTATTCCTGGGCGCCTAAGGCCACAACCGGAGCCCACTGCTCAGGAAGAAGCCTGCAGCAGTCCCTCCAATATTCGGCGAAGGGCCGGCTACGCCAGGCTTAAGCCTATCTCCGGGCCTACGCCCCGTGCGCACAGGGTGCGCCCCGTGTGCGTACATCCTTCAATTCAACAAGTTTAAGCTTACCCCTAATACCAATGTAGTACCGGTAGTATAGGTGGTGCGCCTCTTCCAGCTCACAAGTGCAGCAACTTGGCACCGGAGTATTCCTTCACCCATGTTCCGAGAGATATACCTAAGATCACCAGGCCACCGAGCAGTAAGCTCAGCCACATGGTGCATTTTAGCATCAGCCAGTTATGGGGTGGTTGAGGTAGTAATCATGGTGGCTGGCCGTCTTTCCGGGGCTCGCCAGATCGCCCACTCAGGGCCTGCTGCAAGGTCGTACTTCACCCAATTCCCACTAGTCGATGAGGCGGGACACTCACACCCACCCTGTCGTCTCTAATTTTAGAACCCATCTTCTTTTTTGCCTAACACCGCCCTCAGTCCTGAGTCGCTCTGTGTTCATACCCTTTACGGATGCAAGAGGATAGGATTCTAACCAGCATCACCATTTTCCGACCAATACGGATACGAAGGCTCAATTCGAGATGGGGCCAGTCCGACGAAGGCTATTAATCTTTTAAGGTTGCCGAGCTTTCTCCGGGATGTGGCCATGGCATCGTCGCCATTGGCTGCCTGGCCTTGACTTGTCGACGAAGCCATCACTGCCACCATGGTCCAGCTCAGAGGCCTGCGACAGCCAGGGCCTAGCGGAGAATATTGGAGGAAACTGCCGGCGGTAATCCTCAATATAGGTATTTTACTACACGTGTACGGAGTAGCGCCAACAAACATATGGCAGTTCCGTTCCACTCATCACGCCGCGACTACAAAAATCTCGACTGAAGCGAGAGAGAGAGAGGGGTATAGAAAAGCCAGGTGGTGGCGAGATATCATTTCAACGGGTAGAGCAATATCACCTTGAGAGGGCGGAGGTGATCTTGCTTCTAAAGTTGATGAGACAGGGGAGGGCTGCTAGCTCTCCAAACACTGGCACTACCACACACCCTTTTTTTGCTCTTTGTTCTTTTTTCTTTCTTGGGCCGGCTTCCGAGCATATCACGGGCGGAGTTACCCGAGTCTATGTCCTGGCGGCGCTCACTGCAATACCTCCGAGCCTCGAAGTGGGTGCCCGCGCGGTACACAACGGCAACATTACAAAACATGCGTACATCCGCGTGGTCTTGTCTTTGGCAGGATGGACTTCGGAACACTGGATCGCGGGCTTCACAAACGCTTGGGTGCGCATGGCGGCGAACACAATGTGGCCTGTCGTGTTTGGTTCCGGTAACAAGTAAGCAAACCCTCGCACCTGTTTTGAGGCCCTCGACTGTTGCACGGCAGCCAGCTGCAGCAACATGCGCTTATGGGGACGCGGGGACAGCACAGCGGAGTCACGGAGGCGGCGCTGGAATGTGCAGACGTCAGTGCCAGACTTGCGGAGACTTGTAATGGCAACCGGTGTTCCCCCCCGTTCTTTCTTTGCAACTTGCAGAGCTGCGACGGTGCAGTTTGGGCGACCGCGCAAAGTATGAACATCTTTTGCCATCTATCAATCACACCGATGTTGTTATTGAAGGGAGGCGCCTCGGCAACGCATACCCAGAAGCCGGATGCCGCCCTCACTTCGACTCACTTGTCCCGGCCTCAGCCCACACATCATCGCGCCGTGTGGGGGCGGGTCAGTGCACTTTGGCACCGCAGTGCCGGAGCCGGATAGGGATGGCCTTTGGGAGGTTTATGGACGCAGAAGGGGGGCAGCGCTTACGTCAAACAAACATGCGTGTGTGTGTGTGTGTGTGTGTGTTCATGGTTACTCGGACAATGTAGCAGAGGTCAGACCCAATTACGAACGACTCCACGGTGCATCGTGAACCGGGAGGACGGCGTGAGAACTTACTGTGGCGGTTTCCCACAGGTGGCAAGACCCTTTGCGTTGCGAAGAGCTGGGAGACAAGTACTTAACGCCAACTAGCGAGAGGTGCAGGGGAGAAGAGCCCAGGCTAGGCCTATCTTCGAGCGGAGCCGTGTCTCTTTCATCCAGCCAGCGACCCGATTGGCAGCCAGTTGCTTATTTTTGTCACTTGTCCCTTGTCAAGTTGCATTTAGACACTTGGGATGGAAGAGGGGTTGTTGCAACGCATCTGATCTTCGAATATCTCACCGGGCTTCCACTTTGGAGAGAACACCTCCACCATGAATTTGGCTCGGGGCTAGTAAACGAAGGTTCTGTTCGGAACTGTACAAACAAGATATTCATCCAAAATCGCAGGCACCTGGAGACTGCATCCTCATCATCGGCTGTCCCGACTCCTGGGTCCTCATCGTCCAACTTCATCGACAGAAGGGTTCAAGCATCAAGGCACAAATTTTAGCCTCTTGACCCATCCATCTGCTTCATTCCAAGCATCAGTGTGGCCCGTTCATCATGAACACGATAGGTGCCTGCCTACCAGAGTAAAACTCAACATTGACACTGGGATCCATCGACATCCTGTTCGAGGTCGACAGAGACTGAGATAAGCGCCCGAGCAAACTGCCTCGGTCTCCGTCCAGCATAATGTATCCCATCCACCCTTCCCTAGTCTTCTTGTAAGGTCATCATCTCCCTACCTACCCAACGCATGGCAAAGTAAGGCAGATTAAAGAAGGCAAGGCCGCTCGACGAGCAGAACCCCTATCAACAGCCAGCACAGACAATAGAAAGAGCCAAGCGCGTCAGAGAAGACTTGTTGGTGACCTGCCCATACCAACCTAGGTCAGCCCAGCCCACTGGGCCAGCACACCCAACAAGTTTCAGGCGCCATTTCGACAGGGAAGAGAGGCGGCGAAAAGCAACTTAGCGAGACAGCATCTGCTACCTGCTCCTCCTTTGAGACCATTCCCCCCTCTTTCTCTCTCTCTCTCTCTCTCGGTCTCTTCCCCTCTCGAGACGGCTGCCCCAACGCCATCTTTGGATCCTTGGCAAAAGCAACCCAGCACCTAGCCGCCAAACCAAGACCTTGGGACCGGCCGGGGAGTGAATCCAGAGGGGGGGGACTGGGACGGGACTCGACTTCCTCTTTGCAGAATCTGATCGACTGAACTTTCTCACCACCACACCACCTTGGTTGACTGACTCTCGTGCCTTTTCTCTCCCTCCCTCTTTCACACAACACACCTGCACACATACCGTCCCTCTTCCGCCGCGACATACAAATCGCATCCACCAAACTACCCCGGACGCTGTGCTACTACTACTTCAGTACCACTACCTGCTGCTGGTGCTGCTGCTGGTGCTACACCTTTCGACGACGCCTCGACCAACCCTACTTCCGTTCCCTACCTTGCCTACCTAGGTAACCAAACAACACTACAACACAACACACATAAAATCTCACTCGCCATCACTACCGTTTGGTCTTCGTCTGCTCTGCTCGAATTAACCACTTGATTCCATTGATTGAACCTGCGTCTCTTGTCTTGTCTTTTCCCGCCAAGAATCGCACTTGCAAGTTACAGGCATCTATCTCTCTCTACTCATCATTCGAGGTACGGAGCCCAAACCTAATACCCCCAGCGCTTGTTCCCCCTCCCATGCATCTCGCCTAGGTACCTAGGCAGTGCGGCTGTCCTGCATTCGTCCCTCCTCACTCTTCCTCCTCATCCAAGCGGCAACTCGGTTCATTCGCCTCATCTCCTCCTTTCTGCCCACGCAACCCGCTTGAGGCTGACCAGAATTTATCCCGACGCAGTGCACGCCGAATGCCTCAATAGCTCCATTCCATCCGCCCCGGCCGACCGAGTAGTACCCATTTTCTCTCCCTATCTCTTTGCCCCAGCGCACCCACCGGCCGCGAGCCACGTATACGTCACTCGCCCGCTTGTTCGCCTACAGAACTCCTCTCTAGCCATCAATCAGAGGCAATCGCCTTAACACGCCCAAAACGGACAACTCAAGTGGGCGCCGCTCTCCCTCCCGCATCCGCTTCCTGTCCATCCTCGACCGCCTCTTCCATCCTCCCTAAGACTTGCATCGCAAAACACCACTTTTTATCAATTCCCATCTCGAGCTCCTGCCAAACCCGCGTTGTTGCGGTGAGACGTGTAGGCTAGCCCATACATCAGACGAAAGACGAGGCCAGCCCACGAGCACAACCCGACCGACAAAATCCCAGCCGCGGCCGACAGTTCGCTTCTTTTGCATCCGCTCGAGAGCTGCACATCATGGGAAACCAGCCATCCAAAGAGGGCGGCCACGCGACTGGCAAAGGCACTGGCGGTGACGGCACCGCCGAGAATCTCAAGTCGTACCCTTCCTTTGGCAGGTCCGATACGAAGGACTCGTCGCGCTCGTTCAAAGCTCTTCGATCCAAGATTCCCGGCTCGAGCAAGACTGACAGCCCGAGGAACTCCGTCGTAACATCCCCTACCGACGAAAAATCCGACGCCGCGTCAGTCAAGTCGGGGAAAAGCGCAAAGTCCGGTGTCTCCCGAGGCCGCAATGACTCCGCCACTTCGCCGACGTCGCCCTCTGGTGATGTTGAATCCCCGCTCGATGACTCTCAGCCGCCGCCGTCCCCGACGCAGTCCAGCACCATCAAGAGCGGGATTCACGACGTGAGTGCCGCGCAGGCCTCGGGTGAGGTTGACCACGTCTCTGACCAGCCCCCATGTGCGGGGGGTAGCTTGAACACCCATATGCAGCAGCCGGGCAAGTCCATCCTCGCTACAAAAGGCGGCGACGGCGCCGCCACCCCTGTCGCGAAGACGGTGTCGACAAACTCGGCCGATAGACAAGAAGGGGGGGGCGTTGCCATGAGCGAAATCAAGGACATCGACCTCGACGACTTTATCAAGCGGCTCCTTGATGCAGGCTATGCGGGCAAGGTCACCAAGAGCGTGTGCCTGAAAAATGCCGAGATTGTAGCCATCTGCCAAAGAGCTCGCGAAGTGTTTCTTTCGCAGCCCGCCCTCCTGGAACTCGATGCCCCTGTCAAGATTGTCGGTGATGTTCACGGTCAATACACGGATATTCTCCGCATGTTCGAGATGTGCGGCTTCCCGCCTTCGTCCAACTACCTCTGCCTGGGTGATTACGTCGACCGCGGCAAGCAGTCGCTCGAGACCATCCTTCTGTTGCTTTGCTACAAGCTCAAGTTCCCCGAGAACTTCTTCCTGTTGAGAGGAAACCACGAGTGTGCTAATGTCACCAGAGTCTACGGGTTCTACGACGAGTGCAAGCGCCGTTGCAACGTCAAGATCTGGAAGACGTTCATCGACTGCTTCAACACGCTGCCCATTGCTGCCATCGTTGCCGGCAAGATCTTTTGTGTCCACGGCGGTCTGTCGCCCGCGTTGAGCCACATGGACGACATCCGCAACATTGCCCGTCCCACCGACGTACCTGACTACGGCCTGCTCAACGATCTATTGTGGTCTGACCCGGCCGATATGGAACAAGACTGGGAAGCCAACGAAAGAGGCGTAAGCTACTGCTTTGGCAAGAGAGTGATACTGGATTTTCTAGCGACGCACGATTTTGATTTAATTTGCCGAGCACACATGGTGGTTGAAGACGGGTACGAATTCTTCAATGACAGGGTCCTTGTCACAGTTTTCAGTGCCCCCAACGTAAGTCTTCGGCCGGGAAATTCTGCTGCGAGCTTCACTAACGAGAATTGGCAGTACTGCGGGGAGTTTGACAACTGGGGTGCTGTCATGTCTGTGTCGAACGAGTTACTCTGCAGCTTCGAGCTGCTCAAGCCGCTAGACTCGAGTGCGTTGAAGAGCCACATTAAGAAGGGCAGAAACAAGAGGCAGAGCATGCTCAACAGTCCGGTGAGTAGATGCGAGATGAGCGACACGGCAAAGCAGACAAACTAACAAGATGATGTAGCCTGCGCACGTCGAGCCACGAAGCGTTTGATGAGGCGGCCACGCTGGGGAGAAGAGGGACAGCAAACAAATCTACATTCACTGATGGATTATCACGGATTACAATTAGTCGGGCAACCGGGCAGAACATTTCGGAGCAAAATATTTCAAGGCGACCAACACGGACAGCACAGGCGTCTTGAATACAACCCTCGGCAGGTGGAACTCCCCGAAGGATGCGAGCGCCAACTCGAGTCCGGTGACCACGGACGGATAATGCCTGTGAAAGGCGTAATAGCCGATTCAAGTGAGGGCCAGGTTGGGATACTTGGCAAGGCCAAACTCCAGCAGGTGCCGTTCGTTGCCGTTCTAGGTCTATATATGGGCTTGGACAAGAGCGGGAGGTAGCTGGTAATCGGGCCAATTTCTTGGGTAGTAGCAAAAAAGTGCCCATCAGACGTCGATTACTGCTCCCGAGTCTGGTGAAGACGGGGGTGGGCTCTTGATGCCAGCCTGTCATGGACAGGCATAACGACGGGCTAGCGATACCTTATGTTCAGTTCATGTACGAATGTTCACTGATGAAGGCAGCGACTATCGGGATTTAACATCTATACACAATATGGTATTTAGTTAGGTAGCGGTACTGGGACTTGATTTTGTAAACTTGTGTGCTTTGCCTCTCTTCCCTCCACCCCACTTAGCGACAGTGCGCAGTGCGCTGAGATGTTCATTTCTATTTGCGTTCCTGTTTCTCTGATCACTGCTGATTGTGATGTTTAAGCTACCTAGGCATCTACTTAGGCACGCAACATGATTCCAGTCACGTTGAAGCCGAGTTGAGCAGTCCGGGGTTACAAATTGGGTTTTGGCCCGTTTGCCTGTTGGATAGGTAAAGTACCTACTTACCTCAGGTACCTAAGGTATAATTTTTAAAAAGGGAAAATAGTAGCTTTAGGTGTATCTTGTAACAATGTGCAGGACTTTTGCACCCTAACTGTAGGTAGGAAGATATGTGTACGCTGTCGACGAGGAAGACACTTAACTGCCCCTCTGGCAAGCCCCACTTTCCGACTCAGCTCAATCAACCTAGCCTCTGGCATCGACATTTTTTCTTCATACCGCGACTTCGCAGATTTGGGGCGACTGAAGCAAATTGAAACAATTCTTTTCCATTGTGCGAAAAGCAGAGCAGAGCAAACCAACCAGGGGTCTCAGATTTGCTTGCCGAATTGAGCTCCTTGATTCTGTTTCTGGCGCCTCCTTCTACTCCGTACACCGCGACTGATGATACGCAGCGGAGACTGAAACGGAAATTTTACTCTCGTCCACTTCGCCTTCTTTCACCAGTCGTCGGGCTTGGCTTTCTCTTCCCACCTTGATCGGCCCACCACACCTTGCCGTTCCCGACTTCACTCGTAACACTACTGACTGTGCATCCAACCTCATTTGCCTTCACCAGCGAATACTGGCGACGTTCTTACCCCCTTCAGCCAAGTCAAGAATAGAAACCACGGAGCAGGATGGAGAACACGGCCTCTCAGATCGACGACTCCGAGCAACGCGCAGCGAAGCGCCTTAAGGTGGACGACTCCGCGCAGCCTGCCGATGTGCCCGCCGCCGAGGAGCAGCGTGCTGCCGTTGACGAGGCTTACAAGCAAGTGGAGCCCGTCCCTGCCGGCGGCAACGCTGGTGAGAAGGCTGATGCTCGGATGAGCGATGCCCCTGCCATGGAGACGAAGCCAGCCGATGATGGCCCTGGTGCTGCCCATACCGGCGATGCGCCTGCACAGCCGAAGAAGGACGACAGAGATGTGAGACGTGGCCAGGCTCCTATCAAGGCAGAGTGAGTTTCGTTCTAGCAACTTTGAGGGGCTTACATGACTAACTCACTTGCAGGTTTCTGGTGTACAGAGAAGGCCAGGCGAAGGAGCAGGATGACATTGCCGACGATGATGCGGCTGAGGGTCGCGATCAGGGCGACGGCAGAGATTCCCGCGACGGCCGCGATAATCGAGACAGCCGTGACAAGCGCGACAAGAAGAAGCGTGAGAAGGGCCAGAACAAGGAGCGCAGTTTCGGTCATTTCGACGACGCCCTTCGCCTCTGCAACAGCCGTGCCTACACACCCGAGTTCTCTCCTCGCGACTGCAAGTTCGGCGACAGATGCAACATGCTTCACGACCTGCGCAAGTATCTCAAGGAGGGCCGTCGCGAGGACCTCGAAACCTTTGAAGGCAAGTGCCCCATCTTCGAGAAGCTGGGCACCTGCCCCTCCGGCTGGAAGTGCCGGTTCGTCAAGAGCCACATGAGGGAAATCGATCACGAGGACGGCCGCAAGGAGCTGGTCCTTGTCGATGAGCCCAAGGATGCCAAATCGAGCGGCGAGGCCCCCGCAGATGCCGGGCGCGAGGATCTCAGGCCAGGTGTCTACAACAATACGGAAAACCAGCTCAAGATTGATCTCAGCCGCAAGCGTGTTGACTTTACCGAGACGGACAAGTACATCACCTGGATAAACAAGGAGGCGAGACTGGGTGACGAGTTTCACCAGCGCCGCAAGGATCAAATGACTAGCACCCATGAGGACCTGCGTGCCCAGTTTGTCGACCCGCCCCTTAAGCCGTCCGAGAAGCGCAAGCTGTACTTTGGCAAGGAGACGCCCGCACTCGCCCCGCTGACGACCCAGGGCAACTTGCCCTTCCGCCGCCTGTGCGTCGACCTTGGTGCGCAGCTGACCTACTCGGAGATGGCACTGGGTTTGCCCCTGGTGCAGGGAGTCAAGAACGATTGGGCGCTGATGAAGGCCCACGAGAGCGAGATCAGCCCGCCCAAGGTCAACCCGGACAGTAGCAGCATTGTCCAGGGCTACGAAAACTCCCGGGACCTCAAGTTCGGTGCGCAGATCTCGGGCAGCCAGGCCTGGCACTGCGTCAAGTCGGCCGACCTCCTCAACCGCTACGTCCCCCACTTGCGCCTCATCGACCTCAACTGCGGCTGCCCCATCGACATGGTGTTCAAGGCCGGCGGCGGGTCCGCCCTTCTCGAGGCCCACGGCAAGCTCGAGCGTATGGTCCGCGGCATGAATGCCGTGTCGGGCGAGATCCCCATCACGGTCAAGCTCCGCACGGGCGTCCGGCAGAACCGCCCGACGGCGACCACCATCCTCGGCAAGCTCGCCTTCGGCTCCCGCGAAAACCGCGACCGCCTCGGCGCTCCGGGCTGCGCCGCCATCACCCTTCATGGCCGCAGCAGGGAGCAGCGGTACACCAAGAAGGCCGACTGGGGCTACATCGCCGAGTGCGCCGCCATGATCAAGTCGTACAACGAGCAAAAGGACGGGATCACCGACACGGTGCGCGAGCCCGACGAGTCGACGCTCCCCAACGCAAAGGACGGCCGCATGTTCTTCCTTGGCAACGGCGATTGCTACTCGCACATTGAGTACTACGAGCACATTGACAAGGCCAAGGTCGACACCGTCATGGTCGGTCGTGGCGCCCTAGTCAAGCCCTGGCTGTTCGAAGAGATTGAAAAGGGCCAGTACCTCGACAAGTCAGCGACGGAGCGCCTCGCCTACGTCGAAAAGTTCTGCCGCTTCGGCATGGAGGCCTGGGGCACCGACGAGCTCGGTATCGGTTTCACGCGTCGCTTCTTGCTCGAGTGGCTCAGCTTCGCGCACCGCTACGTGCCTCTCGGCCTGCTCGAACACCTTCCGCCCGACCTTAACGACCGCCCGCCAGCGTACCACGGCCGCAATGATCTTGAGACGCTCCTCGCCAGCAAGAACTATCGTGACTGGATCAAGATCAGGTATGTGACCTTGCTGACTGACTGACTGCCCAGGAAGAATATTCTTTTGCTGACCAGCACCAGCGAGATGTACCTGGGCCCGGCCCACCCCAACTTCAACTTCCAGCCCAAGCACAAGTCTCACGCCTACGAGGCGGAGGGCTAGGTCGGTGATTCATGGGTTTGGCGGCGTGCTGCTCCTTGATGCAGTTTGGGGATCATGGACGTGGAAAGGGACTTTTGCTATCACTGGCTTCTCTTTCTTATTCTTCTCTTGGGGAATGCCATGTATGGCTGTAACTAGATCCCTTGAAATGGCTGGCTGCCCAAGATTGAGCGAGGACGTTACATCGGACGTGCGATCATAAGCTGCTTTAAACAGATGTGTGGGCGAGATAGAGAAAAGAAGTACTTTCTCGTTTGACCCTTGTATCCTCATCCCACACAACAACACACCTCTCCCCGACAGTTCAAGAGCCACGCGTTGCCCTCAACTTACACACCGCCCACCAGGGCGACGTATGTCTCGCCATCCAAAAAGCCTGGTTTCCCCTCAGTTATAAAGATCCCAGAAACATTATGAGAAGAAATGCGTGTCTAGCGGTGTGGGGACGATGACATTCGACACGTACGAGGAGCTCGTGTACTTTTGATCCAGTTGTTCCCGGTTTCTGCGCGAAACTCTCGGGACGGGTTGACCGGTCCGGCATCTTTTGGCCAAGGCTTCATAGAGCGTTGGCTGTGGTGGCGTTGAAAGGGACGAGGACACGCTACGCGGCAACATCGAAACAAGATTGGAAAAGGAGGATTAGGGAAAGGAGCCATTCGCCCTATCACCTCAATCTAAACTTTTCGGAAATTATGAGACTGGCCAGCCATACTTCCCCGTAGGAAGGCAGTGTATCCTTCTATCACCGTGTGCCTTATTGTCGAGGAAGACGAAGCCTTGGCGCTCTATTCCAGTCTAGGTAGCTTGGTCCGTAAGAAACTGGCTGTCACAACACAACTGACCACGCGTGGCCGTGGGCTAGCGATTGCCGCGGCCTGCGAGCTGTCGGCTGCGGTGGTGTGCTGCCCCATTTTGCCTGAGAAGCTAGAGTCCGACTGCAACAATCCCTGGAGTAGGAGGAGTCGGATTTAGCAACTTACCTCCGCGCTTCTTGTTGTTTGCATGCGGTCCAAGGATTTCGATAGCGAAGACTATGACTTGGATGAGCTCAGTCGGACGAAGAGGAGGGGCGAAGAGGAGGGAGGAGCACGAGAGAATAAAGGACTGGAGTGACAGATCTTGCCGGTTAACCTAGGGTTTCTTGACTTGTGTCCAACTTGTCTTTCCCTCTCGGGAACTTGGTGCCGATTGGAAAGCCTGTCCTACCTTCTAATGCAAGGATGCCTTTTAAGCCAAATTGCCAGACCTTTTACTGTATCTATTTTCTGTTGTGCTGTGCATGGTCTGTCGGTTATCACCTGTAGAGAGCCTTCAACCCCCCCCCCCCCCCCCTCCCATCATCGTACATAGCGATTGGCCCTCTAATTGAAAGATAAAACCAAGTCCTCTGACGGTTCTTAGAACTGTTGCTATCTATACAGCAGACAGAGGTCTATTTGCGTAAGAGAGAGTATCGCTTGGCGATGGAAGGGGGAACACGAAAATTGTTCTTAAGAACACCAAGCCGTTGTTGTCCAGTCCAAGCTGGGCCAACATACCGAGCAAACATCGGCACTCCCCCTACTCAGCTCATGCATGGTCTAGAAAAAGGGGTGGGTTTGCTTGCAAAGCTGTGAAATCACTCCCGAGTTACAACAGAAAGGCATCCTAACTTAAATGTGCATAGCAGCTATTCCTGCCTTTCAATGCAACTTTCCAGACACAGTAGTCGTCAAGTGAGTCATGGACTCATTTGCCCTATTGCACATTGGAGTGATTTATGTTGTCCATATTATATAGTATGACGAGTTCCGCAAAGAGCTGGGACATGACGAGTGCCCGTCGTAGCCCGCCAGTGATGTTCAAGCGCACAAAAGCAAGCCTGTGTTACTGTCTCAGAACCTCCCAAATGCTGTTCTTCGCTCGAGGGACGTCGATGATGACGCTAGGTGGGCAGACTCACGAATACAAGCCCCGTTTCTCAAACCTTCAAGGTACCCTGTAAGTATTCTCATCACTTACACACGTGTCTTGAGACATCTGTATGTTCCCATTGGCTTAACGGTATTCGAGTACTGGCAAAAACTCGGCATAACGACACAGTAAGACAGGTGACGAATAGGAACATGTAATTCAAATGGGTCATAAAACACAATGCTAGCCCAACAGATGCAGAGAGCCTGTTGTAATTGGCATGTTTCATACTGTGTGAAAGATGCCCTACTTAGTATTCAAAGTCATGCGAACAGCTGCAATTGTACTGGGTATCATCAAGTTATTACTCGTTTGTTGTATCAAGGTTTATGAAACTAAGAACTAAGCCGCCAATGTTTCAGTTTTTGACCATGTTACAGTCCAAGATGCAACATCTGACCGGGAGCAGCGACTTGGGTACAGTTCAGATGGCCTGGACAAAGATCCCCGTTACGAGTTGTCCGCCATTGTCAATCCTGGAGCATGAATTGGTAGTAAGGTACACACACACGCACACACACAAGATATAACATGAAATGCGTGGATGTGCTTTGCGTCTAAAGCAAGACCTTGATTATAGCTACAACACAACGCCATCCAGACCTTCTGCACCGTTGTCCTATCTGGAATAGGTCCTCGAACTGGAGCATGTTCCATAGCTCACTTCACCGTTTTCCACATCTCCGTGCACAGCGTTTGTCTGATTTACTTCTGCGATAGACGGGGTCCGTCAAGCCTATTTCATTTACTGCGCCTTCTTGTCACCCTTAGGTTGTGTCTGAGCGTACTGGTCTGAGAGCTCGTCGTAGCTCTTGTGCAAACCGGCGCTCTGCTTCTTGAGCGTCTCGATATCGCGGTTCTTCTGCTCAAGCTCCTTACGGAGCTTGGCAATCTCGCCGGGCTGGCCAGCGACGGCAAGCTTCTCACTCTCTTTGGTGTTGCCCTTAGTGCCCTCGTAGCTGCGGACCTTATCCTCGAGGCGCATGACCTCGAGGATCATGACGTAGGTGCGGTTCAGGATCAACGAAAGGAAGAGGGTGAAACCACAAAGGTACATGTTGCGCTGAGAGTAGAACTTGCGGGCCTGCACCTCGAGGCGCTCGTGACCTATGACGGCGGCACTGTAGAGAAGGTACTTGGTTAGTATCGTGTGTGGCCTTTTTGGTTTTCGGAAAGGGGGTTGCAGGTGGAGTTCAACAGAGCGTCGACGCTAGGGAGAAAGGAGAAAACGCACCCGCTGTTCTGCTTTTCAGTAGCAAGCGCAAGCTCGACCTGGACGCGGTACACACGGTTGACGCTGTCGATGAAGAGAATAAGAATGAAGACAAATGTAATCTTCATCCAATACTGGATTTTTGCGACGACTGGACTTTCAGAGATGAAACTGCCAGCAAACCAAGACACGTTAGCAATCGGTGGTCCAGAGCAAGGCAGAGCAGGAAGCAAAGAATGCAAAGAGAACGGGTTAAACGTACGTAAACAGCTTGCGCTTCACGGTGAACGGAAGGGGCACGATTAGGAGCATAAACAGGCCCATCTCTGCCATGAGCAGGACAAACACCTAACGCGGAAAGGATAGTCAGCATCGTCCCGTAATCTGAGAAGCATCCTCGTGTATCACGTTATCAATTGGGGAGGAAGTTCATCGTCGTAAGGGAAGTTGAGAGACGCACGAGGGTGTAGTAGAGCGTCATATTCAATGGTGCGGGGAAAGCTTCAGCTCTCGGAATAGCTTGTAAAAAGAGGCTTGGTTGGTCGTGTGCTGTCCGTGGGGAATAGGGAGAGGAGCGATAGCGGTGGATACGGTCGGAAGCCCAAACTGACTTGATCCGAAGGATGTTGCTTGGTGCTGAGTGTCGGTACACGAACGCGACGAAATGGTGTTTTTCTTTCTTGACTTTTATTGCTTTGAATTGTAAAAATGCTGCAGACAGGGCCGGGCGAAGCTGGCCTTTTGTAGGATGTGCGTGAGAGGTGACGATGGGGTAAGGTAATTGCTTCCGGCACAGGTGGCAGGTACGCGAAGAAAGGTACCTTCTCTCTTTTTCTTCCTGGAGGTAGGGGACCCGTGCCGTCCAGTACAGGTTACGTAGGTAGCTTGGACGGGAGAGGGACCTTGGTGGGAGGACCAGGGCTGGCTGGGAGCAGGATAACCAGTGAAAATAAGACGTAAGTCGACAACGTCATCGGTGGCTCGTGCGTCTTCACTTAGAGGAGCTGAGCCACGCGCTCTTTTAGGCTGCAGCTCAGGCTTCATTCAGCTTTCGGTGGACTGCACGTTCGGATGCGGCAGTTCCCGCAGCTGGCAGCAGATGGGAAGAAGGGCTGGCACTCTCAAGACGCCAAATTGACACGGGTGTTGATAACTGAGCTTATCATCCAATCTGACGTCAATCGTGGAAACGGTCTCATGTGGAAGGATAAGGGTCTAGGTAGGATACGGATGCTTTCGCGAACCCGGTCCGGATCCTGGTCCAGGCTGCGCAATGTAACTAACTGCATGGACATGTCGTCCTGATTGCATTTACCCTCCTCTCGCGCATGCTTCATAGCTATCCCGCGTCACGCTTCGTGTGCTCTATCAATCCGAGCATTGGGGGGGAAAAGAAAGAAAAACTAAGCATTGTCAATGTAGGTAGATACACTAACTCTCGTGGCCTATCACATGCAACCTGACCTCGTCGCTTCACTTTGGGTATTCATGGCAAACTGAGACCAAAGTATACAAGCGCTCGATACCAAACAGCTCCTCGTGCCACTAGGCTCACCCATGAACCTGAACGCCCAGCTTTTTGGTCCAGAGAAGGACCATCCGAAAGAAGAAAAAAAAGAAAGGAAAAACAGAATCGTATACATCCTACAAAGATAACCCATAGCCCCGTCTTATCATCCTTCCAGAAAGGTCGCCCCCGCTGACGGTAAGTTATGTCTCGTTTAGTTGTAAAACACACTCTTCTGGAAGCTTTCCGGCGACACATCGCCAATCTTGGACATGACTTCGGGTGCCTTCTCGGGAGCGGCGCCGGTCAGCGAGTTGGTCCGGCTACTATCGCTGGCGGCAGCCTTGATAGCGGCTAGAGGCTGACCAGGTCGCTTGATGACCTCGAGGTAAGTCGATGGTAAGTAGCCCTGGCGGCCGTCGCGGGCCCGGCATCTCCACCACTCGCTAGGGTTGCCCATAGGATCGCTCTTGGAGAGGACGGCGACGAGGTCACCCTTGCGCACGTCCATGTCGACATCCTTTACGGCATTGCCGGGCTGGGGAGTGTAGTCGTATAGCAGGCGGCAGTAGTCGAGCTTGGACGGGTCCAAGGCCTGTTGCTCACCAGCCAGTGCCATGCGACGCCGCTCCTCTTCCTCTGCGGAGGCAGCCATGGTGTTGATCAGCTTGCGCATGAGATACGGGAGACCGAAAGCGGCAAGGAGGAAGAAGAAGAGCGGCTTGCGGGAAGCCTTGGGGGGTCCCAGAGGAGCGCCGTCGGGCCCAATGGGCTGACGACCCTCGAACTTGGCAAAAGCTGCCGGCGTGAGAGCAGTCGCGTCGGCCGGGGGTGGTCGGCCGGTGATTTTGGCGATGAGTGTGCGAATCCAACGCATCAGGGTGAAGATGCCGAGGATCGAACCCAGAGTATCTCTGAGGTTGCTGAACTGCTCTGCTACCGAAACCATGGCTGGATTCGCAAATTAGCCGCTGATACCCGTCGTGTCGAGGTTGTAAGACATACCAAAGAAGCTCGAGTGTGTGGCCATGTATGTACTCTCCAGCATCTGCGCAAAGCCTCCGAAGGCGCCGACGATGCCTTCGAGCATCTGGAAAGTTGCCTGGGTGCTGTTGTTGAATCGATTCGTCAAACTGTTCGGGTCGTTGGGGTTCCCAGGCATGCCACCGCCCATTCCCATGCCTCCCATGCCCATGCCGCCATACATGCCTCCACCGTACATGCCACCACCCATACCGCCGTAGCCGCCATACATGCCGCCGCCGCCGTAGCCACCATAAGAACCCATCCTGGAGTAAGGGCTGCTGTAGGGCGACGAGTAGGCGCCACCGTAAGTTCCGTAAGGGCTGTTCGTCGCGCCGACACCTCTGCTGTAGGTAGCAGCGTTCTGGTTGACGGTGGAGGCGAGGGAGGCCGGTCGTTCGGGGACGGCGGGCGCGGTACTGCCGGAGGAGGGGAGAGAGGCAGCGTTCGGGGCCGTTGCTGGAGTCGTCGTTAGTAAATCCCAATCCAGCGGCGTTTGTGACATTTGTCTGGTGTTCAACGCACTTGAGGCAGCTGTTGTTGTAGCACCGGCCCGTTCCCAGGGCTTTGGAGGGGAAGCCATATTTACTTTTCCCGCGAGGAAGAAGTTTTCCTTTGGACGCTGTGTCGGTTCGGCGTTATCTCGTAATCCCGCCTACCGGTAAGGATGGGTGGCGAATTCCTTCGAGCGTGTGTATGTACTGGGTCGATCTGCACGACAGGCTCCAGAAAAGCGACGTGGATTGGCTTGAACCGAGCCGGGTCCTCGGGTGAGAGAATGAACAATCAACCTCGATCAGTTGTGATGTCGGAGTGATGTCGGATAAAAATACAACGACGTTCGAATATGCGATGGAGAGGGAGGGGGTGAAAAGTCAAGTCGGGGGAGGAGCCGAGTCGCTGGGATGGCGGAGGCAGGTTGGGCTCGTGGCTCATGATTAGTGCGCGCGCACTTGAGTAACGGGGAGGGGGGGGGCAGTTGGGGGACTGTGCAGGACAGACAAGTGACCATGGGGCTCGTGCTTGGCGGCAGAACACATTAGTTAACTACCTACCTAGGTAGGTACCTGAGGTACCTCTACCTAGGTAGGTTACAGGTAGAGGAGGGCGCAGTACCAGAAAAACATGGGGTCGGGCTTTGCCTCGGTTCTTTCATCCCGGCGGATGGCAATTAGCCTACGCAACCGTCTTTGTAGGCCCGCCTCAGCGCCGCCCGCCGATCTGGGGCCTCGGTATCTCATCTCATATTTCTGAGCACCGGCTGGCTGGCTCCCATAGACCTTCCGGCGCCGGAACTGTGAGCGTTGCCATCCCACAAATGTTCTTTTCTGAACTTCTCTAGAAAATTGCTGTCCAACCCGCCGTCTGATCCGCATTGCAACCCAGCATGCAGTCGAGATGGAGGAGGACATCGCAGAACACGGCAATTCAAGCCGATGACCCCATGGCTATGCGAGTAAAGAGACCAGATATCGGTAACGACACGATTGGATTGAGCATTGGTTCATCAGGCTCACAGTGGTATAAAGACCATCATCATCTTGTCATCTCCTGCTATCGCGCACTAACGACACGCCGACGGACTTACTGCAGCCCAGCAAAGGCCTTGGACCCCCTCACATGCTCCTCCCACGTCGTCAGCTTATCCTCCACAATCGCGTGCGACTCGTCCAGCTTCTCTCCGCCGTAGTATCCAAACTCATTGAGAAGCCTCATGTTCTGCAGCATCTCCTCGGCCACGAAGTCCGGCATGCCCTGGCCCTTGAGCGCCCCGCGGAAGTCGTCGTGCGAGGCCTCGTTGTACCGCGCCGTCTTGCCAGCCTCCGGGTATATCTTCTTAAAGATCTCGACGGCCTCACCCGCAGTAGTGTACGCCGTCGCCGCGAGGACCTGCTTGCCGAGCACCTTGTCGCGGTTCAGGACGATGCCCTTGACGAACTTGCCCGTGTCGGCGGCCGCGTCAAAGAGCGGGATCGGCGAGCTGGCAGGGATGGGGAGTGTCAGGGCCCAGGCGTTATCCGGAGGCGTCTGGCGGAGCATGCCACCGGGGAGGTTGGACATGTAGAAGCCGGGGAGGAAGAAGGTTGACGGGAGAGAAGTGGTGCGAATGTACTCCTCGACAGCGGCCTTGCTGTCGAAGTGGTACACGTCAGGGAGGACGCCGTTGCTTACTGTTTTCGTGGCGTGTCAGTGATAGGTCTTGCAATGCGCTTGCAGCGGTCTCAGGAGAGAGGGGAAATACGTACGTTTGTTGATGTCGAGGAGCGAGCTGAAAATGAAGTGCTTAACGCCAGCCTCCTACTACGTATCAGAATGTATTCTACGCTGCAACAGCGGACGGTCTACGCACCAGAGCCGCGTCGGCAATGTTCTTGCCCTGCTGGATCTCGAGCTCCTTGTCCAGCTTGTCCCAGTAGTTGGTCACGGCGAAAACGGCCGTGGCGCCGTTGACCGCGGCGGCGAGCGAAGACCTGTCACCGAGATCGGCCTATCGAGCAAAGGTTCAGCGTGACTGTTCTAGTTAAATTATCAGCGGCCGCAGAGAATGGACTAACAGTGATAACTTCGACACCCTTGGCCGCAAGAGCCTTGGAGGAGTCCTTGCTAACATCACGAGTGACGCCGCGGACCTGCCAATCCTTGCTGAGCTTGGGGTCGTTGAGGAAGATGGACACAACGCTTCCGCCCTGGGCACCTGTGGCGCCGAACACTGTAATAATGTTCTTGGACATTTTGTGTGCTGTTTGGGGTTCGGCTCAAGGCTGTTCTGTACCGCGTTAGACATGAGCCTCCCAAAGTACCATGCGATCGGCTTGGATGTGGAGAGGCATACAGAAGCACCTATTGTGATAGATTCTGAAGTAGGATCAAATCGATTGTGGAATGCTGTCTGCTAATGATGGCTGTGTCTCAATACCGACGGTGAGCAGCGGCCATGTCGTATTTATAGACATCCCAAGTCTCTTTGAAGCTTCTCCATCTTCCCACACAGGAGCACGTACACATGACGGGCTCAACGCACCTCGACGTAAACTATCGGATTGAGGAAACGCCACACCAAAACCCCGCTTCACACTGCCTACCGCCGTGTACAGAGGTACCTCATCAAAATCTGCTCATACATAGGCTTACGCAGCTAAGTATCCCTCAAGTAGGTAAGCAACGTCAACTTGTATTCGCTGCTGACTGCTCCGCCGTCCAGCCAATGCACCTAGGTCTCACGCTTCACACGGAGTCGCAGAAAAACCACTAATCCCTGGAAGTGTAGAAACCACGTACGCTGTGTAGTTCGCGATCTCGATCTCGAACCGCTCAGATGCGAGCTTACCAAGCAAACTTATGATGTCTCACCCGGCCTCCCGAACCGTTGCGGACTCGCTCGGCCTATCACGACAAGTGGGCTTACCGCGCGCTTGATTTACCTCACTTTTAGGTTTGTCAGATTACGGAGTGATACATAGCGGCTCGTCCGTGCACCACTGCAAACCGCGAGCCGCGAATGCGCTTGAACCACCATCGCCAGTTTACAAACGAGGCACGCGATTGTCCGACGACGACTTCAAGGCGGTCGGTCTGGTCTATTATCAAAAAGCCGAGAGAGTTCCTTGTTCTTCATCCACCGATGATCTGTAAATACATGTCAGCAAAATGATAGAATACCTAGCTAGGTATGACAAAGGTTGGAGTGCGTTGAGTTGAACGTGCTCTCCCCAGCAATATTCCTAGAGGGACATGCGCCTTAGTGGCAATATTCGGGAGGCCACAAAGCTTGGGTACTCTCGCCAATTCCACTCAATACTTGCTTCGCACTGGATGCGATTCGTCTTTTTTGAGCTCCGCGAGCAAATAATTCACGCCGAGAAATCTAGAGCCTGGAGGGAGCATCACGCTAGCAAAAATGGTGCACAACGAAATAGTCTCGTGTTCAAAGTTTTTTGCATCATTGCATCAATTGACTGCTCCTCTCCAAGATCACAAGAGAGGAGAAAACCCCGTCCTCCTCTGACCTATTCCATGAAGAGAAAAGAAAAAACACAGAGAAAAAGAAAGAGGGCACACTCTTCCGGGACCGGGTATCTTTCGCTTTCGACGCCTAGGCGGCATGTTCGTTTGCAATGCCTCGAAGCCCCCAACGCGAGGCATAACTGATATATCCTCGCATTTCGAAGAGAAAGACAACGCAAGATAAAGAGAAAAAGGTCGTGGTCGCGTCATGAGATGCCGTGAATCCAACGCAAGAAGCCCGCTTGACCTAGTCAAGTTAGGCAGAAAATTGTAAAAGGCTCATGCCATATGCAATCATGATTTCTCCCCAAACCTCAAAAAATCGATCCAGAACTTTTTAGGCCGATAAAGCGAACAAGCTGACCCTTTTGGTCTTGCCGCCGAGGCTGGCGGCCGAGAAGGAGTCAGCAGAAAGCCAGCTCTCCACCTGTGAGCGGGAGAGACCAATGGAGAAGTCGACGTCGTCGTCGAGGATCTTGACTGAGACTTGGCCAGAGTCGCCATCAAGTACGACGGCGACTTTGATAGGCTCGCCGGTGGGACGCTCAAAGTAGTCGGAAGAGCCACCAGGAACGTTGGAGTGAAAGGTGGACTTGCACTTGGTGTCGCCGGGGGCAAGGACCTCAAGAACGTCAAGCTCGCCGCATTCGGGCCAGCAGGAGCACTTGTTGTATTGGGCCGTGCGAGGAATACGGGCGTTCAGGAACCAGAGAGCGGGCATATCTGCGTTAAAGCCAGTGGTGCCATCGAGAGGCATGTTCAGCTCGAAGAGCCAAACCGAGTCCTCGCCCTTGAAGCCGTCTGTAACATGTTAGTCCCGTCAGGTTGGAGCAGAGGTATGGACACGGCTTACGGTAAGCAACGGAACCAGGGCGCGAGAAGCCACAGCCGCCATCAGCGCAGGACTTGTCACTGGCGATGAGGAACTCCTGATTGGACTTGAGGGTGACCGGGTTCAGAATCTGGGGTGAAGCAGCACCTCCGGTAGCATCGGAATTCAAGTACGACAGAGAGTTTCCAAAGACACTGTCTGCAGTCAGAACCTGTGTAGATATATTGGAGTACTTGGGCTTGGTACTTACTTGTCAAACTTGCCGGAACCCTGGCCGCCGTAGTTGCCAAGGAAGACGATGCCATCAGCAATAGCCTTGTCAGCGTTGTAGTAGCCAATTCGGGTGTAGTCACCAGTTATGGTACCAGAGCTTGCAGGCTTGACGGCAGCTGCGGGCTTAGACGGGGTGGGAGTAGGGCTGGGGGAATCAGCAACAGGAGAGTTGTCGGGAGGTGTAGGAGAGTTGTCAGGAGGAGCAGGAGAGTTGTCAGGAGGAGCAGGAGAGTTGCTGGGAGGAGCAGGCCCAGGGGTAGGGCCATGCCAGTTGTTAAGCCAAGACTGGACAAGGCCATTGATTGTCGCGGTGACCCATACATCGCCGCGCTTTTCTTCGCTGTACTCATCCTTCTCCTTACTGTACTCATCCTTCTCCTCATGTCTCTGGTGCAAGCGATGATGACCGTGATGACCATGACGGCGGACATGCACGTGGGAAACAGCAGAAGACTGCTTAGCCTTAGGGGACAAGTTGTAGATAGCAACCTGCTTCAGGTTCATAGGACCACGGAAGATGGGAACAAGCTGGTAATGTGTGAGTAAGTGCAAGAAAGACAAGGATCAGCGCATCCATCAAAGACTTACCTCCTCATTAAAAGGGGCCAGGGGGCCAGTAAAGGGGATCTTGTCAAAGGTGCAGGATCCATCTTTGCCCATGTGGTTGATAGCCTTGTAAGTGCCTGCATGCCCGACATTGGAGTACAGGATCTGGTCGACAGCACCGCAAAACCAGTTGCCGCCCTCCTGCTTGGCAGTGCCAGAGCACTGCTGAAGGGCTTGGCCAACAGCGGCCGAAGCCACCATGGCAACAGTAGAAGACTTCATGCTGTTCTTGTGTCTTGATCTGTGTGTGAAGATTCGCTTGGAATGAAGGTTGGAAAAGCGAGATTGCTGGTAGACTTGGATGAGTATAGCTGAGTATTTGACCAGCTTCAAAGAGAATTGTAGGTGGCTGGTAGGATGTGCGCTGGAATGCTTTGAAGAAGTAGAAATATGGCCTAGAATGTTCTTTGACTTGGCTTGCGAGGTGTGACTGGTAGTGATGGGAGTAGTAAAGTACTCCTGAGAACCCTTTTCAACAGTGTGGCGTTGGCGTGGTGTGTCTGAATCAGGGTTGTTTGAATATGAGTCGAGATGAGTGAGACCAAGTGTTGAGTGCGTAAAAAAGGAATGACTGAGATAAAAAACCTCTTGTAAGGAGTGACGATGCTATTTGCAGACCAGCAGATCGGAGTCATGCATTAACACTTGTATGCGGGGGAGGGAGTGAAAGAAGAGGAGGCGAGCAGGCGGGTCGGTGAAGGTGTGGGATGGCTACGTTATTAAATCGACCAACGGAAGCTAGGGGGTAGGAAGGAAGTGCATCTTGGGGGACAAGGTTGGTAGAGGATGGAGAAGGTAATAACTAGGTAGAATCCCTGGCAGTGGGCTTTGGCCCCCAGCAGAGGGAGCATGGGAGGAGCCAGCAGGGAAGGGCCAAGTCACTCCTTCCTTCTTTTTGGATCTTTGGGTGAATTGACTCTTGATGTAGGTAAGCCTTAAGGTAGGGCATGGCAACAGATACCCACACACATCTTTCCCTCCTTCCTATTCGTACTTCGCTCGTCTCTGGGCGGGCTGCTGGGTGAAGGGGTGGGTGGGTGATTATCTCTTGAAGAAGAGTCCACCAGGAACAGAAGAAAGCCGCTGCATAATTGGACGACTAAAGGAAACGCAAAGGAGCCGACCAATCCGAATGGTTGCTCTTCATGAAACTCTGGCTTGGCCACACTGGGGGTTATACTCTGTACCTTGCAGCTAATGGCAGGGGCCTACAGAGTATAACCTCATCTAATCTCTCTCTCTTCCCCTCTCCCTACTTGACCGAAGAGCCTCGGGCTCAGCAGCGCGTTATCAGCAGCGAGGGTACGGATACATCTCGTCGTTCCTGACGGTACCTACCTTTAATGTGAGTCCACGGTAAACGCCAAGGGCCAAGACCCCGCCGGGCTGTCCTCATTGAGGCTTGGGCAGAGACAGCCAACCATCGTATGGCACGCTGAGCTGAACTTCCTCGGCGTTCTGGGCTCTAATCTACAACCAAATTTGACAATCGAGGGCTGCGGCGCCGACGGATCCGTCGTGTCCTAACACGGCAACGACACAAGGGCGCGAACCGAATCAAGCCATGCAAACTCTCTGAGCGACGCCGGTCGAGATGGCAGATCAGCAGATCCCATGAAGGGGCCACGTCCCCAATTTCACCCGCCGGTGGTGTGGGTGGCCAGTGCTGAGTACGGATACTCACTGACTATATGGCGGCCTTCCCGTACGTGATTGTGGCTGGGATTTGTTAATTTGGTTAGGGTTCCCCAGGAAATCCTCTCTGCCAATCTCATGTCTGCACAAACCACGGATACGGATATACAACACAGTGAGCAGCTTGACGAATGCTGATTGACCACATTTATCAGACTTTGCGCCTTGGCTTGCCAAATGACCTTTACGGATAGGTCGTCTAAAACCTGCCCTACCCCAAAACTCCCCGGCGCCAGAGTGTGCCATCGTGGGCTGCCCTTGAACCCCTGAACCCCTCCCCAATTCACATCAGGGGGGTTGCCTACTGACGTATCCTTTTTTGGGGAGGGTTGAAGGAAAGGGCAACGAGTACCCATGACAGCGCCGGCGTCCTTGTATCCGTGTGCTGGTTGACTGACGGAATCGGGTTTACCGTCAGTATGCGCTTGGTCGATGTCCAAGGTATGCCCCCATCCCCGGCACTCAGTGGGGACGCTGGAGGAGTCGCCGACCGTCCGTCCGTGGTTCGTCCCAAGGCCCGGATCATGGCTGCCAACCCAATCCCCACGTTCGTTCGACAAGAGCGGCCCATTCCATCCGATGGTTAATCGCGCAGCAGGCTCCCTCTCGGAGTCTCAACAGGCAACATCCTGACGCTTGACCTTTATGGGCCCAACTTACGGGCTGAGTTATCGCCGAAAAAAGGCACACTTTATCTCACGAACTTACTCATAGTAACCCCGAAAGAGTGATCAGACAAAGCTGACAATGCAACGCACGGTACTCACAGGTAAGTATGGGGGGGCATTGTCAGCTTATGCGTATTCTCGGCTGGCCCTCTGCCTTTCAACTTTGCCATTGTTCTTGCTTTTTTCTTCCCACTTCGTTTTGCGATTCGACTCACAGTCTGCAACTCCGCTCTTCCTCATCAACCCGCAGCGTGTCCTGGTTCTGTTGATCCGTTCCAGATCCGCTCTCTGATACATGAGTCGCAACCCAGTCTCTATGGCTGGCTGGAG